>CM060959.1:138865368-139366213 GCA_030765055.1 Mantis religiosa | reverse complement strand
CCAGAAAAAATAACCAAATTGTTAAATGGTTGCAAAAATGGGATTGAATTTTTGGAAACAGAAACTAAAAATGAGTTATTGCAAAGAGTAGGTACTTCTTTTAAAAGCCAGGAAAAAGTGTATAAGCTGAATCAACTGAAATGGTAATCTAGCTCTCCCCTTACCACTCTCAGTACAATCCAATTGAGTTAGTTTAGGCTGAAATAAAACGCCGGGGGGGGGGGGGTTTGCAAACAGAAACAACGTTCTTAAAACTGACGTGAATGCTCCATTCCGAAGAAATTGACAATGTAACACAAGACTGATTGAGATATGCAGGAAGATTGAAAGAAGACATAGGACGTGACCAAATTTTGGAGCCTATCATCTTAAATTTGCAGGACTCAGACGATGAAGACTGGCATTGTTTTTAAATTTACGGTCGTCCACATTAAGCCATATCGAACGATAAATGAAATTGGTGAAATGATGCTCAAATGAGCCCAGGGTACACAGAACCCAGTGTCATCCGACATTTGTGTTTCAGGATAACGGAAAACCCCGGAAAAGCTTATGCACCCTGACGGAGATTCGAACTCGGAACCTCTTGAGCCTGAGGCAAAGCGCTGCCATCTACGCTACCGAGATGGACACAGTGACAATGGCGCATTCTCTCCTGACGTATGTGAAATTAGCAGTGACTCGGATGAGCCACTTTCAGTTCAGTTGAATTAGAAAAACAGGTAATTCAGAAACTATAATTAAAATAATTACATTTAAAAATGTACATAACATGCGAATATGCTTGTTCCAATTTTGACCTTACGGCATTATAAAAGCTTGGAAAGTTAATCTTTTATTCCTTTATATCTAGCGCCAATAGATCTACTGCGTGCTCTAGGATAGTGTGCGAGAGAGATGGCAATATGAAAAGAGTGGTGGGTAATGAGTTACAAATGCTAAGCACGCAAACGCGTGTGTTTCGCCACTGTCCAGAACTCTTCCTTTTTTTTTTTTTTTTTTTTTTTTTTTTTTTTTTTTTTTTTTTTTGTAATTTACGTCCTCCAACGTTAAGCCATATCGGACGATGAATGGTATGGATGAAATGATGCTCAAATGTCTCTCTACACTATCGCAGCAGGTTTTTTCTCCTTCCAGTATTATTTCTATACTCCATTTCTTTCTTACGCATTTAACCGAGAAAAAAGCGAATCAATGATAAACCAGGGATGATTGTGAAATATGAACTTTTAAATTTACAGTTTGAGATACAATATTCTATTTTAATGAAGCATCGTAAAATAAGTAAGCGAAAACATTTTCTGCAGAATAAGCATAAACAGGTAAAAATATAACATAATTAAAATCGCTGATTTAGGCGTGTCTTATAAAGTATAACCTTCCTGCTTATCCTTAAAAGTGTGGAAAAGTTAATAATTTTGCTTAGAAATCCGGGCGTCAGTTATGAGATTAAGTTTTGCATAGTAAAAAGAATGAAAAATCGACTATTGACTATATTTAACAGTATGTGAAAAAATTAAATTATGTATGAATGAGAAAAAGTATATATATACTTCTAGTAAAAATATCAAATTAAAAATAAAAATAAATAAAAACTTAAAAGTAAATAAAAATAATAACAATTAAAAGTAAATATATTAAATTTTGTTTTAGGTGTGTGAATGTTAAAGGTGGAAAAACATTTATTTATATACAAATCCAGGGCCCAGTCATAACACATGGAATCATTTTTATACGCATTAATGCCTGATTTCACCAACAGATGTTAAAATCAACGTTAACAAATATAACGTAACCATTGTCACAGCGCTAAAACTAATGTTAAATTTCTTGCATTTCACCAACCTGTTTTCTTAAAATGTTAACAAACTTGTGTTAACGTCAAGAAACTTTAAATATCACAGCTATGGATGATTTTCTGAACGTACTCCGATGAGCTTTTGTTTTCATATTCGTCTGCACAAATGGCGGATGAACAAAATCATAAACAAAGCCGTGAGACAAATTTCTCATCGATGGAGAAAGAATTGTTAATTGAAATGGTGACGAAGTGTAAGGATATCGTGGAAAATAAGAGGACGGATGCAGTGAATGTAAAAGAGAAAGATGCCGCGGGGAAAATATTGGAAACGAATTTAATTCAAATGCATGTGTCACTACTACAAGCACCAAACAACTTGTCAGTATTACGTAAATTTAAAACGAGGTGCGAAGAACAAGTGCCTTAAACGTTTCAAGACGGGAGGTAAACAATGTATTATCCATGTAATTCAGTGAATTATAAAATCGCAAAGTTATTAATACTTGTAGCAAAGGCGAGATCGGCATATTCCTTTCGATGTGTATTCTAACTCATTATTACGTAAATTTAAAACGAGGTGCGAAGAAGGACAAATGACTTTAACGTTTCAAGACGGCAGGTGGACAGTGTATTATTCACATTATTCAGTGAGTTTTAAAATCGCAAGGTTACTAATACTAGAAGCTAAGGAGAGATAGTCATACTCCTTTCGATGCATGTTCTAACTCAGTATTGTGACTTTGTGGGTTCGTGAAATGAAAAGTCCAATTTCACCACTCAAAAATGTTCTTTATTTCCACCGACTTACAGTTAAACACTTGCCAATTACACAAAATTACGTAATGCTCACAATTACGATTCACCAGTTCGTCCGTTATCGTTCCGATGCACGTACACGGCGCTACTTCACTAGCACGTCAAACACTAACTGACTGTCTCTCTGAAACCCTTTTTATAAGACTGTCAGTGTTTTTCTAGAAGTCTCTAATCACCGAACGTTCCAGACCACCGGAGAAGGGGAGAGAAACATCGAAGGACCGGCGACACTACCGCAAATCACCCCTCAGTTAGTGACAGGAGACAGATGAGTGGGCGTGGCGAGGCCTCCGGCCCCTTCTCAGCTGTTGCTTGTGGTGCTTCCCGATAACTGGGTGACACTGCTCCCTCCTCAAAGCTGGTCGTCCCGAACAGCACCATCATAGCGGGCTAGACGATCCAGGTGTACCACCAACATCTTCCCTCGGGGAACCTTCTGGATGCGGTAGACCACGTCGTTAATCCTCTTCACCACCCGGTACGGTCCTTGCCATGGCTGCTGGAGCTTCGGGCACCGTCCCTTGGTCCGGGTAGGACGGTACAACCAGACTAGGTCACCTTGCTGGAACCCTTGGCTGTTGGCTTGCCTGTCATACCTGGTCTTCATGCGGTCGCTCGCCTTCTGGATGTTCTGGCGAGCCATCTCGTGCATGTCGTGGAGATGGTCCACCAAGTTCTCCACATACTCGGTCGCTGGCTGTTTCACTTCCGGAGGGCTTCCAAAAGCCAGGTCACAAGGGAGGCGTAACTCTCGGCCGAACATTAAGCTGGCTGGCGTCATCCCAGTTGTGTCGTGTGTAGACGAGCGATAGGCCAGCAAGAACAGTGGCACCTTGACGTCCCAGTCTCGCTGATGGCTGGCCACGACTTTCCTCAGGTGTTCCTCTAAGGTCTTGATGTACCTTTCGACCATGCCATCCGATTGGGGATGTAGAGGCGTAGTGCGAGTCTTGTTCACCCCAAGCCTTTGTAGTGCCTCCTTCATTAGGTTGGACTCAAAGTTGGTACCCTGGTCACTGTGTAGCTCTAACGGCACCCCAAATCGACAGAATACTTGCTCCACGAGGCAGTCTGTGACTGTCTTTGCCTCTTGGTTTGGGATGGCATACACCTCCGGCCACTTGGTGAAGTAGTCCACGACCACCATTAGGTACTTGTTGCCTCGGTCGGAAACTGGGAACGGTCCAGCAATATCAACGGCGATCCGTTCGAATGGCGCTCCGACGTTGTACTGCTGCATGCGACCCCGGCTCCTAGTCTGAGGGCCACGACACGCCGCGCACACGTGACACTGACGGCACCATCTCTCAGCATCTGCTCGGAGTCTCAGCCAGTAGTAGCGCTGCCGTAGTTTGTCAATCGTTCGGTTCGCTCCCAGGTGTCCTCCCGAAGTACCGGCGTGTACTTCCTCCAGGACTTCCGGGACCTTACTCCGGGGAAGTACCAACTGCTCTCTCTGCGTCTTCCCATCGGGTGATTCCCATACCCGGAACAGCACGCCCTCTCTGATCTTCAACGAGTCCCATTGGGCCCAGTACGACTTGTAGGTGGCGCTCCTTGGTGCGATATCCTCCCAGGTTGGTCTTGTCCCTGCCTCCACTTCCCTCAAGAGTGGCCCCAAGTCTGCGTCCGCCAGCTGCTCCCTCCTCAGGCCTGCGCTATCCCAACCGTCCGCAGGCACTGCCACAACTACTCGGACTGCAGCGGCACGCTCCTTCTCTTCCACTCTTGTGCACTGGCCGCACTCTTCTGGACAGGGTCTTCGGGACATGGCGTCTGCGTTACCGTGGCTCTTCCCTCTACGATGTTCCGAGGTGAAGTCGTACTCCTGCAGCCTCTGGACCCAACGTGCTGTCTGGCCTTCCAGGTTCTTAAAGCTCAATAGCCAGGTTAGGGCGGAATGGTCAGTCCTCAGGTGGAATGGCTGACCGTACAGGTACTTGTGGAAGTGCTCCAAGGTCTTTACTACCGCCAATAATTCTCGTCGGGTGACGCAGTAGTTCTTCTCTGCCTTGGATAGCGTCTTGCTGTAGTAGGCTATCACCCGCTCATGGCCGTCCTGGATCTGCGATAGGACACCTCCAATGCAATGGTCGCTAGCGTCGGTGTCCACAATGAAGGCGCCACCCGGTTGTGGGAAACCCAAAATTGGAGCACTGCACAGGGTCTCCTTCAGGTGCTGGAAAGCGTTTTCGGCGTCCTCCGTCCACACAAATGGCCGGTGTTCCTCTGTCAGGCGGGTGAGTGGTTTTGCGATGTTGGAGAACTCCTTTATGAAGCGGCGGTAATAACTGCACAGCCCCAGGAAACTGCGCAACTCTTTCCTATCCTTTGGGCGAGGCCAATCTCTCACAGCCTGTGTCTTCTCCGGGTCTGTGGCCACTCCGGTTGCTGAGACTATGTGGCCTAAGTAGTTCACTTTCTTGCGGAAGAGCTGGCACTTCTTCGCGTTCAGCTTCAAGTTGGTCGCCTGCAGTCTCTGTAGCACCTTACTCAGATTCTCGAGGTGATCTTCAAAAGTCTTCCCGACGATGATGATGTCGTCCAGGTATAGCAGGCAGGCATCGTAAGTCAGTCCTCTCATCACTGACTCCATGAGGCGTTGGAAGGTAGCTGGTGCGTTGCAGAGGCCAAAGGGCATAACCGTGAACTGCCAAAGACCTTGGCCCGTCGAGAATGCGGTCTTCTCCTTGTCTCTCGGGTCTAGAGCTACCTGCCAGTAGCCCGACTTCAGGTCCAGGGTCGAGAACCACTGTGCACCAGCTAGCGTGTCCAGGGTGTCGTCAATCCGGGGTAAGGGAAAGCAGTCCTTCCGGGTGACAGCGTTCAGCTTTCTGTAGTCTACGCAGAAGCGCAGCTCGCCGTTCTTCTTCGTCACCAAGACTACAGGGGAACACCAAGGGCTGTCGGACTCTTCAATCACTCCCCTGGATCTCATGTCCTCCAGCATGTCTCGTACCGCCCCTTGCTTCGCCAGCGGAACGCGTCTATGTGGTTGCCGAATAGGCCGGGCGTCTCCGGTGTCGATGCGGTGAAGCACTTTGTCCGTGCGGCCGTAATCACTATCGCCTTGGCTGAAGACGCGCTCGTATCGCCCCAGTAGTTGTCGAACCTGCTCCAGCTGTTCTGCGGTCAGGTGGTCGGCCGCCCTCTCCAGTAAGCCTTCTAGCCGGGGCCCCAGGTGTTGCTTCGGCGCCGGCTCCTGTGTCTTGTCGATTGCTGTTACGCTCACTACGGGCTCGCACGTTCCCAACTCCGTCCCGGCCTGGACGTCGTGATTGGTGTCCGTTGGATTTAGCAGTCTCACTGGCACCTCCTCTCGGCACGGCAGCAATGCCCTGGCTACACACAGTCCGTGTACAGGCGTCTTCTGGTCCAGCATCATGTTCCTGGTTCTCTGGCCCTCAAGTCGCGCCGTCACCACCACCTCGCTCCTCGCGGGAACAACCACGTCTTCGTCCAAGACGACCCTGCACATTCCAAGGCGCTCTTCGGGTTGACGGAGTATAACCTCTTCTCCGTTAAGCCGCAGGACCTTCTTGCCGACGTCGACCGTCGCCTCATGGCTCCTGAGGGCATCCAGTCCCAGGATCACCTCCTCAGCCACCTTCGCGACGAACACCCACAGACGAACGGCACTCCGTCCCAAGTTCAGCTCCAGCAGGGCCTCCTTCTCCACAGGCAAGGTGTCACCCGATGCCGTGACAAGCTGGTATGGCTGGCTTGGCTTCCTTGTCGGCAAACCCTTCGCCACGTCAGGTCTGATGATGGTCACGGCCGCCCCGGTGTCCACCAGCACGCGGCACGGCTTTCCTCTTATCCAACCGTCCGCGATGAGGCTGTCATCCATACGCCGGCTGACGGCGCGCAGTGTCACTCGAGGGGATGGTGGTGATGGCGCCGACGTGCCCCTCTCCACGACGGCCCTTACTCGTTTTCCGGCTGCTCTTCCTGGCGTGGGCAGTCTCTCTGTAGGTGTCCGGGCTGTCCACACCCCCAACACAGGCCACTAGGTGTTCGCCGGCGTCCTTCAGCTGGTCTCCTGTCTCCGGCGTAGCGGACACTCCTCGTTCTCGACGTCGGAATAGATGTTACTTTGGCCGCCTCCATCCTTAATGCCGCTGTCAGCGCCTCGTGTATGGTTTTATATTCGCCGAGCATTAGGCGCTGACGAATCTCCGTGTCCCGTACCCCGTCGACAAAATTGTAGGCGGCTTCCCGGGATACGAACTCCAGTGGCAGGTCAACCAAGGCCTTGCTAGCCAGCTGCTCGATGGCTATGGCGAACTCCTGCAGCGTCTCCCCCGGCTGCTGCGCCCTTGCCTTTAGCTGGCTTCGGTATGCTGCGGCTAAGCGGTGGTTCCCGAAGCGATTCTCCAGGGCCTCCCAGATGTCCTTGGGCGCCGCCATCGTCTGCACCGCGTTTAGCACTTCCGCGGCCCGTCCCTGGAGGCTGGCTATTAACTGTGTGGCCTCCTCCTCCAGTGACCATCCGTTGTGCCTGGCCACTGTGTCGAACTGGCGGCGGAAGACCTCAAACGTTGACGCGCCGTCATACTTGGGAGGTTTGACGCGCGCAGATGTTGTGTCGCGTCCCGGCGCGTCGGCCTTCAAATCCTTCAGCTTCCTGCCGACGACGTCCTCCACCATGGCGTTCAGGGACTTCGCGCTGCTGTCGGCTTTCCCTTCCAGGTCGTTAACGCGGCTCGCCAGGTCCTCGACGCGCTCGTCCACTTGGCCCATCCGCTTGCCCAGCTCCGTCACGTCATCCCTCACGCCGGCCAACTGTTCTTGAAATTTGGCGGTGAGAGCCTCGTTCGCCACCTTCATTTCCGTGGTCAGTTCGGCCATCTTTGAGGTCATTGTCGTGGCCAAGTTGTTGTTAGCCGTTTCCGTCTTCGCTGTTAATTCGGCCTTCATTTCTTCCATCTTCCCGGTGATGTTGTCGTTGGCCGTCTTCATTTGTTTCAACTCGGCGGTGATGCTGTCGTTGGCCGGCTTCATTTGTTTCAACTCGGCGGTGAGGTTGTTATTTGTAGTCTCCAGCTTCGCGGCCAGGCTGTCATTTTCCGCTTCCGTTTTTGCAGCGAGGTTTTCATTTGCCGTCTTCATTTCTTTCAGTTCCGCTAAAATCTTTTCTAATGCTGCCTCCATTGTGTTATGTCGCACTTCTGACACCAATTGTGACTTTGTGGGTTCGTGAAATGAAAAGTCCAATTTCACCACTCAAAAATGTTCTTTATTTCCACCGACTTACAGTTAAACACTTGCCAATTACACAAAATTACGTAATGCTCACAATTACGATTCACCAGTTCGTCCGTTATCGTTCCGATGCACGTACACGGCGCTACTTCACTAGCACGTCAAACACTAACTGACTAACTGTCTCTCTGAAACCCTTTTTATAAGACTGTCAGTGTTTTTCTAGAAGTCTCTAATCACCGAACGTTCCAGACCACCGGAGAAGGGGAGAGAAACATCGAAGGACCGGCGACACTACCGCAAATCACCCCTCAGTTAGTGACAGGAGACAGATGAGTGGGCGTGGCGAGGCCTCCGGCCCCTTCTCAGCTGTTGCTTGTGGTGCTTCCCGATAACTGGGTGACAGTATTACGTAAATTTAATACGAGGAGCGAAGAAGGGCAAGTAGAACGTTTCAAGACGGGAGGTGGACAATGTACTATCCACATAATTCAGTGAATTATAAAATCGCAAGGTTATTGATACTTGAAGCAAAGGCGAGATCGCCATATTCCTTTTGATGCATGTTCTAACCTCTCTTGTACTTCCGCAGTAACCTTCATAGCAACATGTTTCGACAGTCTATACCTCCGTAAAACAGTTTTCTTCGGATAGTTCCTCAAAATCATTTCTCTTCATAGGCCGTAGTCTATTATGAATGCCATTTAGACGGTCTTAAATATAGCAAATCGACATCAACAGCTGAGTTCATGCTCGCCATTTTGACTATTACAATTGTTTAAGGAATTAACATTAGAAATTCGGCTTGTTAGTTTAACATGAGATTTAACACGAGTGTTACTCTAACACTTGTTGGTGAAATGCAATTTTTGTTTTAACTATTGCTAAACTCGTGTTAAGTCTTAACATTTGTTGGTGAAATCGGGCATAAGAGTTTTAAGATCATCTGTAACAGAATTCCAACTTCACAGCTGAACATTTTTACCAAATGTGATTTCTAGACATGGAACAAACTTATAGATTCGATTTTATTCTTGCATTCACATTTAAATCATTTACTGTTATACCTACACTTTTGTGTTTATCGTCTTGAAATATTATTTGAAGTTCCACAAGTACTGTAAAATACTAATACTATACTATGCTATTAGTTTGTGTTACATGCTAAACTAATAAATAGCACGTCTCTTATGTACGTATAATATATTCAAATTAATGTTAAGTGTAACAGCGAATTGAATCTGATACAGTGCATGTAATACTTTTTTTAACCGGGTGCAATACTCTTCCGTAATCGACGTATAAAACGCATAAACTGTTTCTGTTTTCTTAGAAATTAAGTTAAAATTGCAACTGTAGCTTTAATATGAGGCAGGTCCACAAAAATACATCCATTTCAAAGTAATACTGTTGTGGTTCTTTAGAAAACTTAAAGAAAACTAACAGCTAACGCATTCATGAAATTGAAGTTAATTTTTTGTTTATGGACGCCCCTTTAATTGCTGCAGTTCTCACCGGGACGATCTACATAGGCCGTAAAAGACTACTCAATTTCGATCAGAGGCCTTTTTATCGGGCTTGAAGTTCTTAACGTGCAGTAAAAATACGATATGAGACTACCGGCTTTATTTCCCTTGCGAAGGAAGCCGTGCTTAAGATTTTTTCACCCGAAAAAAATAACCTATCGCCCTCGGGTTTAAACCCGCAACCTCGGGAACCAGATGCTAACATGTTACCCCTAAACCGCGGAAGAAAAAGTTAAATGATTCACCATCATGAACCAGAGCAAACGTATCTATTTGTGATAGGTGATAAGTTTTGTGATTTTAATCACTTATTTTGGATCGAACTGGCTGAAAGCTGTGGCTTAAAGGCTGTCTCGCTGACTGAAGGAATGTTCATTGGTTCATTCATATCCACAGAACCTGTGCTCACGTGTGATTCCGATCTCCCTCTTGTTTACCTTACTGCCATCTAACGGATAACTAAACCGAACAAACTCCGAAACACAACCGAACACAACCTACATACACAACGGCAATAAATCAAGCAAATGTGAACCTTATGCGCATATAAACTTGTATTATGGTAATGCGGAAGCTCAACACAGTTTTGACCTGTGGTTTGACCTTGTTTAGCTTACCACGACTGAAGCCTTACATCAGTGTATTAGTCAGCAAGATGTTACGTTCGCTAAAGGAATGTGAACAGTGGGAGAATTGGAAGCTAGTACGTAATAGAAGTAACACCAATTTAATGTTCTAAGGGTGATTGTTGCCGAAGTTTGTAAGTTGTCAACCTCACGGAAGGTAATGGAGCATCCTTGCACTGTACCGGATGAAGGTGGAGATGCAGACCTGGACCCGAGAATTCAGGTAAAGGTCACTTTTTCCTGACGTTTTACTAGATGTGTTGCCTCTTTTCCGTGAGAGAATAATGTACATACATATTCTAACCTCTCTCTTCTAGGCAATCTGACGTTTTGCAAATCTTTGAGAAAACATTGTGTGTGTACTGTAACGTATGCCTATATTTTTAAGTTAAGTTAGCTCAAGATCTGTTTGAATGGACTCGTAGAATTTCATGCCACCAATTTGAGTATACATGAGTTAGAATTTAATAGAAATATACAGAATCATTAGATGAAAATTATGGATGTCATAGGCCAAAATGGAACTAAAATTAGTTGATATCCGAAAAGAGATATTTAAATTAATGTTTCACCCACAAATTTGTCAGGTGCACTGATATGGTTTAATATGTATTACCTTCCCTACCAAGTGGGTGAAATGTCTTTCCTCCATCTATCATGTTTACACAGTGTTGCTCATTCCACCTGTCAACTTAAGACCGACATCACCATCCCAACCAGATAGAGGCAAACATTACAGTAGCATCTGCCATCTTTATGGATATAATAATTCATTTAGATCCCTAATACAAGAGGTTGAGGTACCTAAGCCACAAAGCATAACTGAGGGATTGAGGACCCTAAGCCGAAAGGGTAGCCAAGAGATATATTTAAAGAAGTAGAACGAAGAAGTTGTAAAGCAGTGACAAAGATATATGAAACATTAGTATAGCTAAACCCTAGTGATTCAGGACAAAAGGTCAAACTTTAATAATGGGTAATATAGGTACATTAAACTATATCACAACTATTTCTCTAAAGATAAGTAGAAGAAAGTCTAAAATATTGCAGAATTAGCACATTTTACTCCTTCCCTTGGGTTGTCACTACCATTCTAGCATGCACAATATCCTAAATGTGATATGGTTATCACCTGCATGCCATGATTTTATTTATAAAAAAACAACAAATAGGTGGGGGTTTGAATTACAAGTTTCAGAAACGGAACATCTGCAATAGAAGCAATCACTAAAATATTATCATTAGTATTACTACTTTTATTACACGTTATGGAAGCTTGTCCCACTTTTAGTTATGGTCATTCTGTTGATTCCTGATAAAATTATGTAAATGCAGAAAATTCATATAGTGCAACAAGAAGCAAACCAATTTGGGCATTTTGTCATTTTTGTTCATATAGTTCAAAAGACATGTTTCTTGCAATGAATATTTCAGTCTTATTGTGGTCCTTTAAAACCCTTGACAACAGAGCTTGTTAAAGTAAAACTAATGGACAAAGTTTAAACGCAACATAACATTGCAATATTCACTGCTGTAGGTATTTGCTTACTTAACCTGAACTGAGATCTTCTCCAGATTTTCCAATTTCTAATTGGAGACAGTTACAACAAACATTTTACTAATGACTTTGCAACAAACATTTCACATTGCAACTGAATATTTCTTATCTTCATGTATTATAAAATTGCTCATATATACTGATATTATAAAGAGAAAAAACTGTTTATGTATATAAAAATAAATGTAGATTTTGATTACTAAAACACTGTCAATTTCTAGAATCTTATCAGCGCCATTGGTGTGCTGGAATTTTGCCTTACAGTTCTTTCACATGCTAGTAAATCTGTTGATATGGGACTGCTACTTTTAGGTGCAATAAAAGCCATTGGTCTGAGCTAGGTTTAAAACCGCAATCTTGGAATCAATTGCATTTGTTGGATAATCTCAGAAACTACTCATCCAATTTTCAAAATTTAAATTTGAAATGTATATTCTTTCTGATGGATATACTCGTATGCCATAAAACATTTAATGCATATTCGTACATTACTAAAGGTCAAGTATTTGCAGTTCATACATGTATTAGAATATGAACACATTGAAGTTATAAAAGAAATACTTTCTAAGACAGCTTTTTTATTTTTTGTGGAGAATATGTTGTTAACTGAAATAGTCATTGTATTGGACTGGATTAGATTATGCTATGGAGGTGATTCGGCACTGCAACCAGACTATATCTATTGTGCCTATGCCCCAAGTGAAACATCCCTTTGATGAAGGATGAGCCAAGAGGACACAGAAGGCAGCCGACTCAAGGAGTCATGAAGTACAGAGGGCAGGGTACCTACAATTGACCAGTTGGGAACTCCCCAGCAGGCCAGTACAGCCAGTATCCCAACCACTATGGTTGGGAAATGTCCCACCAGGTGGGCCTAGAGACCATCCTACCCGAGGAGGAACTGTTTATCCGGAGCATATCATCCTGCTTTGCAGCACCGAGACACCTGCCGGCCCTTTCTACCCTGAAAGAGACCACCAGAGGAGAGATAATATGAAATGATAATGTAGGGACAGGAAATTCAGGGTTTGTAATTGATCTATCCAGCATTAGCCTGGCGACCCGGGAAAACCCCCAAAAACTTCATGGGTCAGGTAGGCTGCCCATGGGAATCAAACCTGGACCTCCAAATGCTGGCCTTAGAAAAACCACCTGAGCCAATCCACTCAGTAAAGTGGTAGTCACTCTTTAAATAATATATAATGTGATAAATGCCATAAATTTTAATTCAAGCTGTATGTGTGGCAAATATTTAGCAACTAAGAAACAGAAAAGCAAAATAGACTTGAATCTATTTTTTAAACATATGATCTGCATGCAATACTAGTGCCACAGTATGTTAGTAACACATATGTAAGAAGTTTTCCTGTAATTTCTTAATAGTGTATGCTAAATAATTGTCTAAAGGGAGAACATTTCATCCATCTAAAATTAAGTGCCATTCACTTTATATATGGGATCTTTAAAAGTCACTCAAACTTTAAACCATTATAAATATGTTTGAGATCGGAAAAATATACTGGGTAAACAATGGGGTTTTGTTAGATAGACTCAATATGAAAAATTCAATGTCATGGCCAGGATTTGAACCACGGATCTCCTGGTTTCTGTCCAGTTGCTCTTACCCAGTAAGTTACCATGGCCAACGTTCTGTCATGACATTAAATTCTCCATTTGACTCGTATATTTCCCCGGTAAACCACTAGGGGCTCTCGCATTCGAGATACACTGTTTGTGCCAACTTACTATCGTAAGTACTTGAATCCCAGGCTTCATCATTTAACTCTTATTATTTTAGTTGATGGAAATTAATAATTTCTTCATACCTGCCGTATATAGGCTAAGGTCTTTGATAGATAAAGTCAACATGAAAAATTCAATGCCATGCCTGGCAAAACCTTACCTTTAAGGTAAGGTAAGGTAGGTCTAGATTGAGATCTGGAGATCATGGTGGCCACTTTGTAGGAAAGGGTCTACTCATGACATGATTGCCAAATATCTGAGTAATTAATTGCTCTGCAAAGGTGTAGATGAGGGTCTGAGTGTCATTTTGCATGCAGATAATATTTTCCATATTGTCAGTCTAGGATTGAAGTTTTGTAGCATGCCATAGTGTCA
Source organism: Mantis religiosa (assembly GCA_030765055.1). Taxonomy (NCBI): domain Eukaryota; kingdom Metazoa; phylum Arthropoda; class Insecta; order Mantodea; family Mantidae; genus Mantis; species Mantis religiosa. Next base: position 139,352,563 of record CM060959.1, on the reverse strand, counting down.
CTCAATATTTACAGTAACTGACTTATTCCATCGACTTCTTCAGAGAAATAAGGGCCAGTGATGAATTTGAATTGAAGCCACAACATGCGGTAACTTTTAAATCATGAAGACTTTATTGAGTTAAAAATTATGGGTCATTTTCTGAACAAATTCTGCAATTATGTGTATTAACTCCAACATTTAGATAGAAATGTGCTTTGTCTGTCCAAAAAATACTGTCCAACTAAACATATTAATTTGACTAACATAATTAAAGCAAAATTGTATCTGTGCTGTCTCTCATGGAGTGTAAATGTTGGTTTCAGTTTATATTGATACAGGCTAAGATGTTTGCTTAGAATTCTTCAAACTGTTATACTACTCATCTGAAGTTGCCTGGTTACCTGTGCAACACTATTAATTCCATAATTATTATTTCTTCTTCATTATTTGCATGAAGAACGTCATTCAATTATTATTTTTCTTCATTATTTGCATGAAGAACGTCATTCATTAACTTTGTCCTTCCAGATTTCTTATCAGTAACAGAACTAGTTTCATCAAACTTTCTGATTAAAACCCCATAATAAATATCATGTGTGCCTCTTGAATTGTTAGGCATTCTAAATTTTCTCAGAGCTTGAGAAAAACTTCTGTTGCTTCCATAATTTGCATTGAATGAGCTGTATTCTATCATATATTGGTATAGAGAAATATTAGTGGCATCTCATTCTCAATGCTGTAGGTATATTTCTGTGTTAATTGATGGAAATTAATTGCTCTTTCACACTAGCCTTTGTAGGGCAAGATTTGGATAGGTAGAGTCAGACTGAAACATTCGATGCCATAGCAGGGATTTGAACCATGGATCTCCCGGTATCTGTCCGGTTGCTCTTAACCATGCCAGCATGCTGGCATATTGACATGGTAGCCCAGTAGTTACAGCAACCGGATGTAGACTGTTCAAATGCTGGCTATGGCATTGAATTTTTCAATGTATTTCTGTGTGTTACTATGTTGGAAAGTAAATGTTAGCAGTTGTATAGAGACAAATATAGCACACTATCCTGTAAACATAAATTTGCATATATAGCCATTGTTCTTAAAAAGCTGTGCAACTTTATTTGTAGAGCTTAAATCCTCTGCACTATTGTGCCATTGACTGCCACTTTGCCAAAACTCAAAGCACTTAAATCAACAAAATGAAAGCAAAATTCGAAAGAGCCTCAATATTTTATGTTTAACCATCTTTTTCATTTCTGTGCTTGTTTGATTTTGGTTTCCATACTGATGGCTTGTTAACATTTTGATTCCAAAAGCTGATTAGCACCTTCCCTTACAAAAATGCAGTTACAGCCATTGTTGATATAAATTTTTAAACATGCAAAACTTGTATCAAAGATGAGGTGGCGTCTTGCATTCCTCGTATAATGGTGCACCCTCCGCATCTGATAGGGTTGCATCGAGTACTGATGTGTGATCGCCTTGTAGTGATCTGCTGTCTTCTTCATTTTTTTCGCAACTTCCTCAAATTGAGCTGCTAGTTGCAGGAACTGTTGCTCCATTCCTGAAATTATAAATAATAATAATAACAATAATAATGATGATAATAATAGCAAAACATATATAAAAATTCATATCTAAATATACAAAACTAAAGCTATAGGAACGTAGTTAAATCATAGCACCTCTATGAAGCAGGAACGTTAATTTTCAAGAGAGGTGTAGATTACTGAAATTTATTAAAAGAGAATCATAAAATTCCTAGAAAAATTGCATGTTCACATCACATGGGCGAGTAATGCAGAAATTACAAGTAAAGTGAAAAATGGTTAGAAAAGGAAGGGTTTTGATGACTTGAAAAGTAATTTAAATCACTTTGAAATGATTTGGAATTATTGGTGATGATTTTTACATAGCGCTTGTACTAGTTCAATATAATATTTCACAAATGTAATACTTAACCTTGCCTCTGCGCTTCTGGCGATATTAAATCAATTAATTGGATTGTCCTCTCCAAAGATGGTGATACCAAGTTGATCATCTCTGGTGTTCTGTCTGCAAGTGCTGAAAAAAAAAATTATAATTAATAAGAGGCTCTCATTGATTCATGATAAGAGTATGCTGGAATTCTTAGTATGTTTAACCCTTGAATGCTTTTTCTTAAATATACCTTTTTAGTTATAAAAAATTAAAATATTCTACATTTTAAAGACTGCTGTTTTTCCTGTTTGGCTTCCTAGAATTATTGAAACTATTAGGTTAAATTCTATATAAAAATTAATATCTAAATATACAAAATTAAGACTATAGGAATGTAGTTAAATCATAGTGCGTCTATGAAGCAGAAACGTTAATGTTCAAGAGAAATGTACATTACTGAAATTTATTAAAGAGAATCGTAAAATTCCTAGAAAAATTTTATGTTCACATCACGTGGGCGAATTATATAGAAATTACAAGTAAAGCGAAAAATATTTAGAAATGGAAAGGTTTTGATGATTTGAAAAGAAATTTAAATCCTTTTGAAAATCATTTTGTAATTATTGGTGATGATTTTTAAATAGCATTTGTACTATTTCAATATAATATTTCACAAGTGTAATACTTTACCATTCTCCCTCTGAATTTGCGGGGATGTCAGTTCTGCTATCTCTATTGCCCTCTCCGAAAAGGGTGAAACCAGGTTTATTAGCTCTGGTGTTCTGTCTATAAATGGTGAAAAAATAATTTAAATTAATAAGAGTCCCTCATTGATTCATGATAAGAGTATGCTGGAATTCTTAGTATGTTTAACCCTTGAATGCATTTTCTTAAATATACCTTTTTTAGTGATAAAAAATTAAAAGATTCTACATTTTAAAGGCTGCTGTTTTTCCTGTTGGGCTTCCTAGAATTATTGAAACTATTAGGTTAAATTCTTTTAATGTAGTATACAAATCACATAAATAAGGGGTGTTTGCTTTTAGGTGATGTGATTAGCTGATGAGAAAAGGTACAGAAACTGAAATCTCATATGAATTTGTCATGAAAGCATTCAAATTATAGAGATAAGAGTAAGAAATACATTTCTTAAACACTTGGTAAATGAATTTAAATAACTTTAATTATAATATTTCTACAGTATTAATCTTCTATAAATTTTAAGGTAAATATTGGGTACATTATTACGTTAATATCGAATATTTTCTGTGAAAACTTCCAATATGGTACACAGCTACAACCATCTCTACAGGTACAGAATAATTAAAAATAATAAGTTATAAAACCATTTAGAATCTCAGAAATATCTGATATTTCATGGTAAAAAGATTCTATATTTTTTCCAATATAGTTTTTAAAACACTTTGCATGCAAATGGAATATATTTTATATAAAAGTAAATGCTTATTGACTTACCAGACATTTCAGATGTGGCAATGATTCTTGATTTGCAAATCAATAAAATCTGTTGAAGTCAAAGGCACGGTGATTTATTACACTCAAGATGTTTATGCACTGGAGAAATCTCATTCAGTGAAGTCATTAGGCTAATTTAGCTTATTTATACGGAATGTAAGACTCATGATAAATGCCCATAATGGTGCGTTCACTTTCTCTTTTTTAAATGAAGATTTGTGATTAGTTAATTTTATATTTTTCAGGTATCTTATGATTGGTTCCTGAAATATAATTTTATTTTCATTGGCTGAAAGGAATTATTGTTTTTCATTATATCAACACGGAGGGTGTGTCCTTAAGTTATGATCGGAAGGGGATGCTCGTACATGAGCTTGCTCACGTATACATATTGGAAGCTTTTTTTGGTTTTTCCCTTTAAATTAGTTTTGGTATCTTATAGTACAATAAACATTTACTTTTAAAAGATGAGAGATATAACGTTTCTTTGAAATGTATTCAAAGTGTTGTTTTTGTAAACACTTGCTTTGTAAGGAATGGGTTTTCCTGTAATTTAGTTAGATAAAAGGCTTTTGTTACTTGTTAAAAGATTTTAAAGAAAGGATGTTTTTGAAAGAATTGGAATTCCCTATAAATTAGTTTTTGGTATTTTATAGTACAATAAACATTTACTTTTAAAGATAGATAGAATAAGTATTTCTTCTAAATGACTGTCTTTAAAAGTTAGACAAAGACCTTTGTTACTTGTTAAAAGATTTCAAAGAAGGGGTGTTTTCATTTTCTTGGGAATATTTCTTATAAATGTTGCTTTTAAAGTTTAGGTGTGCAATTAATAAAATGGGTCAATATGGTAGAAGAATTGGAAAATGTCTTGACAAAACAATTCTACCTTTAAAAATATAAGGTTTTGATATCGATTGACATATGTGAGGGAAAATTGTTAAAAAGCTCTCCACATATATGTGTAAATTTCCAAGGCTGAGAATATTATGATTTAAAAAAAACAAGTGAATAAGAATATTAAACTACAGTCCGATACAGATAATACAGAACTCCATATATACCATTTGCATATAAGTTAGTCGATTTAGAAGTGACTAAATGTCATTGAAAAATGCTAAAAATGTAAACTTCTGCCTGCACCGCGCCCACCAAAAGAACCATCTTTCTGAGAAAACCAGGAATAGTTTACATTTCGTATAAAGGTTTATCATATATTTTGATTAGATGCGATGTATCTTAGGCACTTCATAATGAGCTAAGTACATATGTATTTTTTCTAATTGTGCAAAGTAAACTTTGAAGTGTTTTACATTCTTATTATTTGAATATTTTACAAATTTATTTATTCTTTAATTATATATTAAAATCTTATCATTGAATATTCTCATTTCCTTAGAAGTGTAAAAAAATCCTTAGCATGGTTTCCTTTGATGAGGAATATCCGACCCGAGGTTAATAAAGGAACCTCTGAGCAAAATTAATCTGTCTTTTACGCTCAATGCAGTACGGAACGCTGAGAACCATAGCAGCTATATTTACCAAAGCGTAATATTACACTCATTTTTTTCAATTTTCTCCACAGGATTTATATATAAAGTGTTACTATTTTTATGGTCTTTTTGTTTACCCGTATAAATCGAAGTATTTTTTACTTTAAAAAGGACGGGAATTCCTAAAGTTATATCTCTTGTTATGAATGCCTAAACATAATGCACTTTCCTTGGAAACTATTTCAGATATAAATCGAAATATGCATTTCTTTCTTGAGAAAGATATTTCAGATAAAAGAATACATATTTTCGTGTGTTAATCATCTTGCAACCAGAAAGAGTCTAAGCACATTGTCCTCCTTCACATTGTGACCACACATAGTCAGGTAAAAGGTAGATCTTTATCTGCGGTGCAATGGAGCACAGTCCACAACAGGCTTGAGCTATTATGTGAAAAATACAATTAGGAAGAAATACTCTGAACGCTTCGCTGTTATGTACCGACGTCATTATTCTTAAACACGAAGGAACGTGATTTTTGCAAAATTTAATTTGTTTGCATTCTCACAAATGATCTGTATTTTCCCGGTAGGCAACTTGGGTTTTCCATTCTGGATGGAAAGTAGATTCAGAATTTTGTCAACATATCTTTTTACATTCAGAGAATACATTTATCGATATCTGATACACCATATATTTCCTTATTTTAATTTATCAAACTACGTCACGCAACCAAAGGTACTTTGATGTAACCCGGCAAAAATTGGTCACATGTGAGAAATCACGTTATACGCCTCCCGCCACGCCGATTATTTAATTAAGTAATTGATCATTTCTTTATTTTATTATATAATAATTATCTATGCATTTGCTTATTGATTAATTTATTTAATTATTTATTTATTTAATTACATATTTATTTATTTGTTATCTAATTAGTGGCGGCTCTTTTGAGAGATTTTAAATTATTAGGTAGATTCTGTGACGTCATTAATTTGGGGATTTTGTAAACTCAAAGGGGAGGGGATAGTTGCTTATCAGATGTCGGCATCTCTTTGAGGGATTTTAAAATATTAGGTCGATTCTGTGACGTCATTAATTTCGGGATTTTGTAAACTCAAAGGGGAGGTGATAACTGCTTATCAGATGTCGGCATCTCTTTGAGGGATTTTAAAATATTAGGTCGATTCTGTGACGTCATTAATTTCGGGATTTTGTAAACTCAAAGGGGAGGTGATAATTGCTTATCTGTTGTCGACGATCTCTTTGAAAGATTTTAAAATACTGTGCTGGCTTTGAGTCGATTCTGTGACGTCACTGTTGGTGGCGTGCCTGGTGGGCGTGTTTTATGACGTCATTAATGACGTCTGCCATTTAGAGGTGTGTCTGTGACGTCATTCGTGCCATGGGCCTGGCGGCATTTTAAGGACAAAGAGAGGTGATAATAAGATTACATTGTAATCCAATTAGGGCTATTGTTATCTCATTAGAGGCGGCTTCTTTGAGGGATTTTAAATCGACTTTACTGTACTACTAAAGTGAGTGTGTAAAAATGGGTTTAACTCTCCGTTAGGCACATGCCTTGGTAGAACACTTGGTTGCATGGAGCATAGAAGGCCTGCACTATATTTATGCAATTATATGCCTGTATTTCTTTATGTTTTCATTTTTCTTTTCCCCCAATTTTTGGCTTTATTTAGATTAAATATACATGACTTATATTAGTGTAAGTCATATTATATATATATATATATATATATATATATATATATGTATATCAGCTAAAATATAATATGAAGAGTGTACATTATAATTTGTATTAAGTATACGCAAAGAGAATAACATATACTTTTAAAATACATCTTGTCATTGGAAATGTTCAGCTACTCATTCTTCTGTTTTCTTCACCTAAGTAGTTAGTCAAATAATGTTGACTTGTTTTCTCAAACAGAGAGGAGCATTACATCTCCCACATACATATTTAGTTTTGCTGTTCTTTTTGTCTTTACTGCAGGGTTGACATCGTTTTCTTTTCAATGATTCTGGTGCATGTGGCAACTCATCTGCTGTGAGTTGTTCAGGTTTATATTTCTTTAGAAGCTCTTTCAGATCATTGGGTAGCTTTGATGCTGTTCCTCTTCTCTGTAGCTGTTGCAACAGTAAAACTAAGTACAGCACTTTCAAATATTCCTGTCTTGTGGAATATTTGTTTTGGTATCCAAGAAAATTAACCCCAGGATTAGTACCGGCACTATTCACCCTATAGTAAAAGATTACCATTGTCTACCTTCATGTTCTGGCTACATTGTACGTAGCTCACAATTGAGGAGCGTTTTTTCAAAACTTGATAGATGCAAAATTTTACGAAATTGAGTTATATATAGTATCGGCATAATTTTCACCTTGTGCATTGTACTGTGAAATCAGATTTTGCAAAATTTTATTCATGTCCTGTGTAGAAGGTAGGGAATATTAGCAGTTTTTTCTAAACTTGATAGATGCACTTGCTCGTTAAAGCAAAAGTCGATAGATGCAATTTTATGATTTTATGGTCCAGCGTGTAGCAACCTCAATTCTATGAAATGTATGTTGGCATTGACTGCCATCTCACTATTGCAATTCTTGGAATTTTCAATCATTTCTACAAATTTGTACACTGCTGCACCGTTGGCAATAACTGCCAACTCAGGATGTGCGCTTGCATTTCACATTAATTTCTGAAAGCTTTGTTACACTTATATGGCATTTTTATTCTTAGTTGACACACTGCACTGCACTATGCAAAATGGACAGGTGCTCAGATTGTGAAACTGTGCCAGTCGTAGAATGTGCAGGAAGTAGAAATTGCAAAAACAAGGAAAGGAAATGAAAATGCAAGTCAAGGAAAGCTCATACTCCAGCAATTTCATGTTCACATGGTCTCAAGTGCACTCCATGAAATCCTAAAAGTATCGGACATAAGCACTGTGATGTAGCTGATGTGACTTATAATGATATAAGTGGATTTCACTAAAACCTTTCTGAGCTCAACAAAATAGATCAAGATAAATTCCTTGTGAAATATATGAGTATTACATCTTCTAATCGAGAGCGGTGAAGAAAGAAGCTCCAAATACAAAGCACACTGTTTGCATTTAATACAGTGTGAGAACTAATGAAGACTTAGTATTGTCAGTATGCACTGGGGTGTCAAAAGATAGATTATCTCTCCTGGCTAGAAAGTTTCACTTATCTGGGAATAAACCAAAGGAAACCAGAAGAACTGACAGAATAGGAATATTACAGAAGGGCATTTCTGCTGTTATAAAGCAAGACATTAAGAAGTACGGGTATAGAGAAAGCCATATGGAAGAGCAAAATCAAGGAGAGGATATTTACCTCCATAACTTAAAATTTGAAAAATGTTGAACAACTTTTGCAAAGAAAGAAGATTAAGAAATCTACCATTCTGCTTACTGTCAAAATACAAATACATATTTTACAACTTCTTCAATTTTTCATTCCGTACACCACACACTGACACATGCTCCAAATGCAAAATGGGACTGATGAAGATTAAGACGAGGCAGATGTGGAGAAGAAAAACAAACTAAGAACCATGTACAGACTGCACAAGACGCATTCAAAAAGGTTTTATCAGCTATTGAAAGAGGAAAACGCCAAGGCAATCACTATTTGCTTTGATATGCAGCAGAGTCAACCACTACCTAAACTTTCTGTTAGCGATTCTATGCAAGACAAGTATGGCTGTATAATATATGCATAATGCTTCCATTTAAAACCTAGAACAAAGACGACATTTCCTTGTATACATGGTTGGAAACCGAATCTGCTAGAGGCTGCAACCAGGTTGCCTCAGCTGTGCACCACTTGTTGGAATTGGAAGAAAGGATGTTAAAGCAACAATATTGGCGAGCAAGGAGTTCCACATTGGCGACAGTTTGATGCAAATGTAAATAATGGGTGTCGCACAGTTCCACTTTCAGCTACAGTTTGATACAATTTTGTTTAGCTCAGGGTAAAGCAGTGAGGTTTATCTGCGGGTATGCGTGGATATGTATGAGAAGGATAGTTTTAATGACACTGGAATGCCCGTATCAAACTGGTTTAATGACTGTTTCTTTTTATCAGAACATCAAACTTGAAGTTGCCGACCAAGGGTTACCAATGTCACTGTTTAGAGTTACTGTTTATGAAATGCTTATGACTCGATAAAACTTAATTCGTTCTTCACGTATATATATGAACTGACAAATATTTTCTCTCATCACTTCTGGTCTGCCCTCGACCAAGACAGAAGAAGAGGACTTTTTTAATGGCTTGCCAGGCACGAACTGATCTAATCGGCCTGACGCCAAAGACTAACTGTCCTCACAGCTGCGCTTGAGTCTCTAGCTTTCACTTTCTCGAAGCCCTTTTTACACACAAAGATTCCCTTTGTTACAATTTTGCCCATTGTCATTATTAGGGGTCCGAAGAATACCTTTACAAACAAAGTCAAGTGCTATCCATTCAGGATTCTTACTAAGAAAACCCTTTTTCTGCCGTGTCTTCTGTTAAACAACTCAACCAACTCCGTTGCTATTCAACCCAACTGCACCTGCACGCGTTCCACACAAATATACATTACTTTGAAATCCATTACTATTCTTTATACATTGCATCCCTTAATTTCGATATCAATGTCCAGCAACACTCTAGTCAGAACAAGAATAGTGTGATGATGTTCATGCTTTTCATGCTTGCTTTCCTGGAGAACAGTAAAAAAATTTCCCGCATTTCACATATCTACCCAATACGTGGGCACAGTTATATGCCTCCTGATAGAGTGAGCAAAGAAAAGAAACAGAATGTTCAAAATCTAGCTAAATCTTTTGAAATTCCAGAAACTGCAAAAGAATTTTATGAAGATGTACGAGAAGATACCAGTAAAGGTTAAAGCTTACTTATTCGTATTGTTTGAAATTTCTTTGTATTCAATATGTTTGTGATATAAATAAAACAAAATATTATATGGTCATTGTGAATGTAGCAGTACTTAGTTTCTAAGTTTATACCTAATCAAATAATCCTTATAAACATTAACATGTTGGTTGTATAATATATTATGTATTATGAAAATGTGAAAATAAATAAAAAATAATAAATAGATAAATAAAAAGTAGCAAACACAATAAATGAGAAAAATAACAAAACTTCATGTGTTAATTTCTGGCTCATGCAGAAAAGTTAATCAGCATATATCGGTTTTTGAAAAAACTCTGCATTTTCAAACCTAAATTTGCACTAGTTAAATTACGATATTTGTTTCTTTTCACATTCAATGAGACAGTTTCAGGAGCGAGAATTGCATGATTAATATAGCTGCTGTGCTAACCAATTAGTATTGCCAATAAATAGAAAAAAAAAAAAAAAAAAACATTTTTCTCAGAAACACATTTTGTGCATCTATTGAGTTTTGAAAAAACACTCCTCAATTATCTACTACATCAACTCCAGATTTAGTATCTTTGTAATGCATGATTATTTCTGGCAGTTTCTTGACACCTCCTGACCGTTGATCTGACGAAACATGTAGATTTGATATACTGACGCTATTTCATCATGTGCTTATCATCACTTATTTTCAGTGGAACCAAGATTTCTTTGAACAAATTGACAGGGAAGTCATGGGCAGCCCACTCAGCTCAATGATTGCCAATTTCTGTATGGAGTCCTTTGAGGCCCAGGCTCTGAGTTCTGCTGCTCACAAGCCGTCCGCATGGTATCGCTATGTAGACGACACGTTCGTCTTTTGGAGCTATGGAGAATCGGCTCTTGATAATTTTCTTCAGCATCTCATTAACATCAATCTGCACATTCAATTTACCATTGAGAAATAAAAAGATAGACAACTAGCTTTCCTTGATGTTCTGGTCAGCAAGAAATGAAACAGGACACTTGGGCACACGGTATACTGCCAAACCCACCCACATGAACCAATATCTGAACACTTTCCAACCATTATTCCAAGCAGAAACATGTCATCATAGACTGTACCACCCGCATCTATGAGCCTGGATCATTACAACCAGAACTCCATAATCTGGAACAGGCTTTATATTCAAATGCCTACACAGCACAAGAAATCCAAAGAGCAATATGCCAATGCAAACCTCAACCCACTATCTCTGAACAGGATCCGCCGGAGAAGAAAGGCATTGCTTTCCTGCCATATTTTAAAACTGTCACAGGCAGAATGAATGCCTACTCAAGTGCCATAATGTTAAAATCATTTTCAAACCTACGAGATAGATTTCTTGTTACGCTCTACCAAAGACTCCAGGGACCCGCTCTGCTCAGCTGGTATTTACTGCATTCCTTGTTCCTGCAGTGCCGTTTACATAGGCATCACTCAATGAAGTGTCAGTACCCGGCTCTCGGAACACAAGCAAAGTTGCTGTCTGGACCAGCCGGATAAGTCTGCAGTCGTAGAGCATGATATATGGGCCAACGGTGAACACATAATTCAGTATAAGGAGACAATGGTTCTTTCTTTGGTACCTTAATATCATGCAAGACTACAGCGGCATGCTATAGAAATATATATAAACATCCAAATAATGTTAACAGAAAGGAAGAAGCCCTCAAACTAAACAAAACCTGGAATTTGATACTTGAAGATATAAAACAAGCTTAAATGCATAGAGGTCATGAGCACCAATCAGCTATCACAGCAGAGAAACCCTACCCACAGAGCACACACTCTCTGCAAAAGCCTAGCCAATCCTCTAGGAGCAGCTCGGATATAAGTACTACACCTCCAGCAATGCCAAGAAGCTTACTCAAAGGCGAGCAGAGCATCAGAGCGGACGCGACCAGCAGCTGCGCAAAACACGAGAAGAGCCCCCTGCCGCGCAGCCAGTGTTCCAGCGCTTCCCCAGTGACCTGCCATCTGGCTCAGTCTCCGGCTGGCTACCACCGAGCACTCACGCCTCTATATAGAACGCCTATAGAACACGTCTTGAGCCCTTCTTCTTGCTCTTTTTTTGTGCAACTCCCGCGCATACATAATGCCCCCTGCCACGCGCAGCAGGTCTGCGCCTGGACTACTGCGCTCCCCATCACCTGAGACCTCACAACCAACTTCACCACCCTCAACTCCGACGAATGCCTCATTCTCTTCCACTGACTCCCTGCTGCCTCTACTGCAAAACCAGCCAACTCTAAACCCTTAGCCATGCTCTCCTCTTCTCTCCCCTACCCCTACTCCAGTTCCGGGCCCAGCCACCCCAAGCACACCACTGGCTCCCGAACCTGCGGCTTCTGCTCGCGGCGGTGACCCTCGACTTGTAGCGAGGGCTGCACCGGCCCCGGCTTCCAGGGCCGACCGGCCATCGACAAGCGGGGCCGCTGGCCCTACCAGCTATGCCGGGGCAGTTGCGACCACCATGCAACCCCCACTCTATATCTCCCGCTCCCATGAGTCCAATCTCCACACTCTACTAATGGCATTCGACGCCGAATACCCGAACACATGGTACAAGCTCCGTAATGCGGCAAAAAGCGGCAACTTTCAGGTCTACACCAGGGACCCATGCGATTATGCGCACCTGGTGCGGTTCCTTGAAACGCATAAGGTCAATTTCAATATGACCGCCACCGGCGCCAACCGCACTCACCAGCTTGTGATTAAACATTTAATCATGAATGGCGCCCAGGACTTGATCCGGAGCATACTCCGGAGCAAAGATATCCACGCCGAGACTGTCAAACAGTTAAGGCGCTTCAACAGGCAGCGGACTCCCCTATCTATAAGGTAGAAGTCCGCTCTGAGGAAGAATGCTGTTGGCCTTGGAGGAAATACTGCACTGTAGGGTCAAGGTCGAGGACTTTAGGCCCCTGGCCTACCCGGTGCAGTGCAACCGATGCCAGAGGCTAGGCCCATAAATCTGCTGAGTGTCGGGCCCCTCATGAGATATGCTCGAAATGTGCGAGGCCGCACTCATCTGCAGCCTGCCAGATCCCACCACCAGAATGCTACTGCCTGCTTTGCAGGGGCCGCGGCCACGGCGCTCGCTGGAGGGTCTGCCCGGAATATCGACGGCAACTAGCCATCCTTAGGGATAATGTCGCAGCCCGGGCTCCCTTCCAGCAACTACCAACCCAGCCCCAACCCATCAACAACAGACCCACTCCTGCCAGTAGAACTACCTCCCAAAGCGAGGTGTTCTGCTTCACGGCCCCAGAGGCCCAGGCTACTCAGTCTGCCTTCCCAAGCGCCTCCGGTGCACCTACCAACCCTATAGCACCTGCCCAGCACAACCCAACCCCCTCTGAAGATATGCCACAATAGCATCTTCAACCCTGTCCCACCCCAAGCTGCTGTTCCGCACCAGCCACTCTTAAAGAGCCTGCACCAGTCAATAGCCAACAACACACTAACATGGCACTTGGTGCGGGAGCAGGCACTTGCCTTCCTCCGATCCCTCCTGGTGTGGCCCCTGGATACCCCCCAGATAATCGAGGAGCATGGGGACTTCCTGGCCCTGTTCACAGCGCCAGGATTTCCACTCCTCCCTGAGGACACCAGGTGCCGACGATAAACCCCATCCATCTGCCCCAACACTCTTTCCACTACCAACATCCTAAAATGGACGACAACCGCAAGATTAGGCTAATGACTTGGAATGCGAATGGGGTACGTCGACATAGGCCCAAACTCACTGACTTCCTCCATACACACAACATTGACATCGCACTACTCAACGAAACACACCTACACCAACCACAAGGGTTCAGAATCCCCGGGTATGTTGTTTACAGAACAGACCACATCAGCCGGGGAGGAGGTACGGCCATTGCCATCAAATCACAAATAGCACATTATCAAGTCCAGACACCACCACTCTCACGTATTGAAGCCACAGCCATATGCGTAAGCATAAACAACCTCAATGCGACTATCATAGCAGCATGTAACCCTCCCGATGACCTGGAACCTACCGACCTTGATGCTCTCCTCCAACTGGACCACAGAGTACTCCTTGCAGGCGATCTTAATGCTAGACACACCATTTGGAATTGCAACTCTAACAACTCAGCAGGTACTAAGATCCTGGCCCACGAAAATACTTCCGACTATATCATCTGCCCCCAGAAATCCCTACCTACATCCCCTCACGCCTGAATGCCTCACCAAGCATTATTGATATGGCCCTTATATGCAACATAATGCACCGAACTGAACTGCAGGTCCTCAACGATCTCAGCTCTGATCACCTCCCGGTACTCATTGCCCTTCAAGGCTCCCTAATCTTGTCACAACCCTCACTGCCTAAACTTTAACAAAGCCAACTGGCCCCACTTCCAAGCGACTATCTCCTCACACCTAGATGATTCCCCATTGGACTCTACCGCAGACCTTGAACAGGCAGTCAACGCCCTTGAGACCGCCATCAAGAAAGGCATCACTGACGCAGTCCCCCTAATGCAACCTCGCCCTCCAAAACCACTTCCCGACTACATCCAGCAATTAAGACTCCAACAGAACAAAGCCCGACGCAAGTGGCAAAAATCTCGCCACCTGGCCGACCTTGACGAATACCGCAGAAAAACCCATTATCTACAAGCAGCCACCTCAACAGTGCTAAACCAACAGTGGAAGCAGACACTGCAGGACATAAATCCATATCACCAGTCTCTCTGGCGCATTTCAAAAAGCCTAATTCGCAAACCACAGACGTTTCCCCCTCTAAAACATAACCAAAACATAGTCTCAAGCGACTCCGAGAAAGCTGAAGCCCTAGCCGATGCTCTACAGAAGGTACAGCCCAATCAGGAACCCTCCTTCCCGGCATTCACGATAGAGACTGAACTCCTGACTGACCAATTTCTGAACCAAAACACACACGACCAAATCTGCCGAACAAGCGTCCACGAAATACAGTGGCTCATCTGTCACATGCCCAACCGCAAAGCCCCTGGACCTGATAAAATCCCTAACATCGCTTTGAAACACCTCCCACCCGAGGCCATCCAACTCATCTCGAAAATATTCAACTACGTTCTCCAACATGCCATCTTTCCCACCCCCTGGAAAGTTGCCCTAGTCAGACACTTTCCCAAACCCCACAAGGACAGCACAAACCCTTACAACTACAGACCGATCAGCCTTTTAAACTCGCTAAACAAACTGCTCGAGAAAGTCATCCTTAAGCACATCAACCGACACATCACACGCCACAACATTCTCATTAACGAACAGTTTGGTTTCAGGAGACATCACTCCACCACCCTCCAATTCCTTGGCGCCACCGAATTCATCACTCACGGTTTCAACATAAAGCGCTCCACCGGGGCAGTTTTCCTTGACATTGAACGCGCTTTTGACCAGGTTTGGCACCCCGGACTATTGCGCAAGCTCATGAATCTCCACTTCCCTGACACATTGATCAAACTTGTTGCCAATTACCTCTCTGGCCGCACATTCAAATCCGTAGTAAACTACAGCCACTCCACACCCAGGCCTATCCTTGCAGGCGTCCCCCAGGGCAGCCTGATCGGTCCAGTGCTTTTTAACTTATACATAAACGACATACCCAGCTCCCCTTACACCATCAAGCTACTCTACGCCGATGACACTGCCTACATGGCCCACTCTTCCAAACCGCAGTTTATCCACCGCTACCTCCAGCGAACCCTGGACTCACTCACGCCCTGGCTCACCAACTGGCGCATCAAAGTTAACACAGCCAAAACACAAGCCACCATATTCACCTGAAAGCGATCCCAAGGACACCCAACTCACCAACTCCCCCCACTAACCATGTTTGGCCAAAACATTCAATGGCAATCCAAAGTAATCTACCTAGGCCTCACTCTTGACCAGGGACTATACTGGCAAGACCACATCCTCACAGTAGGCAATAGAGCAGCTGCTCAGTTCCGTAAACTATACCCGCTACTTAATCACAACAGCTTGCAGCTACGCACCGGCCTTACCATCTACAAGACACTTATCCGACCCATCCTAACATATGCAGCTCCCGTCTGGGGCTATGCAGCTCCCACTTATATTACCAGACTGCAACAGCTCCAAAACAGGATTCTCCGCAATATTGCCAAAGTCCCTCGGACAGCTCCTGAACACAGGCTTCACACCGAACTCAAAATCCTCACCGTGGAACAGTTTATAAAAAAGCTAGCAGCCGACATGTACGACAAATTGCCCGCCAATTGAAACCCACTCATCCAAAACCTAGGCACTTACACCGAAACTTCAGGAAAATATAAACGCCCTCTATACCTCTTCGAAAGACGAATTGCAGAAAATACTGACGCCATTGATGCTCGTATACACCTTGCTAAGGTAACCCAAGCCATCACCTAACAACCACAACACACTGCTCATTAGCCTCTCTTTACAGATGACCTAGCTGGTAGCCAAGACACACAAACCTATCAGGAACCATGCCTCCAGAGCTGAGACATAGGAACGGTAACCTCTGTCGACCACTACCCCCACCTTGTATATACTTTGACGCATGCTTACTAACTTATAGCATAGACAATCACCTAACCTTAGCTGAAATCTAATAACACCCTAGCGGAACCACTGTAATTTACGCACTGACACTAACAACTGCATGCCTTGACACTCAGCGAACCATGCAGGGCCTCGGCAATGCATGGACCCCTGGACATATCTCTGACAGGCTCGCATCCTGTGGATGCCAGCGACCATTACCGTTACTAACCGGGGTGCTTCCGCGGAACCCGACCACACCTAGCATGACTCCTAACAATGATTTTCCCCCTGCATGCTGCACGCTTAGTATCACTAACTGCATGTGCTTGGGGAGACGATGTAGCCCCAGAGGATGATCGTCACCGGGGGCGGCGGGTGTGGGGCTGCCCCTACTTAAAAAAAAAAATGCCAAGAAGACTTAGACCACGCCACTGATGATGTCCACCACAGATCTGGATGAAACTTCTGGACATCTAAACTTCAGCATACCATGCCTTGTAAGACCAGAAGAAACTTTTGTTAATTATGACTGGCCATGAAAGCTTCCAAATAGTCGTGTAAATTTGGGATCAAAACTACTCTTTTATCCATTTTTGGAACATATGAAACATGTGAAAGTAATGAGTCGGTAATTCAGATACGAACATCATACAAGATTCCTTAAAACTATTGAACATACAGAATAGAGCAATAAAGTTTACAATAGAGATAGAAAAAGATGGCTACCTACCTTTCTTAGATCTGAAGATAATCCATGAATTAAATAACATATCTTTTGGCATCTACAGGAAGCCAACACAAACAGATAATTACATCAGGAACGATAGCTACAACCCTACACTCCACAAACATGCAGTTTGGAACAGCATAGCACATCGACTAGTCAACATCCCATTGAAATAGAATGAATACAACAAAGAATATAACCACATGATTAACATAGCTGCAATTAATGGATACAGTAAACAATTAATAGAAAAGAAAATTTGGAAATTCAAGAAACAGAAACACATATTGGATACTGCAAAATTAACAGAATCAAAATCTGAGACACTGTTCAAGAAATTCACATATCATCCCAGAGTGCATCATAAATTCAACAAGATATTCGAGAAGTACAACATCACCCTAGCCCCAATAAATAAATTCAATTTAAAAAACTTATTATGCAACAACCTGAAAGATCCAGTACCTGAAAACAAGAAATCAGGTATTTACAAAATCAACTGCTCAGACTGCAATAATATTCTAGTTTTTAAAAGATTCTGTTTTTTTTTTTTTTTTTTTTTTTTTTTTTTTTTTTTTTTTTTTTCAGACTGCAATAAGTTCTACATAGGAAAAACCAAAAGAAGTTTACATATTAGATTATAGGAACATATGAGATGTGTGAAATGCAGACAAATAGAGAGATCAGCAATAGCCCACCATTTCTGGTCTATCAATCATGAAATTGTACCAAATATAAAACTATTAAAGCCAGCCAGTAATGCAGCCGAACTCGATGTTTGGGAAAAGTTGCTAATTATAAAAAACAAACAGTATACTTTAAATTTCGAATTGCCACCTGAAAACTCTCTTTGGAAGTTCATCTCACAGACAACAGATGCCACCACAGACAAACTGTTCTCCGAAACATGTCCCAGTAAAGATAATTTCAGATTCAGATTTTATTCTGCCATGTTTTACAAAGCATCATCAAAAGTAACACTACAATTACATTTTTACGGTTCAATAATAAAACAAATAAATCTATTTACAGATTATTAGCAGTTCTAGATATACACAATAGATTGATAACAAAATTTAATAAACCAAGATTCTCTTCCCTTTTTGTATTCCTCAATTGAGTAGAAAGCGTTTTTCACTAGGTAAGTCTTTATTGCGTAAATTTTCTTCACTTCTTCATTTATTGTTTTGATAGAGTCAGGTAAATGATTGTATAAATTTTTTTGCAGCACTTTCAATACATTTGGCAGCTAATGTTCCCCTAAACCTATTTCTAAAGTAGTTTCTTGTATTATATTCATGAATGTTTCTATTTTTTCCTTCTATGTGGTTTCTTATTACATGAGACATTCAAATATATATAAACAGGGTAATGTGAGTATTTTAAGTTTTTTAAAGCTACTTTTACATGAATGTCTCCTAGGGATTTTTTCCATTATTCTTATTGCTCTCTTTTGTTGCCTAAATGTTTTTAACATATTTTTCTTACCTGCTGCCCCCCATAAAATGACCCCATAACTTAGGTGTGCATGTATAAATGCATAATAAACCTTTAGTGCACTGACTTCATCCATAACTTGTGTTGTCTGTTTTAATACATATATGCCCTTGTTTTTTTTCTTGTTGACCTTTTCTATATGTTTGTGCCATTTTAAACTACTATCTATAACTAATCCTAAAAAATTTGTCTGTGCTACTTGATTAATTTGCTTATTTTGTACTGTTAATGTGATGTCAGATTTTGTTCTATTACTGAGCTGAATTTGCATTCATTCGGTTTTGTTTGTGTTTAGTATCATTCCCAGTGCTTCTAAATAAGTGCTAAATTTAAGTGATGTTCGTGTTTGAATTACCGACTCATTACTTTCAAATGTTAAATACATCACTATTTCTAACCTTTTGCTTCAAATAATATGAAACATGTGTTTAATTTTTTGCAAAGCCAAATACGCTTTCATACGCTTTCATGTAACTTATTTGGAGAATTAAAATTACTGGGCAATTCCTTTTTGTTCTTGCATACTCTACCTATGAAAGAAAGTTGTCTTTTGCACACCAATGATACACTAGTGAACAGTTATCTGCTGTACATTTCTGCCAGTGCCATAGATCTGTTCAATTAGTCTTAACACCACAGCCTCTGTGGAATTATTTTACAAATGTAGTCCGTCCAGCTGTTGTCATAACAAATTTCCATATTAGTGTAAAACATTTTGCATAACTCATACATGATATTTTTATGCCACACTTGTTTGGCTTAGATGGTATATATTGTCTAAAACCACATTGACTATGAAATGCTGGTAGCTGTTCGTCAACAGTGGTGTTTTGTCCAAAGAGAATAATTTCTGACAGTTATTCACAAACACTGTAACATTTCTCTAACAGCAGCCATTTGTCCAATACCAATGAATACCATTTGGTAGGCATGATAAAGTAATAATAGCTTCTTCCATTGGCAAACCAATATTCCGCAACTTACTAACAAAGAGAAACCATGCTGTCATCAACATGTAATGAGAGTAGGTGCTAGGGGCCGCTAGATCTCTATGAAACTTAACTGCTGATTCATCATTCTTGCAGCTACAGTAATAAATAGAAAAAGTTGTCGCCGCAGCAAACATTGAAGTAAGGAATAATGTTAGATGTCCTAGTCAGACAGTTATGTACGTGCATTTATTTGTAAAATACAACATTTAAATAAAGCCTCCCAGATTCCACGTGACTTAAACAAGATTTTGTGTTAGATTGAGTCAACATGAAAAATTCAATGCCACGGCCGGGATTTGAACCATGGATCTCCTGGTTTCCGTCCAGGAAACATTAACATGGTTACCAGTTGGCCATGATAGCTCACTGGATGGAAACCAGGAGATCTGTGGTTCAAATCCCGGCCGTGGCATTGAATTTTTCATGTTGACTCAATCTATCAAAAAATTAGCATATATACGGCTAATATGAGGAAATTATTAATTTCCATCAATTAACTAAAAGAATGTATGTTGACTTGAATTATCTAATAGTTTCAAGTAGCATGGAAGGTTGATTTTTCAGAGAATTGTCCTTGTGTGAGATTTGAAATGCAAATGATTGTGTAATATTGTGTTTATGTTGTCACAGTGAGACATAAAGCAATAAATCTGCAGCAGCATATAACATTTGTTTCAACCAAAATAAGATAATTCAGCAATTTTGCAGTCACTTGTGGATTAAAGTAATCTCAACTTCATATCTGATTACGTAGAAAATGAAGCTATCTACAGTGAAGCAATAAATATTACTCAAATATAAATATTTGCCACTAAGGCTCCACTTAACTTAAGAAATTGGTGTTACTACTCTTTCTAATGGAGATTGATTTCACAAATAAATTGCTTGCTTCCTCAACGTCCTCAACAAACATAGTTTGTTTTTGTGGACTGAGGACGCAAGTGATTTGTTTGTGAAATCGATCTCCATTAGAAAGAAGTATTAACACCAATTTTTTAAGATAAGTGGAGCCTTAGTGGCAAATATTTATATTTGTGTAATAATCAACTTCATATCTGTTTATTCTTTTACGTAGTTGCCATTACTTCCAATCCTGCATGTCTGAAAACCAAGAATATGCTTAGAAAATGGAAGCTTTAAATAAATGAAGTGCCTTTTTAAAACAGTATTTAGTGATCACAATTAACAGATGACAGGCTTCTGAATTATGCTTTATCTTCATGGCAAAAAAAAGAAGTCCAGAACTTGTATCTTTTCAAGAAAATTGTGGAAGAATACTGGATGAGACACATAATAAGTTAGGGTAAAGTGATATATCATAATTGAGCCAAAAGTGTTGAATCACAAGTATACACATTCTATTAATGTACCAGGGGCGGCTTCTGAGGTAGTGCCGCTGTGCCATGGCACCATCTGTATGAAAGCGAAAGAAAGAGAAGTGTATAAGAATTGCGCAAAAGGAATTGTTTATGAGTAGTTGCTCCCTCGTTTGAATAGGCGCGTTGAATGCCAGCGCTCTCTCTTGGTTGTTTTCCGTAGCTTGGTGCCGATTCCAGAACGGCACCGTCTACGCTCATAAATGCCTTTGTTAGGGCTAGGGGCTAAGATGTCTGCTTATACACGGCTTCTTATGGAAGAAAGTCACAGAAGGTAGTGCCGGGATTTCTCTGGCGCATAACTTACGCTTTGTCCGTTAGAGTGCAGTAATACATGGGACTTCAGAGAACCACGATCCTGCCACCTAGCGAAAGACAATGGTCAGAATACATTTCGTGCTATACCTTCCTTTAATGCAGTGTCACCATCCTACTGCAGTTAATTCTGAGGAACTTCAAAACGCAAATTAATGCTTAATGAAATCACTTGTAGAAACACAACACATAGATATCCTTATAAATAAAATTAATTGGGTTTCAATGTGAATATAGTATTAGATTTTAAAATTTAGAGACAGTATTTCAACATGTGCATATTTCACAGCAGCAGTTTTGTTGGTAGAACATAAAATCCGTGCGTCCAGCATGTGTTGGACACATGTTTTCAAAGCAATGGTAGAGTAGTTCTGTATGTGCTCCTGTAATGCTGTAGTTCATCGTGAGTAAGGATTTTTAAAACAGTGTTCAGTGTTTTTTCTTTAGGTTAAAATTCACAGTAAAGCTACGAACATGAACAAGGTGAGTGAATTACTGAAAACTTCATTTAGTAAGAGGACTCTAAGTGAAAAAATTCAGATAAAAACAATAGGTAGGCCACTGAATCTGCAGCAGCAAACAAAAAATCGATGCCGTAAGTTTAATCCGGATATTTATCAAAAGAACAAATGGATTTGCGGCTGTGATGAAAACAATGCAGTTTTTTGTTTTCCTTGTGTGTTATTTGAGGGAGAGGTCCATTTGTGTAAGACTGGAATAACTGATATTGGGCATTTATGGTCTAAAATGAAAGTGCATGAAACATCGAAGCGACACATGGACAATGTTCTGAGTCTTTCATTTCTAGGCAAAACCAATATTCAGGACAAATTAGATTCGCAGTATAGGCAGTTAACAGCCATAACAAACAAGTAGACAAGAAAAGGTATATATTGAACGTAATTATAAACTGTATTCGGTTCTGTGGTGCTTTGGAGCTGGCTCTTAGGGGTACGACGAATCTGACGCCTCTCAAAATAAGGGGGTTTTTCGTGAGCTCATTCAGTTTAGTGCATCTCAGTCAGTCATCAGTATTCAAAGGCATTTTAGGACTGTTCAAAACGAACTCCTGCAGTGCATGTTGGAAGTGTATCACGAGGAAGTTTGCAAACAAATAAAGCGTGCGGATTATGTTGCAATAATCGCGGATGAAACCACTGATGTTTCTTGCGAATTTCAGTTGGTTATTGTTTTGCGATACATTGTTTATGGAACCCCCATTGAAAGATTTTGGAATTTTGTTAATCCAGAAGGTCAGAATGCTCAGTCTATCTCGGAGTGTATTCTGAAAGAAATCGAACCCTTAATTGGAGATGACCGAGCAAAACTAATAGCTCAGAGTTACGATGGTGCAAACGTTATGAGTGGCGAGTCAAACGGAGTACAGAGATTAATAAAAGACAAATACCAAAATGCGCACTACATTCATTGCTATGCGCACCAGTT
This sequence comes from Mantis religiosa, assembly GCA_030765055.1. Lineage (NCBI taxonomy): Eukaryota > Metazoa > Arthropoda > Insecta > Mantodea > Mantidae > Mantis > Mantis religiosa. Next base: position 139,329,830 of record CM060959.1, on the reverse strand, counting down.
AAACCTTATAATGTCTACTGCATCCTCAATTAATCGCAAAGCCCGCATCTTCTTTGCACATCTTTCAGGCATTTCTTCTTTCTTTTCAAATTCGCCACAAAGATCGAAAGTGTTGCATAGCATAATTCAGAAAAGCTTACCCCGTGTGTCTCTCACAAGATGGAATTACCATTCGCGAGTAGTAAAGGATATTTATGAAAACAGGAAGAAGCTTATTACTGTCATGGAAACAATTGAAACGAGTGAGAACATAAAATTACCCTCTACTATTGAAAAAGCTGGTTCATACAAAGACTGCAAGATAGAGACTTCATTTTGTGGCTATCGTTTTTCTATAAGATAATGCCTCATGTGGACATACTTTTTAATCAATTTCAAAAGAAGACAACTGAACCAACCAAGGTAAAACAAGACATTCATAACTTTGAAACAATAATGCAAAACATCAGAGATGACATTGACTCCATCAGTCAGGTTAGTTTTGAAAATGACGAAACAATGCCTTACAAGAGAGCAAGGGTTGATGATAATAACAAAAAGCAAAATGCTTTGGAGGTGTGTGATGCCATATTTTGTGAAATAAAATCACGTTTTCAGTTCACTGGGCACCTAATTGCAACCAACTTATTTGATGTAAGCCAGTTTGACAATTATGTAACACATTTCCCAGACAAATATCTTGAAATTACGGACACATATACATTTCTGGAGAAAAGAAAGTTGAAGGGAGAGCTTCAAGTGTTCTATGCTAGGCCTGAGTTGAGAGCAGTTTCCGGTGCGGTTCCGTTTCTTTCGCTGATTCTAGAGGATGAACTCTGTGCTACTTTTGAAGAGACTGTTAAGGTTTTGAAACTGTTAATCACGATGCCTATCTCGACATCAGAAGCTGAGCGGTGCTTTTCAATGCTCAAGAGGATTAAAACTTTTCTACGAAACACAATGAAAGAAGAGCGATTGAGTGCCTTAGGAATACTGTCCTGTGAAAAGCTGTTCGTGTGCAAAATTGACAATTTCAATTCAAAGGTGATAGATTTATTTGCCAACAAGAAGAAGCGACGAATGGATTTTCAATACCCTTCCTACTAATTCATTTGAAGCTGTCTTTATAAAGTCATGGAGTTGCTGCTTTCGGTGAGTACAATGCTTTTAATTTTTAAAAGTTAGTAATTTCATTAAACCATTTTTAAAAATTCAGATTACTCATTTTGCAGTGAAAAATTGCATCTTGTGTGTGCGTGCGTGTGTGCTCGCTCGTATGTGTTTGTGAGTGTGAGACAAAGATTTCTCGAGTTTGTTTCATTTGATTTCAGTGCGAGGAAATTTATAGCTAAAGCAATAACAATAACTGTCTCTCTATCACGAAATCATACACGAACGCTTCGTATCACATTCTCCATGAACTGTATTATCAAACTGTTACTGTACTCATTACACCTGTGCATAACAAGAGTACGAATGTAATAAATATCTATTTCCGTTTCCCTGTACGCTCTGTATGGTACAGTATATTATAAAATAGTTTGGATTATTGATAAGATTACCTAAATCGTTCGTAATTGGTGCACATATTTATATTTTAACAACCCTTATTTATTTATGGCACCATCAATACAATACCTCACCGGCCGCCCCTGTAATGTACATTTCCATATAATGAGTTGTCTTTGTAATACTGACATGGAATTATACATGATTTTCTTTTCTACTTGCAGATTGAACTTGAGAAACTCAACAATGCAACTGATGAAATCAACAAATTGGAGATAGAATTGGATGTGAGTATCAGATTGTATTGATTCTTATTTTTATATTTCTAGTCTATCATCACCTGTTTAAGGCCTTATGCCCAAGGCAGTATTCCAAACAATTATCATCATTAAATTTAAAAAACAAGTTTATCAAGGGACACAATACATTAATAATTTGAAATTAGCTATTATATCTTAAAGAATTTTCCCCTCAGCCTGGTTATAACATTAAAGCTAAGATTGGAATCACTTATTCATCTCAAAGACTTTTCTTTGAATGCTGTTAGAGCACTTTTGAACTTGAAAACTAAATGGTTGTGTAGACTTTCACGGCCTTTGTTCCATTATTTCTTTAATTGGATTCTGGTGTGGTCTACATCCTGTTGGCTTAAAATCTTGCCAACGTTTCACTGTAAACTATGTTACACTTCTTCACTAGTTTCTTCATAGTCAGTGTTCATTAAAGAGAACAGAAAGAAGCTGCAGCATGCCAAGTCAGGACTGTGAAATTGGGATCTCCCCAGAAAGTAAAAGGTTGCAATGTCGTGGTTTGGAGGCAGTCTCTTGATGTTTATAATTCTTGTTGCTTTTTAATAGTTTTTGTGTATCCTACAAGAAGTAAACTATTGTGTGTCACCTTTTAGTACTTATCCTTTGTTTTTTCTATACCACTAATAGTGGAATGTGGTGTTACTTATATATTTTGTCATGCTACGTCTTATTGATGTATAGTTATAGAAACATCTAACTTAAATGACCCATCTTTCTGTATTTTGTATTATATTGATGGATCCTTGTCATTCCAAACTGTTCCCGTTCAATCAGTAGTTTTTATTACAATTGTTTTCTCAATCCACGCTTTGTTGACTAAAATTTATTGAAAAATTGAACCTAGATAACTAACATTTTGCATTTTGGTTTTATATGATGGATTCCTGTCTTTTGAAGGAGTTGTTTCTATACAACCAGAAGTGAAGAATGTTGTCACTATTGTTTTTTGTCTATGCATTATTGAATTAAATTAGTTGAAAAGTCCAACCCCAATGACTTAACTTTCTGCACTTTGGATTATATTATAATAAATGAGAACACCAACTACTGTTAATCACATACTTAATTTGTATCCTAAGTGGTTATGTATCGCTAACGTTTGTACTTAAGTCACTTTTGTACATACTCTGAACAAACACAACTGAACCATTGAAACAAATCACTACTGAATCGTAACTCACACTCAACTGCACTCAGTGCTGCTTACTTTCAGTATCCCCTGAAGACTTCATACTGTAACTGTCACACTGAACAGTAACCAACGACTCAGTGTAACTGTCTGACTAATCAACTTTTTTTAACTAATTGTCGCACATGAGCTCCTTTATATATGGTTGAAGTCAAAGCAGGTTCTTGAAAGAAGTAGTCTTAAGTGGCACCAAAGGAAAGCTCTGAGAACTGACAAATATCATGCAGTGGTTATGGTTTTCTGCCCGGCTGTTGCCCAGTCGAAAGGTACTGGTTATTAAGTAATGTGCAGCTACATGCCAGTTCCTTCTGCAGGTGATAGCCTCACAGCAGCAGTGACACTGCTCTCTCGTCACTGACAGCATCTTCTCTCAGAGTATCCTCTGCACACAGTAAATTATGTGATTGGTGCCCTTCTCCATGTAGCACTGTCCTTGCTGTGGTTGTTAAGAGTCTGAGACATCGCCTCCCAATTGGACAAGGACAGTGCACAGAATCCTATTCAAAATCTCTGCTACAGGCTTGCTAGTTGCTTACCACTTCAGAATGTGATAAGCATCCTGTGTACATCATGCTCCATGGGTTTTTGTAGCTGTTGGCCCTCCTGGTGCATTTTCACAATCACCTTGCTTCTAGTGGGGCCCAGCTGCAACCTCCATCAAGGTTACCCTTCAGACCCAAGAACTCACTGGTGTTTCAGACCATTACATTGTCTTGTCCGATTCGAATGACCCTCCTGCTGATGTTGACCATTGTCTTGTGACTTCTGAGGTTGTCTATCCCAGTTTCACTTCTTCAGCCACCCTTGTGATCACAGACTTACAGTGCTCCACCCCAAGTTCACAAGCCAACTTTTTCATAGGCAAGGTGTCACTGATGCTTTACCTGTTTGCTCAATCCAGCTTCTTTGACAAGTTAAGTCTGATTATGATCATGCCTGCAACTGTATCCTGCTGTCTTTAATGAAGTTATCCTCCACTTTTCTGACCAAGGCAAACGGCATCACTCAAGGATATGTTGACAGTGGCAACAATGTCATGTCAATCCTTACTTGTTTCTCACTGGCTTGTCAATTTGGCTGTTGATTGTTCTTCACTAGTGTGTGGTTGGCCGCATCTCCAATAACACTGGAGTAATGCCAGGTCTTTGCAGTTATCCTTGGGTTGTCTTGTCTCTATTGTCTCAAATGCTTCTGTTCTCCAAGAGCAGATAGTGGTTACCCTGGCTGCTTGCTAGTTGCTCCCTCAAGTCTGAACTATTCCATCCACCTGCTGGCACCACCTGCTCTTTTGACTTTGCATGTTAGGTGTCGTGACTAGCTATACCTCTGGGAGATCATCAATGTTCTTGGGCTGGTCCTCCATTTCTGATACATTACTTATATTCACTTATATTTATATTTTATACTTCTTTGTCTTTTGATAATTGCACTAACCAAAAGAACATTTTTTTTTCGAATGGAGGAAAAATCTATTTACGGCCTTTCACTGTGCTGTAGAGCACAGTGGGGAGTGTAGGCCTTGCTTGTGAGCACTACACTAAAATACCTCCACTGGAAAGGATGATTCATATGAATTAGAAGAAAATTTAGGTAAGGTTAATGCAGTCTCGCATAGCACCTGCATTATTTGAATAAGAGTTACAATGCTGCTGCCCAGTGTGCAGGGACAGTTAAAGGTTAAATCTTAGATGACAGCTTGCCCTGACTGCGGCACTAGAGGGTTCAAGGGTGTTGATAGGTAAGGATAGGTTTAGCGTTTACTTCTTCAACATTCCTTGTTGAACATGTGGCAATTGTCAAGTATGTGCCGATGCTCAGATGGGAGCACAAAAGTTTGTGCTGATTATGTTGGTGTATCTGTAGCTGTTGATGACACTCAGGTGGAAATGAGTGGGCTTTCAGTGCCTCTAAGTGGGTGGTAAAGTTGTCAAACTGTGCTGATAGCTCGGGTGGCAATGGTCTCCTGAATGGAGGTAGGTGGTGGTGACTGCCACTTGGAGGTCCTGGAATTTTGTGACTATTGCTGCTATTGTGTGCTCTAGGATAGTTAAATGGCTGCTAACTTCCAGTAGCTCTGCATGGAGGTCTTGAATGGCATCCTGTAACAGTCTGGGGATGGCTTGAGCTCTCTTTGGTGGTGATGGTGGCTGTTGAGCATTTGGTGATGTTGACCTGCCATATACTACCAGTCAGAAAAAAGATGTAGATTTAGCTCATGTGCATAAAAACATTAACATATCTACAAGAGTATCTTAAATTGATATGCTGTTTGGTAATCTGTTTGTAAATTTTATGGTAGCTCAATATTTGTATGAGGATAAAGTTGACTGAACTTTTGAGTCCAAAAGATTAGTTCTGCATTGTCATTGTAAGTGGCACTTAGTACCAGTCGATAAAGGTCATTACTATCGGTGGTGTACATATTGCATAATTTCAACCATTTCTTACATCCACTATCGGATATCTCCTACCTGTTTCACTAGTACTACCACTGCATTTATTCTTCAGCCACCACTGGTGGCATGAGACATGCAGTCAACATAGAAAATAGCATGAAATTTCCTGCAGAATCAATCCTAAGATAATCAACATCCAACTGAAGAGGCCAGTGTTAATACAGTTCAGATCTCTTTTGACAAATAGAAAAGAAATTACTAAAGTCTGTGCATCCTTAGCTGCTGATTGATGTTCCAAATAGCTGAGACAACTGTTGTCACTTCTGGCTGTGCCATCCATGTAATGACTGAATATGTAGCAGAAACACAAATAACTGTCTCATAAACTTACAGGAATTAAGTGACTCATACAGTGATGGATTATAAAAGTTTAAGATAAATACAAACAGAGAATGAAGATTCAGTTTGAAATGTTTAAACACACTGTTCATCATATTTCATTCTATACTTATGTCAGCGATTGTTATAAAATAAAAAAAAAGATAATCTACATACTGTAATATTACAAAAAAATAAAAAAAAATTAAGTTCTTAATCCCTTGAATATAACAAAATACAAAAGCTAGACTGAATGAATGTGAAGCTATGTTATTTATAGTATATTAAAGAGTCATACCTGAATTTGAGGTTTTATTGCAATGGAAAAATATGTTATTTGCTAATCACTCTCATCAGCACTGTAGTTATTACTACTATCATCATCATCATCATCATCATCATCATCATCATCATCATCATCATCATCATCATTGCTGGAACTTCCCAATATCATAAGGTCATCTGTTCTTGCTTACAAAAGACCTTCTCCCATGCTGCAGATGTAACTCATTTTGTATGAGAAACAGCTTCCATCCTATTTTCAGGTATCATGTTTGCTGATGTCTCTTCTTTTAATTGAATCACAGATGATACTTGGAAGTCTTTGTTATTACGAGTTACATATCCCTTAATTTGAGCCCAAGTAAACCCTGTTGTGGTGGGAGAACATATTCTTATGGACAAAATAAGGAACTTTGATATCCCACCAGTAGATAATTTGACAATTCATAGTTCGACCACCAGAGAGACCAGAGCAGACAACAGACAATAGGTAGACCTTTGTGGTTGATAATGGATGCAATGGCTTCCAAAACTAGTCCCTGAATAATACTTATAAAATATTAGTGACGAAGTGTTAAAAACTGCCTACAAATAGTTTTTTCAATTAATTTTGACATCAGTGTTCTAAATTCCTCCAATCACGCATAAACTCTGTGGTTAATGGCAGTGGTATGGGGGAAGTCTTAAGCATTTTATGTCCATGTTTCTTGGAATTTCATCTGTTATGTTCTTAGACATTACAGTTTGTTTTTACCAATTCGATAATTCATCTCAGGACTGATTGATATATTGTGGCAAATAAGCCACTCAAGTATTTCAGCTTTTTCTAAAATACGTTGTCCATTATTATTATTAAAGGGTTTGTGCATTTGGTCCTCAAGCCATATTTTTTAAAAGTTGCATGATTTATTTCTTCATGGTTGTCTTAATTTTTCTTTGATTGCTGTGCAACAATTAGGAATAATAGAATTCTCAGCATGAAATATTATTCTTCCTCCTAATACCATCCAAATTATTGAATTTACCATGATGTCCATCCACTGTTTGCGATGCTGTGACTTAGTATTCATTCATGTTTCATCTAGCCAAATAATATTTTCTAAATCAGGGGTATGTATTTGTATGTATTTTCTGAAGAAATCTACATCACCAGATGCACAACTGATTCTCATGGTGACATCGCTCCATCCCCTAGTGTAGGCACTTGGTTCCACATAGTGTCCGGTAACATGTGTATCATCTCCAAAACCCTGTGGCTAAATTTCCTGCCGATGTAGCAGGCTGCTTCCATCTCCATATGTCCTTTTTCTCTCTAGTGTTACATTTATCCTTTCTATCTAAAGATATAAATTCCTAATATAGGCTTGCTTGCTTTGTGTCTGTTGTTGCTTCCAGTATTCTGCATGTTAAATTTTCCCTTATCTACCTTTGACCTGGCATCAAATCTTCCTTAATAAAGATGTTGGAGTCTTCCAGCAAATTAGCTTTCTCTAAAATCTTGTAAATTTGTGGTGTTGGAATTTGAACTGCAGTCAGCTTTTATCCAATATTTCTTCCTATTCGACTGTACTTCCACTATCTCCTAACTTTTCATCTCCATTCCCTGTTTTGAATCTGAACTTGATTAACCTCTTCTGCTGGCCAAACTCCTTTCTTCTCTTGAATCTATAAAGAGCAAATTAAATCTTCTTCTCTTCTCAACCAAACTTTCCATTTCAAATTTTACTGCATTCACTTCTCTCTTTATTCTTTTGATTTCTTCTCTTGCCTCCTCTTTTATTTCCTGTGCCACTTTGTTTGAACTATCACTTATCATTGCTCCATTCCATCCAAGGATTCCTATTTTGTCTGCAAACTTTTCTGAGAGTACCTGGATATCTCCCAGGTTTAATTCCACTCTTAATATTAAAAGTATTGTAATAACACTCACTACTAGTACATATCTTGTCACCATACAGCCTCCAGGGTCCCCTTTTCTAAGTTTTACGTGCATAAAAGGGTCCAATCCTTACCTGCACATTGTCAAATCCACTCCCCTAGCTGCTTATGTCACTCTTCCTCTCACTTTTGTAGCTTACACCAAACACTACTTTCACTTCTGATTGCTCAACATATCTAGTTAAATATAAATGTTTATCCTGATTTAACACTACCCTACATGTAATAATTCACTGGTCAACAAAATTTAAGTTAAAAATCCTTTCATGGAAGTGTTGAAAACAGTGTTGTTGTATAAATTAAATTAATTGGGAGTCGATTAATAACACAAAACAACACTCACTTTTAAACTTTCCCGGAACATGTTTCTGAGGACTTCCCACTATCTTCGATGTCCGGCTGAAGATAGAGGGAAGGCCTCAGAAACATGTTCCGGGAAAGTTTAAAAGTGAGTGTTGTTTTGTGTTATTAATCGACTCCCAATTAATTTAATTTAAAATTTAAGTTGTTTAATGTTAAAAAGTATAAAGGGTGATTCTTACTGAATTTTGTGTGCTGATTACAAATCTTTTTGCAGAACTTTTCCATCACTCATAGTTTTTGAGTAATTGCATTAACTAGATTTCTTGTAGTTATACAGTTAATATTTGTAACACTTTGCCTTTTACATACCTAAAATGTATGTGAATGAGACTTTCGACTGTACTTTGCTTGAGGAACATCTCTCTTGAGTGACCAGCAGTAGTCTACCAATATATTTGGAGTCCATTTTCCCTGGTAGCGTCTTTCCATTTCAGCAATGTCCTTATGGAAACACTCACCCTGTTCGTTGCTGACAGCACCAAGGTTCTCAGGAAAGAAATCAAAATGAGAGTCCATCATGTGTATTTTCAAGGACATATTACATCCCATGACCTTGTAGTTCTCAATCATCTCACTGACAAGTTCTGCATAATATTCAGACCTGTGGTTTCCAAGAAAGTTTATGACAATGTTCTTGAAAGAGAGCCATGCAGCTCGTTCTTGCGTATTCAAAAGGCTTTCAAACTGCGACTCGTTCATAAGTTGTCTAATTTGAGGGCCAACAAGTATTCCCTCTTTTATTTTTGCTTCACTGATCTTTGGAAACTTAGTTTCAGGAACAGAAATGATCTCCCATCACGATCCATTGGTTTCACAAAATTCTTAAACAAACCCAGTTGGATGTGTAATGGAGGTAATGAGATTTTGTCAGCACTTACAAGTGGTTGGTAAACAACATTTGCCTGTCCGGGGTTGAATGACTCTCTCTTTGGCCAACTTTTTTTAACATAATGATTGCTTTTGTCTCTACTGTCCCACATGCACAAGAAACAGCAACATTTTGTATAACCAAGTTGTAATCCAAATAAGATATCTAGCACTTTAAAATCTGCACATATCTGCCATGAGTAGTCATTATATCAGATACTGCATAGCAAGAGTTGCATGTTCACATAACTCTCCTTCATACCAACTGCTTATGTTGAAGCTCAGGCATACGTTGGACATTAATAATTTATTAATAATAATATATAAAAAATAATATATTAATAATAATTATAATAATAACAATATCAATAATAACAACAAGAACAAGAAGAAGAAGAAGAAGAAGAAGAAGAACAACAACAACAACAACAACAACAACAATGAGGAAATCACACAATGTGCATTGATGCTAATAATGTGTATTCCATATACTTCTTGTCCTGGTCATCTGATATTTCTTTATGTCTGTCATCTCTATTGTTTCACTTTCACTTTGTCACCACAACAGAATTTTCTCATAGACACTGTTCTCCTTTCTCATACTTCACATGCTATCTCAAACATTATTTTCCACATAGCATGCACACGTATTCCTTGTTTGGGTTGTGGTGTCTTTTTTCTTTACGGATCAGGTAATGGAAACCTTATGCTGCATATCTCATTACGAAGTACCTCAGTTCATGGTTTGGTCCCTTGCATTCTTCCGTGGTCATAGTATCTGTGATATAGAACTATTCCCAGATTTCTGTTTTCTTATTTGGTATTCCCTCACTAGTTGCTCATACGCCTTTGTGGCCAGCAGCAGCATTTGTAGTTGCAGATCTTCTATCCACATTGTTTCTCTACATATTTCACATGTCAACCTTGTAGGTGTGTATTTGGATAGGCACAGAATTTTCTTCATAAATGTTGTCTTCACTTTCTCTATGTTCTCTAAATTTCTTTGCATCAGGTGTTCCCATATCAGTTCAATCCATATGTTATTGTTGGTGCTATTTACTTTTGGAAAATATGTATTAAAATGTGTATTAAATGGTTAGAAAGGTTTTATTTCTTCCTGGACATATAATGAATCTATGGATGGAAAGTTTGGAGAATAGATGAAGGGTGAATTAATATGGGTTTAATTTTAAGGATATTCTTTAAACTAATCTTGGGAGTTATCAATAATACTTGAGAATAATAGGAGCTTGATAGAGCCAGGAAAGATGAGTGTGAGAGGACTATGATGAGAGAATACTGAAACATTTATTTTGGGATCTAGATTTGCCTAATGTGACATTGTAAAAATATATCTGAGATATCAAGAAGAAAATTTGAGTTAATTATAAATGAATCCTTTCATGGAAGTGTTGAAAACAGTGTTGTTGTATAAATTAAATTAATTGGGAGTCGATTAATGACACAAAACAACACTCACTTTTAAATTTTCCCGGAACCGGTTTCTGAGGCCTTCCCTCTATCTTCAGCCGGACATTGACTTGTTCTCATTGGTGTAGCTGGCAATATTTTGTCATCGGTCTCCTCTGGTGGCGGTTCGAGGAAGTTGCTGAACAAATCTTTCTGGGGGATGTCGAAATTGAATACTTTGTACCTATTTTTTGAAATAAAGATTTGTTCCCATGTGGACAGTTCTTCTTTTCCTGTTGTATGTTTTAGTAATTTTGGTTCTGGATTTATGTTGTGTTTTTTTTTCCCAAAAATGCGTGGCTACTGCTGATTTTTCTAATTGTTTGTATTTTATGTTCCTAAAGTGTTCCTTTGCTCTTGTTTCTAAATTTCTTTTGGTTTTTCCAATATAAATTTGACTACAGTCACAGCATCAAATTGAATGCTTTGTATTATAATTAGGAGACTGATAAGCATGTTGCTGCACAATAAGGAACTTAAGTTCATGAGAGAACTTGCCATTCTTTTCTTAAAACATGTCGATACTTAAAGTAAACTTATTCAAAATATATATAGAAGGCAACCAATCAGTTACTTTGTTGGGGGATAGAAAACAATATTGGACTTTCTGGCTAAAGTATTGATGTTTTGCTTGCTGGTTGTATTTGAAGATATTGAAAATTGTATATGCAAAAATCAAGTTTTTTTTTCTTTGCCATTATTTTAAGAAAAATAATGCTCTGTATTAAAATCTATAAATAAAATAATTTATTTTACATTTTCAGAAGCACTCTTCTTTTCTCTTTAAAACAAAGTTTCATTGCCTATTGCATACTTAAGACTTAATTTTTCTCTAATTTTAATATTTTAGGAAGCAAACACTGCATTTCGCATGCTCTTAAATGAATCAACACGAAGACTGAAGCTTCTAAGTAAAAAGCTAGGCAGCTGTATAGAACGAGCACGGCCATACTATGACTCTCTTGAGGTGGCCAAGAAAGCCCAACTGGAATGCCAGCGTGCAGCAGTGCAGTTTCAGAGAGCTAATGGTAAGATACCAACTGTAATAAATGTTATCATTCTGATTATAAAAACTCAAAATTTCTGCAGCATTTGATATGGTTGTGATTATAATTAGAGGTATAATTTTTTCATGTTAATGTCTTCTTTCCAAATGTCTCCTCCATTTCTGTTCTGCATTTTCAACTCTCAGATATTCTTTTAAGCTTTCTTAAATTTATTGTACAGCCAGTAATTATAAAATAAAAACTGCATTTGCACATCAATATTGTAACCTTGTGCTAAATAAAATAATTTTGCTCTGATTCATTTCTAAATAGAAATAAATATTTTTCTACTATATAAAGATATCTTACAACTTTACATTAAAATATTTTATCTATTTTGATTGTGTAAAGTGAAGCATTACAAAATAAAAACAGATATCGTAATGGCTTACTTTACTGCACTCAGTGTGGTAAAGTTAAAATTAATTTCATGTAAATACACAACTGAAACTTCAAAACAAATGAAAGTTAATATTTTTTTGTTGCATGCATTTATTGTAACATTCTTGCATTGTGTCAAATTCCTTGTGATGTTGAGGCTAAACAATTCATAGTATTGTCTTTCATGTTAGGAATTACTGAATTATCTCCCATGATTTTCTTAGCTACTGCAGTCTTATTTTCAAGTGTTATACGTTCCCCTAGTTACCGCATTTCTTTTACCTACATTAATGACCTGGTTTCATACATGGCTCTCTGCATCCAACTATTGACTAGAAAATCAGTGTATATAGCCATCATACAAATTTTAAGTATAAAAATATTTTTTTATCAAAGTAGATAAAATGTTATAGGAGATATATATATCATAACATCAAATTATAGTTCTCAACTGGTTATCAGACAAGACTGTAGATCTCCTCTGACAATATTCGAATCTTGTATTGTAATTTTATACATCAGGATACTGATATCATAAATAACTACCACAATGCTACACAAATACAATTATTTGTAACACAAACTTCACTTATCTTTTGAAACTGATGTAAAATTTAAATAAATTGTGAGATCACAATTTCATAAACTCTAACATTCAAAGTGAATGACTGTGATTGAGAATGTAAACAAGAGTTTACGAAATTATGATCTCATAGTTTATTGAAATTTTACATCAGTTTCAAAAGATAAGTGAAGCTTTCTGTTACAAATAATTATATTTGTTTAGTATTTGTTGCTTCATTATTAATAGCTTCATTTTTTATGTAACTATTACAAGATGGATAACTCTCCATGGAGTTACCATACCAGCTCTAGAAATTATCTGGTTTCCATTGTCAGAACTCTAGTCAAATGTATTAGATTTTTTCTATGTAAAAATTCTTAAAGTGGCTTCTTTTGTTAAGCTGTTAGCCCATTCAATGTTCAGTCACACATAATAGAACTTCCACTTGTTAACGAAACTGTCAATTGCCAGAATATCAGTGCCGCCAGTATGCCAGAATTTCACCTTGCAGGATTTCTTTCACATGCCAGTAAATCTACTGATGTGGGAATGTTACTTTTAATCACATTTAAAAGCCATTGGTCTGGGCCAGGTTGTGTATCTACAAGTGGATGAAGTGCTTTTTGGTATGGATCCACTCTTTTTCATTGGTGTTGAATAAATCTGTGTAATCCATTTGTTTCAAATAGCATTTCTATCTTCAAAATACAGTATACAAAATACAGTATTTGTTCCAGAAAGCACTTAGTCCACTGAGGCAAATGGAACAAAATGCACTATTTTACATTGGCAGAGAATGTGCTTATATGGCACTGAATACATATGTACTTTTAAATACCGATTACAAACAGTATCTTCATTTAATTTGGACATCACTGTTACTAAATTCCTCCAAACACGCATAATACATATGTACTTTAATTGCTGTGTTTACATTCTGTGGAATTATATCATATTGCTCATAAGGATCTTATTATGCTAAAGGAATGAATGAAAACAAGTCTGCATAGTTGGAAATCTGAGGTAGAGAGTTGCATCATATTTATTTTTTGTTTATTTATTTATCTTCCTATCATTGTACATGATATGGGATACATCAATAGAAAGAACAAAAGAATACAATAATTAAGAAAGAATACAATACGTCAGTATTAGAATAAGTCAGTAATTCATAATTAAATGATAAAATGTAATGATTAAAAGAATAACAATGTTTGCAAAAAATTGAGTGAACTAGAAGTTCAATCATATATCGATCAATAAGTACAATTATTTGACATTTAAAATAATAGTATTTTCTACCAAATTGCTCCATCATTCATTCATCTCAGGCGTTGGGCCAACCCCCCAACCCTAATCTCATCCATTAGGTCAATATGCTTCGGCTCCCTCGCTTTGAGGGAAACCAAGTGACTCCTAACACCAGCATTGGTGAGGAAGGGAGACATACAAAAACAATAATAGTAGTAAAAAGAAGAATTCTTGTTAAAGTTTTTCGTAGAATACCAGTTGTGGGATTATGTTGAAGATTAAGTTAGGTGTCTAGTTTTGGAAGATCTGAGATTTTGTGTTCATAGTCCTGCTGGTTAGATTATAGTTGCATGCCCCTATTCTTATGAGCAGATAATGATGTCCTTGTTGCTATTCCAGTTGTTCAAAGCAATCCTCTTTTGGAAAGTTGGATTGCTGGCTGGAGTCTTAGAATGATGGAGAATCCTAGTGGATTTATGGTAAATTTTATTAGCTACTGCTCCTGGAAGGCCTTATATTCCTTATACAATGTTGAAAATTATGTCCTCAACTGATAAGGTTGGTGTGACTACTACATATTTACACTATGTAATTCCTTTTGCAAGCATTGAGGTCTCAGCTCATGTTCAGAAGAGTAGATGGTTTGTTTAAAGCCGAAAGACATTCAAACTACTTATGGCATAGTGGTTTTGCTATGGCTGTAAGTCAGAAGTTAATGTAATCCTGTATATGTTATCCCAATCATATTAGAAGCGAGATACTCATTCAGAGATGTAAAGCAAACAACTTACTGTTGCGGAAGCAAATCCCATCTGGTCTGGTAAATGTATTCTCAGAGAATGGCATACTCGTAGTAGTTATAGATATAGTGAGCAGCAGCTGTCTGAAAGTATTTGAATTCCTTCTGTCGGAGGAGAAATGTAATTGATCATAGAAGAGAAGATTTCTGCTTGCAGAGTATTTCTAGTTAACAAATCAGACAGTACATTTGCTCCCAATAGAGACAAGTTGTTAAAGAACATCACCCTTCACAGAAACAGAATGAAACAGAATATTTGAGTTACTTAACTTGGACATGTATGTTAATTGTTGCCGGTGTCAGAAAATCACTATAGTCCCATGTGGGGACAATATTATTATTATTATTATTATTATTATTATTATTATTATTATTATTATTATTATTATTATTATTATTAAATACTTTTAAGATCATTTCAAAATGATTACATTGCATTTTTATTTTAACAACTTTCTAAGGATTATAGTCATAGAAAGAAAGACAGTGCTGAGCCTGTAAGCTTTGCTTATGGAAAATAATCTAGGACTAACTTTCTCTCTAGTAACAATGTGTATTAATTTAATAATGTTTCTTCACCTGCTTTTGTTGCTGGACCTCTTTTAGGAAGTCAACAAAACCAGGCAATTATAAGCTGATTGTGTTAGATTTCCAACACTTTCACAGGCTAGCCCTCAGGAAGATCAGTTACTGAGTACTCTTTGTTTCAAATAACCTTGCCTCGTTGACATGTATCCCTCTGCATACCATTGTCTTTCCTTTCCCTTAGGTAATTGGCTCATGCTTTCTGCACCATAGGATTTGCTGTCACACCATGTGGAAACCTGCAGTAAGCATAATATTTCTAGGAAGATAGATAAAATAATGCAAATAAAGATGTGAAGGCATGCAAAAATACAAGTATAATAAATGCATGTGTTATTGTCAGCCATCCCAAGACTCAGGTTTGAAGCAAAGAAACCTCCTCTTTATTTCGTGTTAAGAATTAAATTGAATTCCAGATAAATTAACCCTTAGGTTAATATATTTAATTCATATGGTGTGAAAATATAAATTTGATAATTCTCTTTGAACATATTAAGATATATCATCATGTTAAATAACGAACGCATTTTTACCATACAAGTCTATACGATGATAGTAGCCAATGAGAAGTTCACGTTAGTATTAAGGAATGTGGAGCAAGCTTATTTAAAACAAGTATTAAATTCAGAATTTTCTTAAAATGTTGTGCCTAACCAAACCATATCTCATGTAATATGTACTTGAGGCCTGTCCATAAAAAAACTCTGTCCATTGAATACACTATATTCTAATTATAACATGCTTACAAAGATTAGTAAAGCCCGCCTCGGTAGTGTGGTGGTAGTGTGTCTGCCTCACGTTCAAAAGGTCCCGAGTTCGAATCTCGGTTAGGGTGAGTTTCCTGGAAAAGGTTTTTTCTGGGGTTTTCCCTTATCCTGAAAGACAAATGTCGGGTAACTCTATGCTCTGTGGACCCTGGGCTCATTTGAGCATCATTTCACCCAGTCCTTTCATCATCCGATATGACAGCACTGGAGGACATAAAATTACAACAACAACAAAAAATAGTAATTAGCTGCAGTAAAATTATATATTTTTAAAATATGAGGTGATACTTGTTGTTTATGTGATTGTTGATACATAAAAAGTGTGGTCCCGTTAATCACTCAAAGGAACTGCCCCTGTAGATTCTGAGAATGAAGCACATAGACACAAGCAACATGGCATAGAGGGGAAGATCCATAGTTTAAATCCTGGTTATGTCATTGAATTTTTCAGTTCTGATCCTACCTTTCAAAGTTTCATGCATGTAATTTCTGTACGCTAGAGCAATCAATTATCACTGATTACCCTTATAAATGGAAACAGGCAACAATAGTTTCATTACCCAGTATTAATTTGAGTTTTCCTACATGTTTCAGGCAAATTGAAATAGTATGAAAATAATAGATTGTTTCACTAAACATATGCAACTTATGTACAGAGATTCATCAAGCTGCAAAAGAGACAGTTGCACTTGCGGAGCAGAGGTTCCTGAGCAAACAGCATGAATGGCAATTTGACAATGCATGGCAAGAAATGTTGAATCATGCAACCATCAAGGTATGTTGTAACATTCATGTTACTTTTTATCACTCATGTTGTTTAGTTTACGAAACCATCACCATATTATATAGAATATGTAGGAACCAAGAATTTTATTTCTATAAGGAAACTTTTCATCCAAATGAGAGCAGTTTGTTAATTCTAGTTTGTAAAATTTGACCTAAATTGGTATTAAAATATTTTAAAATTGTTTAAATATGAGAAGACTGCTAAAGAAAGCAAAAAAATTATGAGGACATCCCAAAGAGTAGAGTCACAAGCATGGTAGTGCTATTATATATATTGAACGGAGGAATAGTAATCCAGAAAACTATAGAGGGATACATTTGCTATCTGTAGAGGAATATTGACTAATGTGTTAAAAGAATGAACTGAGAGGAAGAAAGTTATCAAAATTCCAAGCAACTTCAGGAAAAGGAATAGACCACAGAAAACTTCCATAATAAAGACAATAATTAATAAAATCATTGAAAAAAGTGGGAAGGTATATATACATTTTTAAATATGTTGAAAACTATTTGACATGATAAACTGAGAGATTAGGTAGAAAAAGATTAAGTGGAAGCTTCACAAAGGAGATAAATAAATTCCACAAAAGGAATACATTTCTGCATAAAATGTGGACAAAACAGTCAACAGAGTTGACTGATGATGAAAACTATCTGTTTTTGAAATCGATTTCCATTAGAAAGTATTAACACCAATTTCTTAAGATAAGTGAAGCCTTTGTAACAAATATTTATATTTGTGTAATATTTATTGCTTCACTGTAGCTAGCTTCATTTTCTACATAATCAGTAACAAGGCTATTTAATAAAAGATTGGAAACGAGGGAGGTTCCCAAGAAGTTGAGGATAAGCATGTTAGTACAAAGGAAAGAGAAGTAAAAGCGACCCAGCAAATTATAAGGGAATAAGCTTACTTTCTGTTATAGGGAAGATCTTTACACGTATTTTAGAAAACAGACTACAGAAGTGGGTAGAGAAGGAGAAGAAGCTATCAGAGTTCCAAGCAGGATTTAGACCATGGAGAACAACTGATAATATTTGAAAAAAGTCCACTATATGCAGGAATAAAAATGTATAATAAATTACCCACTAAAATAAGGCAGACAAAAGATATAAAAACATTTAATAAATCCGTCAAAGACATGCTGGTAAAAAGGGCATATTACTCAGTAAGGGAATATCTAGAGGATAGTTTATAAACATTAATTGTACTCTCTCCACTTTGTAAAGGCATTTTGTCTAAATATTGTACATTATTAGTTGTAAACACCTGTATAAATGTAAATAATATTTGTTATTATATATTTCACTGACGTGTCACCTGTTTACGGAGCTAATGCTCACTTTGTAAATGTTTGTGATGAATAAAGTTATTATTATTATTATTATTATTATTATTATTATTATTATTATTATTATTATTATTATTATTATTATTATTATTATTATTATTATTATTATTATTATTATCATCATCATCATCATCATCAAAACAGCCATAGACAAATATTTAAGCAATAAAAGGGGAAGGGTTTATTAGGTAGTTATTGATTTAGAGAAAGCATTCGATACAATTGATAGAGGGGCATTGTGGATAAAATTAAATAGCAAAGGGATAAGTTCTAAATTTATTGAAATACTGCGCAAAATATATCACAATGATGAGTTCTGCATCAAGCTGCAAGGAAACAAGGTAACTGATTATAAGACCTGAAGCTTTCCTGGCGACGAATATGCTCAATTTCTTTTCGGGCAGCAAGCCAGGTGAACAGACAATTATAAATTGATGTTTCGGGAGTGTACATCACTCCCATCATCAGGATATTTATTAAATGTTATAACCACAAATGAAACACTGGATATAACACAAATATAAACAAAGACAAAACACTATCAAAATTTGCATTACTGAACAAAAGACTGTTTTCAGTATATTAAATGCCAGACCAGGAGATGGCGTGAATATAGAAAATTAATTGGGTCAAGGAAACGTAACTACTTAACTTGATTATCAAGCTGTATTGATCTTTGCTTCTTAAATCGACGAATTTCCAGTTTTAAGGCTGGTTTCCAAGAGGAGCTGAACAGAAATCCAGCATCGCAATTAAGCGTGTTCCTTTCAGAGGAAATGGCTAAAGCCCCCTTAATTCTCCACTCCTGATAACTGTTGCATATTGCCAAGATGGTCGTCTACTGGAAATTGGCTCTATGGTCGTTATCAAAACAATGCTCTGCCAGCCCAGACTTCTCAGGTTGCATTAAACGAATGCTCCGTTCTTGTTTGTTTATTCTGGTAGCGATGGTCCTTCCTGTTTGTCCTCTATACGGTGTCCCACATTCATAGGGAATGCGGTACACTCCCGGAACTTGGAAGTCCAGTTTGTCTTTCACCGGTCTCAACAGATGTTTAATCTTTGGAGGTGGCTTATGGATGGTCCTGATGTTGTATTTGGCGAGAATTCTGCTCATTTTGCCGGATAGATTGCCGGTAAACGGGATGCAGACTATAGCGGTACGCTTATCTGATGCTTGCTGTATTACAGGTTTCCCTTTCATAGCTTTGGTGATTGAGGCTTCAACGTCATATTTGGAGTAGCCGTTTTGCTGGAAAGTGAGGCTCAGGTGCTGTAATTCTTGTTTTAAGTGGCTGGGATCAGAGATAGACAAAGCTGTGTGGGCCAGTGTATTGAAAACTCTCAGTCGTTGAGACTTATAATGGAAACTATGAGCGTTCAGATAGAGATAGGTGCGTGTAGGCTTGCAGTATACAGCATGCTCCAATGTACCGTTGCTGTTTTTTGAAACAAGAATGTCCAGGAATGTAAGAGTTCCATCCTTCTCCACTTCTATGGTAAACTGTATTTGAGGTCAAAGGCTGTTGAGATGTGCAAGAAAGCTAGGCAAAGTGTCTGATCCATGTGGCCAAATTACAAAAGTGTCGTCCACATATTTCATGTTCTAGGTGTTCCATATAGAAATTGGCTATAGCTGGTGACAAAGGGGAGCCCATTGCTACTCTGTGTACTTGTTCATAGAAAGTACCACCAAACAAGAAAAAAGTGGATGTCAGGGTATGTCGGAAGAGCTCTGTGATATCAGCCGGAAAATGCTCCTTCAGAAGTTGGATGACTTCCTGAAGTGGTACTCTTTGTAAATAGAGAAACCACATTGAATCTAACAAGAAGATCAGAAGGGCCAATGGTAATGTTCCTAAGTATATTTACAAACTGCGTGGAGTTACATGATGTGGGCAATCTCCTACCAAAGGTTATAACAGATCAGCCAGGTGACTGCCATCTGATATGTAGGGTTGCTCCTGGCGTCCACAATGGGGCGTAAGGGAATATCCGGTTTGTGGATCTTCGGAAGTCCATACATTCTAGGAGGCCTGGAACCGAGCGGTGATATCGCCTTCTTAGTTTCTGAAATAAGGTAGGATCTTTTTATAAGTTGTATATTCCGACGTTCGATGGAAGAGGTAGAATTCTTATCGAGAGTCCTTTAGGCCGGATCATCTAAGAGCTGCTTCATTTTCTCTAAGTATTGGGCTGTGGAGATGATCACAGTGGCATTACCCTTGTCCGCTGGCAAGACAACCAAGTTTTCATCATTCTGAAGTCTCTTTAGTGCTAAACTTTCATCTCGGTTGATATTGGGCCGAGGTGGTGTGTTGTGAGTGACAGCAGTGGTCACCGCAGTGCGTATTTCTTCGGCACTATCTAACGTAAGTTTCTGAATAGCGGATTCCACCCCGCTGATGATATCAGCAACTGGAAGATAGCTCGGAGTTGGCGTGAAGTTTAACCCTTTCGACAAAACTGAGGTAGTGGGTTCATCCAATCCTTGGTTCATGAGGTTGACTTTGATGTGGCTGGAAGATAGAGGAGGAACAGCATCCTTGGAATGCACCAGTGAGTCGAACCTCTTCATCTGTTGCTTGGTACTCCAGAGAAGCATGGTTTGACTTTGTGCAAAGGTGGAGGTGTCCATCCTTTCCCAATCCATTGGAGAGAGTTGGGAACTTGAACATTAGGCTTAAAGAGCATTTTAGGAACATCAGGATCAAAGAAATAGATAAATTGGCAGTAGTGTACCATTTTTGGAAGGAGAATCGTGATATAGAATGAGAAATCCACTTATTAAAAAGTGTCCAAGGTCCAGCTGCACTAACCACGCGGGAAAAAATCTTCATAAAGAAATGTGAAAGAAAATTGTTTAATTTCAGCACTACCTTTGAAGAAAACCCAAACTTCAAGTTCATCAAATACCGACAGAGATGCACCTATTGCCTCAAATGAGTTCACCAAACCAACATCTATTAGTCGACAGCAGCAGATGATGTTAGGAAGATCCTAACGAAACGCATTCTAGGTCAATACCTGAAATAAGTGGAGCATTGAGTATTAGTTTGACTCAAAATTATGTTTTGTCTTTGTTTATATTTGTGGTTATAACATTTAATAAATATCCTGATGATGGGAGCAATGCACACTCCTGAAACGTTGATTTCTAATCGTCTTGTTTACCTGGCTTGCTGCCCGAGAAGAAATTGAACAAAGTAACTGATTATATAGAGAGCAAGGTGGGTGTAAGACAGGGATGTAAACTCAGTCTGGTGCTATTTAACCTTTTTATAGATGATATTCTAGAGGAGATTGCTAAAAATAGGGTTCACTCACCAGTTATTCATAACAAAGAAATCCCAGGGTTGTTATTTGCAGTTAACTTAGTAGTTGGTTCTATATCTGTTGGAGGGCTGAGAAGGTCAATTGAAGCAATAAGTAGTTACTGCCAAAAATGGGGGTTGAGAGTTTTTTTGCAATTTACGTCCTCCAACGTTAAGTCATATTGGACGATGAATGGAATGGATGAAATGTTGCTCAAATGAGCCCAGGATCCATAGAGCTTAGAGTTACCTGACATTTGTCTTTCAGGATAAGGGAAAACCCTGGAAAAAACCTTATCCAGGTAACTCACCCTGGCCGAGATTCGAACTCGGGACCTCTTCGGCATGAGGCAGACATGCTACCACCACACTACCGAGGCAGGCTGGGTTGAGAGTTAATGAAAAGGAAACGAAGATCATGTTTTTTAGATTGCATAAAGATGAGAAATGGGAGATAAATGGAAGAGAAATAGAAGTCGTAAAGAGATTTGATTATTTGGGGATAAGACTGAGCTGTGATGGTAAATGGACTGTAACGATATGTTTTAGTTAGAACTTTTTATGTGAATATTGTTTTCTGATATGACTTAGAAGGCCATGTAATGACATTAAAAACAAATATATGTGTAATTTTGTGATTGGCCGTAGTAATAATTGTATTACGTAAAGCGGTGACGTAGCAATACATCGGCCAATCACAAAATTAATAGAGTAACGATAGTTACGGAAAATCAATAATCTTGAGGTAGATATGTTCTTCAGTCTTGTTTCATGATGAGGGGAAAATGTCGCGGTGAATATAAAAGTTTTGTAACGGAAAGGTAATAACCTTCAAAAAGAGTTATTCGGTATTCGCAATAGTAACGAGTGGCCGTTAGATTATCAATTAAATAATATATCAAACTCAATCATCAGGAAATGCAATTTAACATGCAATGATTAAGATGGGCGGTCACAAATATGTCTCCCGAACGTGTGGCCGATCAATTTGGAGAACCAACGTGTGGCTGTGATTAAGATGGAGAATATCTTCGAATTGGTAGCAAGTTTATTTACACAACGGTCAAAGGAAACTTCCAACTATTATCTACACATCGTAGAGAATCAAGACGACCAACTGCAAGTTAAAATACTTTAATGTATAAGACTCTGAAGTGGATGTAAATTGCCAGAAAGGATCATCGCCAGCAATTTAGTGAACATGTGATTGAAGTAAACGTGCTTGCACAGGGTGAGAGACATGTTATCGAATCACCAGATTTAAGTACCTTAGACCAGATAGTGAAGATGTTACCAGAATTCAGTAGCAAGTTAGAAGATATAAATAAGATAAGTCAAAATGCAGATTTGAGTAGGAAAATAAAAAGTGCAAATCTTATCAGGAAGATAGAAAATCAGAATGCATAACTCAGTAGCAAGATAGAAAATCAGAATGCAGAACTCATTAGCAAATTAGAAGACGTAAATAATAAGATAGAAAGTCAATATGCAGATTTGAGTAGGAAAATAGAAAGTGCAAATGCAAATCTTATCAAGAAGATAGAAAATCAAAATGCAGAACTCAGTAACAAATTAGATGCTAAGATAGATAATGTGAATCAATTAGGCTCAAAAGAGAAAGATATAACTAACCTAAGTGAACAAGAGGGGTTAGAATTTCTACAGAATAGCCAATCTAATGAACTAAGTGAACTAGTTAGCCAAGAAATAAGAAATTTACGGACAAATGTTGACTTACCAAACAGTGAATGTTATAATACAGATGGTTATCAGAAGATGTATGTTGTAAATTCAAACAATAAGTATTTTGATGTGAACTGTAATGTATATGTACACGAAATTTTCCCGCATACAGAAATACACAATGAAGGTCATAGTGGTCACACGTATGATACACCACATGAAATAATGTTAAAGGTTTGTAAAAGATTTGGACACACAACTAACCTTACCTTCAAACAGAGTTATAATATACATAAAAACAAAAGATGTATTTACCAAGTTCTGGATGCTTGCTAAGATCAGGTTAGCCAACTGAGGAAAATGTATCAATCTAACTGTTCAAAAGTTATGACTGTGAACTTTATCATAGATACAGGACAGCTAAAAAAATTAATTATGTGGGCAAATCGCCCAAAATGAACAGCAAAACAGAGAATTCTTTTGTATATAAATTATATATATAATTTTGTTAAAATTTCAGTTATTTCATTTTAATTATATATTCATTTACCAATTGTATGTTAGTAAAAACAAATATTCTTTTTATTGTTATAGCATGTTTGTTCGATGTAAATAATTTAAAAATGTTAATTATAAAAATACTTTAAAGCAAATTTGGGGCGCGGCACACCCCACTCATAAAGACAAAGATATATATTTAAAAAAAAAAAAGGTTGTTAAATGTTCATTTATTATTATATTTCATTTAATGTATGTTTATTGTTATGTTATGTATGTTATATTTGTTATAGTTCATTGTTGTAAACAAAATTGTTAAATTTTAGTTAATTGATGGAAATTAATCATTTCTCCACACTAGCCGTATATAGGCTAAGATATTTGATGGTTCAAATCCCGGCCATGGCATTGAATTTTTCATGTTGACTCTATCCATCAAATATCTTAGCCTATATACGGCTAGTGTGGAGAAATGATTAATTTCCATCAATTAACTAAAATAATAATAGTTAAATGATGAAGCCTGGGACTTAAGTACTTACAATAGTAAGTCGCCACAAACGGTGTATCTCGGATGCGAGAGCCCCTAGTGGTCTACCGGGGAAATATACGAGTCAACTGGAGAATTTAATGTCAGGAAGGCACGTTGGCCATGGTAGCTCAAAGGTTAAGAGCGACTGGACGGAAACCAGGAGATCCGTGGTTCAAATCCCGGCCATGGCATTGAATTTTTCATGTTGACTCTATCCATCAAATATCTTAGCCTATATACGGCTAGTGTGGAGAAATGATTAATTTCCATCAATTAACTAAAATAATAATAGTTAAATGATGAAGCCTGGGACTTAAGTACTTACAATAGTAAGTCGCCACAAACGGCGTATCTCGGATGCGAGAGCCCCTAGTGGTCTACCGGGGAAATATACGAGTCAACTGGAGAATTTAATGTCAGGAAGGCACGTTGGCCATGGTAGCTCAAAGGTTAAGAGCGACTGGACGGAAACCAGGAGATCCATGGTTCAAATCCTGGCCATGGCATTGAATTTTTCATGTTGACTCTATCCATAAAATTGTTAAATTTGGGGCATTCTTCAAAATATATGGAAACACATTGTTGAAGTATTTAAGTTAAATAAGTTAAAATTATTTTCCATATATTTTGAAGAGGGCATTTGTAACAATATGTTTTAGTTAAAAGTTTTTATATGGATATTGTTTTCTGGTATGACTTAGAAGGCCATGTAATGACATATTAAAAACAAATATATGTGTAATTTTGTGATTGGCCGTAGTAATAATTGTATTACGTAAAGCGGTGACGTAGCAGTACATCGGCCAATCACAAAATTAATAGAGTAACGATAGTTACGGAAAATCAATAATCTTGAGATAGATATGTTCTTCAGTCTTGTTTCATGACGAGGGAAAAATGTCGCGGTGAATATAAAAGTTTTGTAACGGAAAGTTAATAACCTTCAAAAAGAGTTATTCGGTATAAGTAATAGTAACGAGTGAATTGTAATTCAGATTATACAATTAAATAATATATTAAGAAATCGGAGTCATATAAAATTTTATTTCTGTCGCCAAAAGTCCACACCTGAGAAAAGATCTCATGACTTATTTAATCAAATCTTGACCTGGATCTTCCAAACAGTCGGCGTTATTTCTCCACTCGCAGCAGATAGGCGTGCATTCTATCTGCTGCGAGTGGAGGAATAACGCCACAAATTTGGCTCCTGAACGTGTGACTCGATTAAGCTGGAGAAACGAGACGACATGTCATATCACCACAAATATTTCGCCCAAACGTAGATACTATCTGCTGCTAGTGGAGAATCATTTTGGCCACAGGACTGAACAGAAAAAATTGGTTCTAGCAAAGGGTAAAATGGCCATGAGTATTGTAGGAGCATGTTTAAGGAAATTACCTGACATTAATGTCAAATGGCTGGAAAGGATTTATACTGCCATAGTAGAAAATAAAATGTTGCATGTGGCAGAGATATGGGGAGTGGATGAAGCATGGGAAGAGGTGGACGTTATTAACAGATCCTTCTGTAAATATATTTTGGGCTTAACTGCAGCTTCACCTAATGAGGCAGCACAATTAAGAGTTGGAAAGACATGAACAAGGGTTAAAATTGTCTCAAGGGCATTGAAATATCTATACAGAGTTGCCAATTTGAGGAAAGCAATATAATCAAGGAAAGTTTTCTTTTGCAGAGAGAAGCAAATGGGAAGAGTCTTGGGTGCAAAAAGTAAGGGAATTGATGGAACAGATAGGTATGGGATATATTTGGAGAAACGAGGAGATTATTATAGGGGCTTTTGGAATTAAGGCCGGAAGATTTAGATAGTCAAGTTATTACATAGAAAATGAAGCTAGTTACAGTGAAGCAATAAATATTACACAAATATAAATATTTGGTACTAAATCTCCACTTAACTTAAGAAATTGATGTTAATATTTCTTTCTTCTTTCTAATAAAAAAGAAATGTAGTTAGGAAACCAGAAAGAAAGAACATTTTCGTAGCATTAAATATAAACAAACTGATAAATCGGCCGTAGCAGATCATTTTTGGTCATTTAACCATGAAATAAATCCCAAAGTTAAATTATTAAAACAATTAGATGGTCCCATACATTTAATAGTTTGGGGAAAAGATATTTTAAAGAATAAACATCGCGTAATGAATTTTGACATACCGGCAGTTGATTCTGTTTTTAGGTTTGTTTCGTCTTCAGATGTTGGTAATGCTGAAAACATAACATAACAAAAGAAAAAAAACATGGTAACCGAGATTTCCTTGACAACGGAGTTTGTTTTGAACTAAGAACGAATGCAATTTGCCTTCGAAATCTTCATTAAAAAGAAGAAAGGAATATTAACATCAATTTCGTAAGTTAAGTGGAGATTTAGTAACAAATATTTATATTTGTGTAATAGTCAAATTATATTTGCCAGTGTAAGGGAGAAAAGATCATTGAGGACATATAGGGAAATAAAGACAGTGTGGGGGAGGGAGAAGTACATAGATGTGTGTAATAAGTCAGGGTGAGAAGGATTTGCCTGGGCAAGGACATGAGTTAGAAATTTGAAAGGTATTACATATGATAAGGATACAGGGAAATGCCCAATGTGTGGAGAAGAGGATACAGATTTATATAGTATACTTTATTGCAAACAAACAAAGATATGGAAAGAACAAATTTGGCAACAAAAATGGGACAGTTTTAGGGAAGGGAGGAGGTACTAATAATAAAGAAAATATTATTGTTAAAAGGAGAAAAGAATATAAGAAATATAGGTGAATATCTGGGGAAAGTTAGAGAGAAATGGTTAAGATGAAGAATAACAATTCAGGGCTGAAAAACTAGAACAAGGGATACAAGGCAGAGGAGGGTCATCAATACACGGAAAACCAGGGGTTATGTGAATTAGGACCGAGACTCAAGGCAAGCAGGTAGGAAGGGTATATTAGATGTGAATAAGTCATTTTGTTATTGTGTGAAAGAAATGTTACAAGTGTCAATATATCAATGCAAATGTATGTAGAAGAAAGATGAGAAAATAAATAAAGTAAAACTCTAATATAATTTTGAGTCTGTGTTTTTGTTTTTCACAAAACACTTTTAACCTTTTTCTGAAACTACTACTTTCTCCAATGCAATACAGGAATCAGTTCTTTTGTTTCCTTTTAGACTAAACATTACAAGGTATTATGCATGAATGAAGGAATTTAGTAACGGTGGTGTCAAAATTAATTGAAAAAACTATTTGTAGTCAGTTTTTAACAGTTAGTCACTTACATATTTATATTATGAGGGACTAGTTTTATAAGCTGCTTCATCCATAATGAACCTTGAAGGTTGCATTGCATTCTAGAAGTTCCTGCAATCAATACGAAGTCATATGGAAACTAGACTTTAATGTAAACTTTCACCAAAGTCATATTTCAGAGAAAACGATCATGAAATAGAATTCCTCTTAAGTCTAGCTTTAGGTAAAAATTTATTTTGTAAAGTGAATGTCCTATTTATGAATACGGTCCTAACTATTATGTGTTTCAAAGGGGAAGGTGTTTGTCCTTGAGCGCTACTAGGTGAGCAACCAATCAGAGTCCTGCGGTGTTGTCGTATTGCATTCCCGCTAAGTGGTGTGTGAGGAGTGCCAGCCTAATCAATCTGTATGAAATACTATTCGTGCTAAGACAAAAATTCAGATTTTGCCAAAACTGATCCATGTGGAAGGTAGAGAGTAATGTATCTAACATAACCATGAAAACCTCATATTTTTAGCTCAAATAGTTTTTCTAATACAAATAAATTAACCACTATTACCTTTATTATAACAATAATTGCGACGTAAGCACTGTATGAATACCATTATTGGTTGGCATTTATGCGTGTACATTTATTTGTTATTACTCAGAACTGAAACGTAAATGTTTGACATGATGTGATAAAAGAATTACTTTGAATAAGCCAATTCGAGCGAGAGGAAACAGTAAATTTCCTGATGCCCTAGCAGAACGTGAATGGTCACATTATATCTTTTGTTTATGAATGACTCGTAATCTCTATTTACTCTAGAGAGGTCAAAGTGTTTGGTGTGTATTGTGACTTTGTGGGTTCGTGAAATAAAAAGTCCAGGTTACAAGCACAAAAAAATTGCACTATATTTCCGTAGAAATATGCTTTGTACACATACACAATACAACATACAAGGTCAACAAACACAGCTGCTTACCCGCACGCATTCAATTACAAACTGACTGTCTTTGGCGGGCGGGCCGCCTTTTTATAGATTACTAACACACCAGAAATTTCTCAAACAATCGAGACCCGGCTAGAACAAAGACGAACTCTCGAGAAATCTGCCTCCTCCCGCCCACCATTTTGGCGAGCTTTTATCTCCGCACTGCACTGCCGTCTCTTCGATCTCGTTGCCCGCGCTGCCTCCAATCAACAATGGCCTGGCGACAGTATGTATATACATATACTTTTAATTACTCAGAACTGAAATTTAAACTACTTACATGACATGATAAAACAATTATTGTGAATAAATCAAGGTGTTAAATTTGAGAAAGAGCAAACACTTCTTTTCCTGTTACCCTGGGGAATGCTGTGTGCTTATGTTTATGAATGAATGTTGGATAAGAAGTGTTTATTTTCTCTGGAGAGTTCAGATCATTATCATTCAGTTGTTCTTTACACAACAGTAGAGTAAGAGTTAAATAGTGTAATGGCTTCTTGTGGTGAATTTAGTGGCGAGTCAAAAAGGCAGGTATTGCGAAGTCTGGCTTGAAGTATTATTTTTAAGGTGTACACGTTCTTCCAAAAATTGGGCAATGAGGAATATAGAAATCATCTCGATTTCAAAAATGCTCAACAGCTTACTGCTGAAGAGTGTGGTGTAGGTAAAACAAGTGTGTCCTGCATTTGTGGAGAGGCAAGAAAATTTGATCCCAGTGGAGCCCAGGTGTTTGTGTCGGCCAGGAAACATGTTGGTCCTCTGAAGAGGGCTACAAATTTAAGTGACTTTGACAAGGGCGTTGTACGTAGAACTGTGTTCGAGTTTTATGACCAAGGGGAATTTCCAACTATACAGAAAATAGCTTGTGCTCTTAGAACCAAAATTTCATATACTGGGTCAACAACATCGACTTTCAGAATTTTGAGGGGATTAGGATTCAGGTACAGAAAGACAAATGATGGCCGTCAATTTTTAATGGAGAGGAGTGACATTGTTGCGGTAAGATTAAAATTCTTACACAAAATGGATGAAATTAGACATTCTGGTGATGCGAGACCTATCTTTTACTTAGAGGCGACACGGGTAAATAAAAACCACACTCAAAAGTCAATCTGGCAAGACTCCTCAAAAAAGGGTGGCCTAAAGGTACCTGTTGGAAAAGGCAGTCGGCTTATCATTTTTCATGTTGGTTCTGCTAAGACAGGGTTCCTGCCAGAAAGCAAATGGGTTTTTCTCACCAAAAATACCTCAGACTATCATGAAGAGATGACAGCTGATACATTTAAAGAATGGTTTCTTAACAGATTCTTAAATTATTTAGATGAGGGAAGCATTATTATAATGGATAACGCACCGTATCATTTGGTTATTGCAAATAAAATACCGAATTCGGCCAGTAGAAAAAACGAAATTGTTGAATGGTTACAAAAGAGGGGGGTTGAATTTTCGGTAGCAGAAACTAAAAATGAGTTATTGCAAAGAATACTTCCATTTAAAAACACGGAAAAAGTGTATCAGCTGGATCAACTTGCAATTGATATGGGACACGAGGTAATATGCCTCCTACCTTACCACTGCCAATATAATCCAATTGAGTTAGTGTGGGCTCAAATAAAAAGGGGGGTTGCAAACAGAAATAATACTTTTAAACTGACGGACGTTGAACGACTTGTTCACAAAGAAATTGACAAGGTAACACAACTGGACTGGGAAAGCTGTGTAAGACATGCAGAAAACCTTCAAGAAGACGATTTTAAGAAAGAAATAGTACGTGACAAGATTTTGGAACCTATAATCATAAATTTGCAAGACTCAGACAATGAAGACAGTGATAATGACGAATTGTCTCTTAACGGAAGTGACATTGACAGCGATATGGATGACCCACTGGCAGTTCCACTGGAATAGAAAAACAGGTAATTCATAAACTATAATTATAGTTATAGTATTTAAAAATATACATCATTTTGCAAAAATGCATTTTCCAATTTGGATTTTGGCAACTGTATCATTGTAAAAGTTTGTAAAATATAATTTGCTTACCCTTACGTCTGCGCCAAGCAGACCTGCTTGTTGTATGAGTGTGCGAGAGAGAGGGAAATATAAAAGGAGTGAGGTAACAAGCTGGCAACACTGAGTGTGATACAGCATCTGATTAGCTGGACTCCAGAACCCTTCCCATTTGAAACACATAATAAATGTGTTGAGATTTTGTAGAGAAACCATTATCAGTTGATAATTTATTATAGCCATATGTACAAACTGCACTGTGTGGCAGTTATACTCTTGCTAGTAAAACATTTATGGATAAAAGAGCTATCCTCTATGGAATAGTGCAAAAATTTGTTGTAATTCTCTTCTTATGGAAGTTGTTACATAAACTTCTATGTGTATAAGTTTTAAATTGTCATTGTTATGTTGATAAGAATTTACACATAAGCACACTTAATTCAATCCATACTAAAATAAGACCTGAAACTTCCTGCCGATGAATATATTCAAAATATTCTCGGGCTTCAAGCCAGGTGTAAAGATGATTAGACACAGTTATTTTGGGAGTGTACATCCCTCCTATCATCAGGATGATGAATGAATAAAGAAATGTTTTTAAACACTAAAATGAGATAAGAAAACTTAAAAAAGACAAAACATTACCAATGTGAACACAACCCAAAACATTGATGTCTTAATCGTTTTTACACCTGGCTTGAAGTCCGAGAATATCTTGAATACAGTCCATACTAATTTAACAAGAACCTAATTATTTAACATAAACCTTTATCGTGTACACTTGAGCAGATGCATTCTATTACACATTTAACAGCTTCCAAGTGATACGTAAATTAATCTGTAGTCTGCCCAACTATTTCTTTCTTTGGTTATTTTAAAGCAAAATACGAAGTGTATTAATCCTTTTTAAAAGTCAAGGATTATTACAATATTTACTGAATATCTATAACTATCCCATACATTATATAAGTTTTATCTATCTTTTGAAGGTGATGGATGCTGAGAACCAAAAGTCTGAAAGTGGCCGTGAACATCAGAAAAGAGCAACTCTCTTTAATGCAGCAGAACAAAAGGTTAGTCCCATTTGGCTAGTAAGGGTGCTTCACTCTTACTTAAATAGTAGGTAAAATGTGTCTTGAGAAAGTACATAAATTCACTACAAAATAAATCACTAATGCACTTATTACAATAAAATATTATTTGCCACATACTTCACTTATCTTAATTAAAATTATACAATGAGTCGACTGAGACACTTTGTACTTCACATGCCATAAATTTTCTTTCAACACGTTTCATCTCCACTTGAAGGCATTATCAAAAAATTGTCGAAGAGTTGTTAGAATTATTAAGTATCTTAGTTTTCACAAGTATGAGTTAAATTAGATTAACTTATGGCTACTCATAAAAGAACTATGATCTTAAACAAGTTTTCAATTGTAATACTATTGTACTTGTTATAAAGAGTAATAGAGTCAAAGAGTCAAGAGAACATATTTGTTAATATGTTCATGTTTTTGAGACAAAGTTAAATGAACTGCCATGTAATTTCCTGAAAGGTTCAGCAACTGGAGCAGCGATTGCGTAGGAGCATCGCAAAATCACGGCCGTACTTTGAGGAGAAGGCACTCTGTCAGAATCAACTGGCCACACAGAAGGAGCGAGTGGAGACCCTACAAAAGGCTGTGGCAAAGGTTAAGGGAGAATATGCAGCATCATTACGACGCTTGGAACGCATTTCAGAAGAGATCCACTATAAACGGGGAAAATTGGTGCCTCCTGAAGATGATGATGTAGAACCCCAGGGACCACGTGAACCTGGTGTAGGTGCAGAACTTAGAGTGTATGATGAGTTGGCAGATTATCAGAGAGAACTAGATCGTTGTGATGCCCGATCATGCGGCGCAAGCAGTTCTGGTCCAGTAAGTGAACTGGATGAGAGTGAGATTATTGACGATGAAGATGATGAGGTGAGTGTTCTGTTATTTTGCTTATAACTTTATAATTTTAATCCTTCTTATAAGTGATTAAATGATTCATTCAAAGCACATCTCTAAATATTTCATAATTAGTTTCATATATAGCATATAGGATGTTCATTTGTATCTGTTATTTCCCATGTAAAAGTGGACATCATCAATAACATCACCAATGAGGCAAGTTTATGTGTGGTCCCTCTTGCAGCCAGAGATCATATTTGGTTTGATGACAGCACCATTTAGGTGTATAGAATCACAAGTAGAGAATATTGCCCTCAAGCAGTTAATAAACATACTATTTGAATGGTTCTCACATATTATAAAGCTGCCTAAATGTACTTGTTACATAAATATTATAACTGTTGTAGTTTGGTTTAATGATGTTGTCTATGAATAATATACCTTGATATAAATTAATAAAGCAATGCTAAATTAATAGCATAATTTTTTGCTTGTTTGAAAATGTTTTAATAAAGAAATAGATGTAAATTACAAATGTAAACTGCTTCTATGCTTTTATTAAGATAAACCAATAATTTTCAAATCTTAACTGTTTAAGAACTTTACAGAAAGTAAATAGTAAGGAACAGCTAAATACAAACAAATAAAGGTGAACCAATGTTGCAAATTAAATATCAGTGCTTCTTTAAACCAATGGTTTGACATGACATTCAGAGCAAGACACATTCTTTTATTTTTTACCATATGTTCATATATGGCTTGCAGTATCATAGATGTAATGCTCTACAATTTCAACAAACTTGTAAGGCAGCTCTGAACCCCATATTCATATATTTTGTATATTGACAGGGCCTGAAAACTATAATCAACATTCATCTGAGAAGAGTGTGCTTAATTAATCATCACCCCCAAAATACTCCACAAAATAATTATAGAAATTTACATGGGCCAAAAAGTAATGTTGCAGTTTATACATCCCGGTGATTTTATATTGGTACTGTTGCAGCACCTTCCTTACAATTATCCAAGGGCCTACTGCAGTAGGTACAGGAATGGCGATCCCGGGAAGCTGAGCCAAATCTCTCAGTTGGATGCCTCTGAGTGGTGGGACAGCTATTGCTTAATGCCCAAACAACTTCAGCCCACATCCGTGTTGGACCCTAACCTCCCTGAACACAAATCTGATGGATACCTAGCATGGAGAAGTGCAGGGTTAACTGGGTAACGCTTAACTCCCAGCCCCAAGTTATCATGTAGTACTGTATCGAGATTTAACTGTATTGGAACACCACAGTGAAGCGAAAAATTATTAAATTTTAGATGAGTCGTATTTTTTACACATCTGCTTCACTTTCGTACCTATTTTGAGGACATGTTTCGCAAATCATCGTTTGCATCTACGGCTCTTATGCGACTGAAGCTAGATCCAGCGGTGTGGGTAATTCTGGGGTTGTTGCTGCCATCTGTTGATTTAGTGATGAACTTAAATGTGGGATTCTCTTCTAGCGGGATTTCAAAGTTCATTAGTTGGTTTTTATGTTTTTCTATGTATATCCTCTCCCATATGACGAGCTCACTATGTTTTTGTACGTATTTTAGTAATTCTGTGCTATCTTCAATTTCATGATTTTCAGACCAGAAATGAGCTGCTATTGCGGACTTATCAATATTTTTGTATCTTAAGTGCCTGAAGTGTTCTTTCTTTCTAGTGCCTATGTTTCTTTTTGTCCTCCCTATGTAAATTTTTTCACAGTCTTTACACTTAATCTTGTAAATGCCTGACTTTTCCTCTGGTTTTGTCTTATCAGTATTATTACTGTGAAGTAGGT
Source organism: Mantis religiosa (assembly GCA_030765055.1). Classification (NCBI taxonomy): domain Eukaryota; kingdom Metazoa; phylum Arthropoda; class Insecta; order Mantodea; family Mantidae; genus Mantis; species Mantis religiosa. Next base: position 139,295,579 of record CM060959.1, on the reverse strand, counting down.
TTTTAATGTTGTAATTGTTTTTTGGTGCCAATGTTATATTGTATTTCTTGAATATTTTTTGGAACTTTTTTGTGGCCCAGGGGTGGTAAGTAAATTTAGCAAATCTAATTTCTTGTTTTATTGGTGTGAGAGCTGTGATCTGTTTTAATCTCTTTTGAAGTTTGAATAATTTTAGTTTTTTATCTACAAGGTTTTTTCCATATCCATTTGTAATTGCAGTTTTTAAGATTTGATGGTATTCGTTTTGATATTCTTGCTGGCTGAGAGGTAGATTTACTAATCTGTGTGTGAGACTGTTGATGGTTGCATGTTTGTGTGGAATTGGGTTGAAACTATTTGCTTTGATGTAATTATCTGTGTGTGTTGCTTTTCTATGAATGCCAAATTCTAGTTTTTCATTGCTTTTTTTGATTTTAAGGTCTAAAAAAGGTAGAGTACAGTCCTCTTCAGTTTCCACTGTGAATTGTATGCTGGGTTCTTGCAGGTTGAGTAGTTTCAAAGCATCATCTATTAGTTTGTCGGGCACTATTGCAAAGATGTCGTCTACGTATCTGTACCATGTTTTAAACATATGAGGGAAGGCTTTAGTTATATGTGTTTCGAAAAAGCTCATGTATAGATTGGCCAAAAATGGTGATAGCGGGCTTCCCATAGTTAGTCCTGAAATTTGTTTATAATATTTTCCATCGAAGACAAAATAATTTTGATGTATACATAATTCAGTCATTGCCAAATATTCTTCTATTGCATTGGCATCCAGGTTTATAGAATATAGCCATTTTTTCAGTTGAATCAAAAGTTTGTCTAATGGAATGCTAGGGAAGAGGGAGCGGACATCAAAGGATACTAAAGTGTCATGAGGTTTTAGTTTAAGATTTTGAATTTTTTCTACCAGGTCTAAAGAGTTTTTTATGCTCAGAGTATGGAATTGTGGAAAGGACTGAAATTTTTTGGACAGCCATTTTGCCAGAAGGTAAGTAGGAGTGTTTATATTATTTACAATGGGTCTCATGGGTATGTTGGGTTTGTGTATTTTAGGCAAACCATATAGTCTTGCAAGGGTAGGGTTGTCCGGTTTGATAGTTTTTTGTTCTGTAGTTGTTAAAATTTTACTATTAATGATAGTTTTTTGTACAACCGATGCATAAAAGATGTACAAAAAATCATCATTAATAGTAAAATTTTAACAACTACAGAACAAAAAACTATCAAACCGGACAACCCTACCCTTGCAAGACTATATGGTTTGCCTAAAATACACAAACCCAACATACCCATGAGACCCATTGTAAATAATATAAACACTCCTACTTACCTTCTGGCAAAATGGCTGTCCAAAAAATTTCAGTCCTTTCCACAATTCCATACTCTGAGCATAAAAAACTCTTTAGACCTGGTAGAAAAAATTCAAAATCTTAAACTAAAACCTCATGACACTTTAGTATCCTTTGATGTCCGCTCCCTCTTCCCTAGCATTCCATTAGACAAACTTTTGATTCAACTAAAAAAAATGGCTAAATTCTATAAACCTGGATGCCAATGCAATAGAAGAATATTTGGCAATGACTGAATTATGTATACATCAAAATTATTTTGTCTTCGATGGAAAATATTATAAACAAATTTCAGGACTAACTATGGGAAGCCTGCTATCACCATTTTTGGCCAATCTATACATGAGCTTTTTCGAAACACATATAACTAAAGCCTTCCCTCATATGTTTAAAACATGGTACAGATACGTAGACGACATCTTTGCAATAGTGCCCGACAAACTAATAGATGATGCTTTGAAACTACTCAACCTGCAAGAACCCAGCATACAATTCACAGTGGAAACTGAAGAGGACTGTACTCTACCTTTTTTAGACCTTAAAATCAAAAAAAGCAATGAAAAACTAGAATTTGGCATTCATAGAAAAGCAACACACACAGATAATTACATCAAAGCAAATAGTTTCAACCCAATTCCACACAAACATGCAACCATCAACAGTCTCACACACAGATTAGTAAATCTACCTCTCAGCCAGCAAGAATATCAAAATGAATACCATCAAATCTTAAAAACTGCAATTACAAATGGATATGGAAAAAACCTTGTAGATAAAAAACTAAAATTATTCAAACTTCAAACGAGATTAAAACAGATCACAGCTCTCACACCAATAAAACAAGAAATTAGATTTGCTAAATTTACTTACCACCCCTGGGCCACAAAAAAGTTCCAAAAAATATTCAAGAAATACAATATAACATTGGCACCAAAAAACAATTACAACATTAAAAACCTACTTCACAGTAATAATACTGATAAGATAAAACCAGAGGAAAAGTCAGGCATTTACAAGATTAAGTGTAAAGACTGTGAAAAAAATTACATAGGGAGGACAAAAAGAAACATAGGCACTAGAAAGAAAGAACACTTCAGACACTTAAGATACAAAAATATTGATAAGTCCACAATAGCAGCTCATTTCTGGTCTGAAAATCATGAAATTGAAGATAGCACAGAATTACTAAAATACATACAAAAACATAGTGAACTCGTCATATGAGAGAGGATATACATAGAAAAACATAAAAACCAACTAATGAACTTTGAAATCCCGCTAGAAGAGAATCCCACATTTAAGTTCATCACTAAATCAACAGATGGCAGCAACAACCCCAGAATTACCCACACCGCTGGATCTAGCTTCAGTCGCATAAGAGCCGCAGATGCAAACGATGATTTGCGAAACATGTCCTCAAAATAGGTACGAAAGTGAAGCAGATGTGTAAAAAATACGACTCATCTAAAATTTAATAATGTAGTACTGTGTTTGTATCTGCTGATAAAAGGTCAGTCATGGGGAGGGGCCATTACATGAGCTGATGCATTCATGAAAGCAATTGGGTCCCTCTGTCTGTCCTTTGGGAAATGAGACCCTGAGATGAGGAAGGTCCAACCAACGACCGAGGTGCTGGCTGGCTGTATAAAGCCAGAAAGAAGGGTTTTGCTGCGTGCCCGCCCTTTAAGGGTTTTACCGTAGGAAGGCTTTTTTTTCCCCCAGGATATTGTCAGTTGGGTTGTGGCATTTTAGGAAGAATTTGCTGCGAGGTTACATAGATTTTATGTTCCTCATGTTGTAGGAACATGAGCAAGGTCCAGACCAGGGCTCTCATTTAAAATGAGGTGGCATCCAGGATATGAGCATGCCCATTGGAAACATTTGCAATGGTGGAGGACATGGTCACTAGAACTGATAAAAAAAATAAACTAAAAGTTAAGAAAAGTGGAAAATAAGTATCTGAGTCTTGTGGTCCTTGCTATTTGGTTATTATTAGAACAGAGGAAGGTCCAAAACTTATCACCATGAGCCAGTTTATTATTCAGAAGGGTGTAAATAATATTGCTGGTCCTGTAAGGTCATGTATTCGATCTCACAATGGAATGCTCCTGGTTGAAGCTGTTTCACCGACACAGGTTGCAAAAATTAAGAAAGCCAATATGTTTTCGAGCTATTGGGTGTGCGTTGAAATGCATAGGACTCTGAACTCCTCGCTTGTTGTAAAGACCTGCACATTGGGCAGAATGTCCAATGAGGAGATTCAGGGAAACTTTGGAACAAGGTTTAACCAATGTATATCGAGTCCACCGCAAAGAACGAGGTGAACTGGTGCTCATTCGTACCGTTTTTTTTACCTTTAATCAAGTAGATCTCCTGCAAAGGATTAAGGCAGGGTATGAAGCTATTGAAGTGAGGCAGTATATACCCAATCCATTTAGGTGTTACAAATGCTGGTGCTTTGGCCACATGAGTGATTCATGTAATGGAGTTGCTGTCTGCATTGACTGTAAGGAAGTCAAGCATGATGATACATGTACTTCACTTGCAACATGTGTCAACTGCAGAGGTACTCATTCATCAAACTCCAAAGAATGCCCCCATTATATGGAGGAAAAGGCAATCCAAGAGATCCGGCTAAGAGAGTAGATGTCCTTCTTGGAAGCCCGGAAGCTCTTGCGTATTTGTCCCTAGGACTGTTACTTATAGTGCAGTTGCAGCTAAGCCGTTACCTGGATGTGAAATCGCAACACAAACTAGCAACTTAAACGTGGCAGTAATTGTGGAAAGATCAATTACACCAATATCACAACCAAAGCAATAGACACCAGCATGAATAACAATAAGCACACCTACCAAGTCTGGTCCTAAGAAGAAGGTTTCAGCCAACTACCACCGAAGACATCTACTTCAAGAACAACAAGTGAACTAGTAATGCATCGCCAAAGGAATTCAAGACCTCATTTGAAAGAACCAACTTCCTCAGGGAGAATAAGAAGGCTAGTACCAAGCAAAACCAGCGTTAAAGTCCATGACCACCTCTGCATAGATCATCTTCTAAGAAATCATCTGGAGAGGACTCAGATTGGCGGCTATGATCTTTGCCAATCGCAGTTTCCAATCGGTATGAGACCTTGAACCGAAATTATCAGTTGGAAAGCAGTCCTCCTCCATAGAGGATGTGGAGCAGGAAGATCCTGTCGTCACTACCAGAACAACAGTGAAAAAATGCAGCATAAACTTGCTGAAAATGCTAGCCCAACTAGAAAAAAAGGAACAAATTGATTTGACCACTGCTGGGCAGGTGGTTTGTTTTTTCATGCCAAGTTATAGAATTTAATATTGAAAACAGGTTTTTTATGCCTTTTGATGTTTCATTAATTGTTATTTATTCCTTTTCATTTGTGTTTTAATTGTACATATTTATTTTATTGCCATTTTGTTTTGGTATTTTAATATTTTGATAAGATTATCTCTGGCTATTGCCATGATTTAGTTTTTGAAAGGGCACTGATGACCCAGCAGTTGGGTGCCCTTATGTATAAACCATCATCTTCATTCCTTACAATGGAAAGTTCCATCTCCCTAACTAGCTATCACAAAAATGTCCAAATCCTTTCTGTCATAGTACTACATACTATTTCCAGATTGGAACCAGTCATTTTATAGCATCCAGTCTCTCTCTTTTTGCAAGTAACTGAGCCTGCATCTTTGAAATGTTTGATATATCTGTTGTTTAAAAAATTACAAAAATGCCAACATTAATACAGGAAACTTAAATGATAAAATATGTTATATACAGATGAAATACAGTAGAAGCCCAAAATTGTGTGGTCCAAAATACCACGGATTTGGATTTATGTGGGGGAAAGTATGTCCGCCAAAAAATAAAACAGCATTTTTTAAATTTATTAGTATTCATTTTTTTACTTTTGAAAGTTGAGTTTATAAATATCTTCAAAGAGCGGTTCTGCAGTACAATTTTTGTCCTCATCACACCCCTAGTGTTGACCTTGGCCACTTTATCGCTGTAACAGGACATGGAAACAATAGGTTTTGTGTTAGGGCTAAAACATCTGTGTCTGTGGGAATTCTAAAACCTGGGAAAGTTAAAATATTATTTCAGTCTGAATCACACCTTTGAGTGTAAAGTCACATGTTAAGAATACCAATAGTGTAAAGTGGAATCGGTTTCAGGACTCCACTGTAATTTATTATTGTGCGAATGTTTCCTTACACCTCCGCGGGATCGACTTTTGTCACATCTAAGCTCACATTTCGATATACTGCAGAATCGTTATAATGCGGGGGTATAGTATGTCTCCCAGCAACTGTTATATTTCAGGCTTCTACTGTATAAAACGTATATATTGTAACGCGAGCGCTGGAACACCCTGTGGAAGCAGCTGGGAGCAGAAGACAGGGGAGGTTCGTGTTAGCCACACCTCCTCCTCATTTGTCTTATAGTGGTGACAGGCGGTGGTCGGAGGAAAAACATCAGTGTGCCGTCTGTTTCTGTCCACCTGGTTCTCGAAATTACGGGAATCGTTCATCATCTGGAAACGTCGAGAAGACGGCGAGATGCCTATAAAAAGGGCTGCAGTCAGTGAGTTGGTCAGTTGGTTAGTGAGTGTGAGTGAGGAGACAGTCGCAGTTCTTGGTGTAAGAGTTAGTCAGTGACGTGTTAATGAACGAGTAGATTGTGCAACGGAAGACTGTACGTAACTGGTATGTGCATCGGAGTTTATGTAATCGCGAGTACAAGTGAAATTGTAACGGACGAACTGGTGAATTGTAATTGTGTGCAGCAAGTAATTCTGTGTAATTGGCAAGAGTTTAACTGTAAGTCGGTGGAAATAAAGAACATTTTTGAGTGGTGAAATTGGACTTCTCATTTCACGAACCCACAAAGTCACCCTGGTGTCAGAAGTGGGATGATAACATCACCGAACATTACAGCCATGGAATCCGCATTGGAAATGCTTTTGGCGAAGATGAACGAGTTAACAGAGAAAACAGAAGCGGCAAACAACAACCTCACCGCCGAGTTGAAACAAATGAAGACGGCCAACGACAACATCACCGCGGAACTGAAACAAATGAAGACGGCCAACGACAACATCACCGCGGAACTGAAACAAATGAAGACGGCCAACGACAACATCACCGAGAAGATGGAAGAAATGAAGGCCGAGTTAACCACAGAAATGAGAGCAGCGAACGGCAGTCTGGCCACGGAAATGAAGGCGGCGAACGAGGCTCTCACCGCAAAGTTTGAGGAACGGTTGGCCGGCGTGAGGGATGACGTCACGAACCTGGGCAAGCGGAAGGGTCAAGTAGACGACCGCCTTAATGATTTAGAGGAAAAGGCCGACAACATCGCAAAACCCCTCACCCGCCTGACGGAGGAAAACCGGCCTTATGTGTGGACGGAGGACGCCGAAGACGCTTTCCAGCACCCGAAGGGGACCCTGTGCAGTGCTCCAATTTTGGGTTTCCCACAACCGGGTGGCGCCTTCATTGTGGACACCGACGCTAGCGACCATTACATTGGAGGTGTCCTACCGCAGATCCAGGACGGCCATGAGCGCACAAGAGTGGAAGAGAAGGAGCGTGCCGCAGCAGTCCGAGTAGTTGTGGCAGTGCCTGCTGAAGGCTGGGATAGCGCAGGCCTGAGGAGGGAGCAGCTGGCGGACGCAGACTTGGGGCCACTCTTGAGGGAAGTGGACGCAGGGACGAGACCAACCTGGGAGGACATCGCACCGAGGAGCGCCACCTACAAGTCGCACTGGGCCCAATGGGACTCGTTGAAGACCAGAGAGGGCGTGCTGTTCCGGGTATGGGAGTCACCCGATGGGAAGGCGCAGAGAGAACAGTTGGTACTTCCCCGGAGCAAGGTCCCGGAAGTCTTGGAGGAAGTGCACGCCGGTACTTCAGGAGGACACCTGGGAGCGAACCGTATGATTCACAAACTACGGCAGCGCTTCCTCTGGCTCAGACTCCGGGCAGATGCTGGTGGTACACCTGGACCGCCTCGCACGCTACGATGGGGCTGTTCGGGGCGAACAGCTTTGAGGAGGGAGCAGTGTAACGCGAGCGCTGGAACACCCTGTGGAAGCAGCTGGGAGCGGAAGACAGGGGAGGTTCGTGTTAGCCACACCTCCTCCTCGTTTGTCTTATAGTGGTGACAGGCGGTGGTCGGAGGAAAAACATCAGTGTGCCGTCTGTTTCTGTCCACCTGGTTCTCGAAATTACGGGAATCGTTCATCATCTGGAAACGTCGAGAAGACAGCGAGATGCCTATAAAAAGGGCTGCAGTCAGTGAGTTGGTCAGTTGGTTAGTGAGTGTGAGTGAGGAGACAGTCGCAGTTCTTGGTGTAAGAGTTAGTCAGTGACGTGTTAATGAACGAGTAGATTGTGCAACGGAAGACTGTACGTAACTGGTATGTGCATCGGAGTTTATGTAATCGCGAGTACAAGTGAAATTGTAATGGACGAACTGGTGAATTGTAATTGTGTGCAGCAAGTAATTCTGTGTAATTGGCAAGAGTTTAACTGTAAGTCGGTGGAAATAAAGAACATTTTTGAGTGGTGAAATTGGACTTCTCATTTCACGAACCCACAAAGTCACAATATTGTAAACAAATGTATGTCAATTTGATAGTATCTGTACATTTTGTGATAACAATGTCCAGTAATATAGGGTAACATGCTAAACTTTAGCTCCCAAGTAATGGATTCAAACCCAGCAGAGGGCAATGGATATTTCTGTTGTCATTCTTGCTCTATTGGAGCACGGGAAATCGTGAATAAAAATGCTTACCTTGTTTGCATTACATGCGCGTATGTCAGTTCTTGGTAGAATAAAATTACAGTTTATCTTTTAGGGATGCGATGAAAAAGTAACTATATCAAAGGTTACCATAATGAACTCTTGTTCTGCAGGCAGATTTTTTTCGTTACATATAAATTTTTTTATTCCTTAGAACCATTTAATTGAACTTCTCTTTTACCTGCTTTATAGTCTGTAAGTAGGTGCACTAATTAATACCATCATATGTCTCATGTTGTTTCCTGGCTTATGTGTCTTGGAAAGAACATTCCCGGTAGTATGATTGTTCATTATCTGGTGTTTGTCCATTTTTGGTACTGTTTTGACATCTTTCATCCCATATTGAATTTGTGCAATCATTGTCCACATTTATGAATGATTTATCAATGAGTGTGGATTATATTTAATTTGTGTTTCAATACATGTAACTTAAATGACATATTTTTCCATATCCTTTATACAGTAGTATTATTTTTATTGAAGGATCTGGAGACACTGAAGCAGAAGGTACGAGAACTTGCAGTGCGACCAGTTGATGGTGGAGGTGAGGGCCGTAGTGAGGAATGGGAGCAGGAGCTGAGTGCTACTGTTGACAGACTTGATAAACAGTTGTTGCGGCAGGAGTCAGATTTGGAGCTGGCTGCTGTTGCAGTAGACAGTAGAAAAACTCATAGTGAACCTAGCCTTGAGAAAGCAACATGGTGCAACCCAGAGCAAGAAGTGTTAAATACATTTAGCAACAATGAATCAAATAGCTGTGGCAGTTGTGCAAGTGCTTCACCTGTATCAAGTACTAGGTTTGAAGAAGGGTCTTCCAGTCATAGACCAGTGTGTTTTGAACCTCTGCAGATAACTGACAATGTACAAGTCTCATCCTCACTGGAATGCTCTCTTAAAACTTCCCGAGTTGACTAAGGTAAATGTTCTACAACAAAGCTTCTGGAATTATTTACTAAGAAGGGCTGAATGTTGAAAAGAATGATGCAAATACCTTAGGGTGGTGCAATTCATCTTTCATAACCTCCTTTGTAATTACATTTACCTGGAGATTGCCTTCATATGTTCACGCTAAACCAGCATCACATGAAATCTGTGTAATGGGAAGCAAACATTGCAGGTAATAGGAAATAATACCTACTTAAAAATTTACTCGTTTTATTATTTCCTGAGTTGTATAGAATATTGGAACTAACCTCAGATACTTAATTCAAAAGCTTTAGAGAGATTTTATCATTTTGTTTCTGTTGCATTGAATTTCTGTAGAACTACTATTAAGATAAAAAATTGTTAATTACCATATTTATGCATATGTAAGATACGTTGTTTCAGGCAAAAGAGAAGCTTTTAAAATTAGGTGTATCCATTATATGAGATTTCAATTCCCATTTCTTAAAAAAAATTGTTAATAAGTGATAATGATATGTGTATGCTGAATTTAACTGTGCTGTTAGATTCATAAGTCAGACATAAAATGGAAATAGCTGATCAATGTGAAAGGCACTGTGGTTAGCAGTACAGCATCCTCAGGTTAACTTGATATATCTACAGTAGCTCAAAGTATGTGGTAATTCACAGAAGAGCCAGAAATACTTAGAACAATGTTAAGAATGCTTATTTAATTCAAATGTTTTATGTTAATGTTTGGATAATTTGAATCATTGTGAACTTTTTGTATGGATATTCTAAGAAATTTCAAAGTAATGTTCTTATAAATCCTGTGACTTTCATTTTAAACATACTGTATTTTCTAAGAAGGAGCAGGCAATGCAAGAAATGAATAGTGACATGCAGTTGGTATGAAGTGCACCCTACTTGAAGTTACGAATGTGTCCATTTTTTTATTGTATACATTAATCCAAAAGTGTTGAAAAGATATTCAGTTTTTCAGAACTTACTGGAGCATTTATTTGTCTATTGCTAAATGTTCGGTCACAACATCAAAGCATGGATCTTATAACAATTTAACACTATATTAAAAAGTTGAAATATTTAGATAGAAAAAGGAGTTAAGAAAGAAAGTTAATTACCAAAGAGGGTAAGGATCTACTGTATTGTGTAACTCTTTATATGTGATTGGAGGAATTTAGTAACAGTGAGATTTTACAAGAATACTTTTTTCTCAGTCATACACATTACACAAGCATTCAAAATGTTACTAGTTCTAGCCATATTTTTTATAATTCGTTTTTGCCATTTTATGTTTGATGTGTTATGGTTATGTTCACTATAGGACTTCATAAGTCTTGGCAAAATTCATTAGTACAGAATTCACAGCAGAAATAATAAAAACAAGCAAAACCACTAAGAGGCATGTTTATGTAGATCATTTAGACCTATCATGTGAACAAAGGGAACAAACAAAGAGGCTGATTAAAGAAACTAAGGGGAGGAAACAAGGATACAATGTATTGGTAAGAAATTTCAAACTGTGGATTATTGGGCAAGGGAGGAGGAAAAAGGTGATCTAAGTCACAGTAAACTAACAGAACAACATCCAAATAATACAAGACAGACAGAAATGCAAATCTCATCAGAAAACAAAATGATCAGAGCAAGAAACTGCAAGGATGGCAATGATATTGCAGCAATGCATTTGAAGCAGAGAAAGCTGATGATATGGTTTAGTGACAGTACTTTGTCATCCAGAGGGAATGACCAGAGAGCAGAGATATGGGAAGAATTGGCAACTTGTAAGCTGAAAATAAGTTCTAATGTGGTGCTAACAGAGGAGGAAAAGGGGGAAATTCAGAAATGTCAGTCAGTGGTTGGAAGAAAAATATAATCGAGGCTCCTAAGTGAGAAATATTTAGAGTAAGTAGAAGCACATGAAATAACTAAGGAAAGAGAACAAGAAGTAATTCCAATAGAGTAAGTTAAGAGTGAAATAGGTGAAGGAACACAGCAAACATTAATAAAGAAATAAGAACTAGTCAGAGGAAATTCCCAAGAAGTAAGTATTGCCAAAGATGGCTAGACTAAAATGACTAGGAAAAGTGACAAAGATGACTAGGAAAGTCACAGGAAAGGAAGTGAGATAGAAAAGGGTTGTGAGAGGTAGAGGAGAGAACACGAGCAAATGAGATAAAATTGAGGTTAAGAAGAACACGGCTGAGTGAATGATATAATTAAAAGTTGCAATAAAAGGTATACAATAAACATAGAAAACAATTGGGCAAATAGAAAGGAAAGGGTGGAAATCAAAATTAATAGCAGAAAGGAGCAAGCATGCAAATGCACTGAAGGGCTGCCCAAATGTCAAAATAGGCAGGTTCCTCTCAGGGATTACCCGAAAGTCATATCTTTAGTACTCAATAAATAATCATTATCAGCCTTCATATCTTTCAAGATTTTATTTTAATCACATTGGTATATTCATTGTCACAATATTGCACCGTTAGAACTTCACACTTCGAACACTTTTGACATCTTATCTTTATTATATTTTATGTTCTCATTTTCTTCTTCATGATCACTTTTATCCAAATGATACGATTTGTCTTCACTGCCATCCATTTTGTTTGAAATTGCACAGTTATCATTTTTCCACCTTATTTTGCAGTATGCTGTATCAGGTCTGATGACCCACTGCAGTCCTTGCAAGCAAGCCATTGGTGTCAGTCATTTAAACCTCTTGCAATATAGGTGTGGAATTTGTGCCATAACTGGCCATTTGATTACAGTATCAGGTAGTTACTTCCCTCCTACATTATCATTAAGGAAAACTTCTTTGCACCAACAGCAGTGGCATTTTCTTTTCTCAGTGTATCCAAATTAAGGTTTGTTTCCATGAAAGTGCATCAGCTGCTAGAACTGAAGTAACTTAACCCAATGGCAAACTAATCCGGTCGCCAATCTAGAAAGTTATTGACATTTTGTATGGAGAGAGAGGCAACGTTGCGCTTAAACTGCCACATGGAGAGCGTGATAGGGTTATGCGTGCGAAAGTGATTCAGTTGTGACTGTAATGGGTATTTATTATTATTATTATTATTATTATTATTATTATTATTATTATTATTATTATTATTATTATTATTAATTATTTATTTATTTATAATACTGTACACAAAGACAGTAGAAATGTTGTGGATCTACATGCAAACGCTAGAACATACAAGAACACATCAACGTAAAGATCATCATAACAAAAGAGGCATACCTGTAACATTTTGATGCTTATTGAAGTGGGGAAATGCCGCCTGCATACCTTTTTCCTGAGAGTTTCTAATTAAGACCCCGATGCCTGACTTTCTTCTTTAAAATACTTTTCTTTTCCAATCTTAATCATAGTGTTCTTACTGATACCTACAGCACGTGAAGTCCTATCAAGCACCTTAGAGAATGGAATAATAGGCTCCCCTTTCAATTTCTCCTCTTCGAAGTATTCTCTCACTAAGCATATTACTCGTATTTCCTGTGCTGGTCCTTGAATTGGAATACCTTTACCAAATATAGTTTTATTTGGTTCCCGAGCACGTTCAGGTTTTTGCTTGTCACTATTTTTAGACATAATTAAACATTCATTAAAACACAATTGCAAATGATCACAACACACGCACAGATACATGAACTCACACACACACACGAACTCACACCCACTTATACCAAGGGAAATTGTCACAAAATGCAAAGGAACTTGCCAGTACAGGATCTCTGTTGTAACCTTATATAAAATAACAGCAACATATGTATACGTGAAGGCATTTCTGTTTATGCAGTGTTATCAGAAGAGAAACAAAAACCAAGGTATTGTGTTTACTGCAGCATTTGCGTAACTCACTCGCCCACAGGTCATGCTAAGCACGTGATAGAATATTGGCAACCAAGGTTTAGCGTCTAACATTGTCATGGAAACGTTTTGACTCTAATTGGTCCTTCTAATGGTTACTATGACAACCGTTATGACGTAATCATCCCCTCCTGTTTATTTACAGCATTTTTCCATGTGCTTACTGTCAATCACATTCTAGTTTGGCGACCAGTTTAGTCCTTTATTATCTAGCTCTTCTCCTAGATTTATATTATAATGCCATAAGGAAACATTTATTTAGGCAATGTCTTCCTTTTAACTATTATATGTAATGGCAGCTTGTGATCATCAACATTTTGGACAAAAATCATACTGCTTGTTGCTTTCAGCAACCTGGTTCTATATCTGAGAGATATGTTATGTTGACCCATAAATCACATTATTCACCCAAAACCTGCTTTAAGTCATAAACTACTGTATTGCACTTTTTCAAGCTTTTTTGTTTTTTTAATTTTACGTCCTCCAACGTTAAGTCATATCGGACGGTGAATGAAAGGGTTTCGTCTCTGAGGAGAAGGGAAAACCTCGGAAAAAACCTTATCCAGGTAACTCACCCTGACCGAGATTAGAACTCGGGACCTCTTGAACGTGAGGTAGCCATGCTACCATCTACGCTACCGGGGCGGGCTAACATCTCGTTGCATAGGGTATCAACTTCCCTCATAATCAAACTTCTTTTCAATTTCAAACTGTTTATATCTTTAACTCCCAAATACATGCTTATTACATTCAGTTTGTTCTTACTCATTAATCTTCTTCTCATATTGCTACATTTATGTAAGACTATTTTACCATTTATGCAAGACTATTGTTGTGAGCACATATCACTTTGGTAACTCGCTGAACTGTTGTCTGAAGCAAACACTTCTTTATTATAATTATAAATTACATGCATAATTATATACTATTACGCTTCCACTTTCAACCATGTTTGTCATGTCCAAAGAACTCATTGCCAACCTGACCATTCTAAATGGACTGGCATCAGGCATGCTATCTCTGGACAAAGGTGCCCTCCCCAACGCTTTGGGTAGCTGTTTCAACCTAAATTACTACAAGTTTAAAGATGAATACAAAACATTAAAGAAACACTACAGTCACATAATCAAATACATTAATTATTTTACAACAGCCCTTTCAAGTTCACTCCTCCAGAGAATGGGCTATTTTTGTAATGGGTCATTTATACAGTCCCTTATAGTTCTGACAGCCACTAAACAAACAAATCTATCTGATCGTGAATGAGTACTGCTTATTATTCCAGTGGGTCACGTAAGAGAAGGAACATTGTCATCTTTCAGTAGAACTAATCTTCCTCACTGAATATTCTGTTGGGTGTGATGCCACTTGTACACTGCTGCAGCTGACTGAGGTAGCCTGATGACCATTTCTTCCAAATCAGTTGATGGCATTGCTGGACCGATTGCCACCGTGACAATTTGAGAGGGAGATGCTTAAAGCTCTTATCTGATTCAGCAAAGAAAATTAAGGATTCACCAACAAGGAAATGACCAGGTGTCAGGAAGGCAAATTCATCTGGGCTGTCTATTAGGGAACAATAGGATGGGATTTGAAGCATGCCTCAATTTGAATGAGAAGAGTTTGCAGTTCTTCTAAGGTTAGAAGTTGTTTCCTACTGTCTTCTTCAGGTGAGTTTTCCCAGATATTATTTCTGCCCCCAGAAGTCTCCAAAGTGCAGAGAATTTGTTGCTATGTACTGACGCTCTAACCCTTCTTGAGCCATGAATCTGGTATGGAATGAAATGTGGTTCTGAGATTGGAAGAGGCATGACATCTCATTCAACTTCCTGTTTGTGCATATGGAACAAATTTCCATTGTTGCTATATATAGGCATGAGCATACATTGGTCACGTCTTGCAATGAAGCATCTCAAAGCAGCAGTGAAGGCATCAGTGGTCAAGTCAGTGACAAGTTCAGTGTGCATGGCCTTAGTGCACATGCACAAAAATAATGCTATAAAGCATTTTATAATAATTTTGGTGCTTAGATTTCCATATTTTGTACGTAGAGGTCTGCCCTAGTCTACACCACACCATGAGAACGTTTTGCTGGTGTTACTCTGGCCTCAGGCAAATGTCCTATGGTTAGAATAGCAGTGCTGGCCTTTAATTTGAAGCAATTAATACATTTATGAATCACCTTCTTAATAGTAGAGTGCCCCTTTGTTATCCAAAATCATTGCCTTAGTGAAGCTAGTATAAGTTGTGGTCCACCATGCGGCAGCGGCAGATGTTCATTCCTGATTATTAGCTCTGTGACATGGTCATCTGTCTAAGGGCATTCAACTGCAAGGTCATCAGTGCTGTGTGCTGTGATGGGAGTATCATGGGGTGTTTTTGATTAAACGGTGCTTCATAATTCTGCAATCTGTTGCCCACACTCACTATCTAAGAAAGGATTAAGGTTTAACAGATTGCTATGATGGGATAGTGGTTTCCCTTCTTGGAATCTTCGAATCTATTGTGAATATGAAGTGTACTGGAGAGGTGTGAACCTTCAAAGTTCATTAGTAATCAAAGGGCCAGACATTCTTGAAGCTCTTTCCTTTGCATTATGCACAAACCTGAGGATATAGGCAATTACTCGTAGCAACTTTATCTAGGTTGAAAATCAATTGAAGTTGCTCTCCAGGTTGACATGAATACTGTTAAGGTTAGCTCTCTTTTCTTTCAGGCGCCTCTTCTTCCTGAAATGAGTTACTGAGAGACCAAGTTGAAGGGTTGCTCAAAAGCCAGGAAGGCCCCACACACCATAGGCAGCTGTCTTCAAGCAGGCATCGGTCAAGTCCTCTGGAAATGTCTGCCAGGTTATCTATTGTTAAGACATTTCCAATTGTCATTAGATATCAACTGCTGAATTTCAGTTGGCTACATATGCACATCTTCCATTTGGATGAACATCCAGTTATCCATGATAAAATGATTGTTGTTGTAGCACTAGGTTATCTCCAAATGTAAGGAATTGTACCTTCTCCACAAGATGACTTAAAAAAGGGCTGCGTTCAGTTCAAGCCGAGTAAGTGCCACTAGTTTCAGAGGTGTGACATTAAACCTTGGTACCCTTACTCATGCCTATAGATCTGAGGTAAATACAGGCAACGTAAGCCTTTTCTGATGCATCGGCAAAGCAGAATTAAAGCTCAATTCTGACAGTTTCATCATCTTTCATTCTTCGGGAATACAAATCTTAAGTGTTGGGAGTTGTCTATGAATGTCTTCCCATCGTGTTAACATCTGTTGTGGCAGTGGTTCGTCTCAACCCAGTTGACCTTGCCAGATGCCCTGAATGAATAACTTACAATACAATCACTAGCCCAGCAATTCTAAAGGGCCATAAATGGATGCTACATTTGCTAACACAGTTCTTTTAGTCCATATTCCTGTGTGGATGAAGTCTGACACTTTGAATTGGAATTCATCTATGCTAGGATGCTTACCAATCCAAAGGTTTTCACTGTGTCCTGTTCAGAAGAAAGATTACATGGGTTTCGGCTATTTTGCAGTGAGGGTGGAGTGGTTTGCATTATTTCAGCACTATTTGATTGTCATTTTCTAATTAGAAATACTCCGGAGTTTAGAAGCCCTAAAACATCTTCAAAGAGATGAATGCCCTTATTAATAGTGTCAGCTCCTGTTAACAGATCCTCTACATAGAAATCCCTTTTTGCCACGTCTACTTCAGAAAGATGAATCCATTGTCCAACTTCAGCTAAATGTAATAAGCATCTTGTTGCCAAATATAGAGCTGCTTCTGTTCCATAAGTCACTGTTGTTAAACGGTAGCTTCTCAGAGATTCACTAGGACAACTATGCCATAATATTCTCTGAAGATAATAATAATAATAATTTATTTTCATCCATAATAACACTTACATGTTGTCGGATACGTCAAAATAAACAGTTATATACATTTAATTACAATTCGTCCAGTCTATACAAGCATTTTTGTATTAGAAACTTGTTTAGTTCATTTTTAAATAATTTACCTTTTTTTGTTTTTAGTGAATTTGGTAGTTTATTAAATAATAATTTTCCCATTATTAAGGGATCTTTATCTGTTGACTTCTTATTTAAAGTTATTCATAAATATATGAAAAAGTAAGTGACGAGTGTCAATAAACCAACCACAAATAATTTTTATATTATTCTGTGGTAATTATTTTGTGTCCTTGTTTCATGTTTGTGACAATGTTTATTTAAGTTACCCATTTCATCCTTGCTAATTACAAACATTATTACTTTAAAAACGTATAGAGATACTACTGTTAGGATTTTGTTTTCTACAAAAACATTTCTACATGATTCTCTTCTATTTACCTTATATATACATCTTACACATTTTTTCTGCAAAACTAGCAATCTGTTCATGTTAGTCATACAAGTGCTTCCCCATATCTCAACTGCATATTGTAGATGTGAATGTATTATTCCATAATAAGTTAGTTTCAGATATTCAGAATTTAGGTATTTTGCTTGGTTCCTTAATAAATATAGATTTGTACTTATCTTTTTACATATATAGTCGATATGGTGTCTGAATGTTAGGTTTTCATCAATAATCACTCCTAAGAATTTTATCTTATCTAATTGCTCGATTTGTTCACCATTTATATTTATATTAATAGGATTACTACTATACCTGTTATTGCGGTGTTGGAACATGACTGTTTTTGTTTTTTGAAGATTTACTTTCAAGCTATTGTTTGTAAGATAATTATAGATAATTTGCGTTTCTGTAGTTATTATTTTCTCCATCTTTATGATTGCATACAAGTCTTGTTGGACAGTTGGACCTATGAGCATCAGGTTGTTCATTAACAGTCCAGAGGTTGATTTTGATGACCCATTGAAAACAACACAAACCTTTGTGGTGCTGCTGGATTCTTTAATTACTAGGTGGTGGAACTTCAGGGTTCGACAAAACATGGATCATTTCCATGTGCCCTAATCTCAGATATTTGGCTAGGAAATTAATGTATTAATGTTTCAGCTCTGATTCCTCTGTAGTCCTCTTTTCAAAATAGCAAATCTTTGCCTATCAGACTTGATAGAATCTTCTAACTCTGCTGGATCCCTGTGAAGAGTCAGTCTGACCTTGCAACGGCCAGTTTCATCTTGGCCGTAGGATATTTTAAGGTGTTCTTCACCTGGGTGTTCCTTCACACTCAAGTGTGTTGCGATATCTTTCTGTTCCAAAAATCTTTCTACTTGTGCATGCAGGTATCAGTGACTGCCAGAAATGTAGTTGATGATTGACTTTGTCTTTGAGTAGAAGGTGTGGGAATGCAGCCAAAAAGAACCCAGCTAAACTGCGTATTCTGAAATGTAGAATGTCCTCTGGTAATTTTTTCAGGCCTTAAAATGTTGAAAAACACTGCTGCACATAGTAGCAAATCTGTTTGCCTAGGCTGATGTAACTTGGATCAGATGGAGAAATGTCAGTGGGTAATTGCCAATCATCATAGTTTATCCTTGATGAAGGGAGTGGATAAATGATCTGACCCTGCACTGAGCATGTAACTGTCTTGCATTAATTTGTTGTTCTTGAAGAAATCTGGAGTTAACATAGGTGAGGCAGTTCTGCTGCCCTTGACTGGCATGGTGTGTTTCCTTGTGCTAATTCCCAATTTATTTACTAACTCTTGTAATACAAAATTCATTTGTGAGGCACTGTCCATTAGAGCTCTACAATTATGGGGTCTACCATCCTTGGCAGTTAAGATAACTCACAACAGCACCTCATTTTGAGGATAGGCAGCCTTTTCTGAGAAGTAAGACTGGTTTTGAGAGATGTTGGTATCAGAACCTTGGGGGCCACGTAGCATAGTATGATGCCTTTTACTGCACTGTCGACAACTTGTGGATTGACAGTTACTGGCCTTGTGGTCTGGTCTTAAACAGTTGAAGCATAGATTGTGCTTCCTTAAAATATTGATTTGATCATGCACCCTTAGGGTACCAAATTGGGAACATTAATAATAAGTAATATGTTGACTTACAGAGAGGACGGCTGTTGGACATAGTCAAGATGATCAGTAAGGAGCCTTTACATGTGAAGCTTGAATTATGGATTTACTAGTACTAGTAGAACTCCTTGTGCTTGCTACAATGTCAAGAGTTTCACAGTTGCCTTCTAAGAATTGGATTAAATCCTTCAGTCTTGGTTGCAATTTATGCGAAGTATAATTTCCCATTGTTTTCACAAATGTAGATTTATACGATTAGTACAAGATGAAATGGCATTTTCTCATTTAAGGGAGCATCAATCTTCAGTGCTTCGACTGTATTCAAATTACTTGTAATGTGTTTGATCAATATTCAAAGCTCCTTTGAAGAGTCGTGCTGTGCAGTTGGTAGATTAATTGGTTGATTGTGATATCTGTTTCGAATCATGCCCCATGCTATTTTGAAGTGGTCCTATGAAATTGGCAAATACTTTATGAGATGATGAGCTTCATCTGATAGCTATGAAAGCAAGTATTAGTATTTTTGAATATGAGATAGTGAGTCATTTTTTATGATGAGGTCATCAAACATGTTATAAAAAGTGCATGAAGTCATGTAGAGCTCCAGTGAAGTTTGGAAGTGAGATAGTTGGCAGTTTAAGTGCACTGCTGTTGCTAGTAGTTCCATTTGACAGAGGGTAAGGGGCATCCTCATTACACAATATCGATTTGAATTTAGACAATATTTCTAAACACAATGCCTCAAATTATTCTCTATCAGTGTCATGTGAAACTTCTTTAGGATCACTTTTTCTAATTGTATTTGTATTTTGTTACACTCTTTTATGCTGCTTAACAATGGTTTCTGTCTAACCTTTATATCATTTGTGTTGTCTACTGGTTGGGAAGTTCACAAATTTCTGTATTCTAATTACTCTTGATTTAACGATTTCTCGTTTCTAGGTTAACACACATAATTAGGTTGGCTCCATATTGGTAGTAAGAATAGGAAAAGCATAAGATCAAGAACCAGATTGTACTCGCAGACTGTGTTACCTGCACTGCAATGTGATGTGGCCATTGATGGAAGTGTCTTCCCTGATGGGGCACACGTCTGATTACTAACCTCTAATAAAGGTGCTGGAATGAGCGTGTCACACCTACGTGGTAGTCTAGTACCAGCTGAATATAGTTCAATTTTAGGTAAGCTGCAGATGGTTTCTGTAGCACTGTGGCTGAAACTGGAGTGACAGTTGTCTGCTTTAGGGTTGTGATGCCACCACGGCTTCACATATAAATTGTACATTAGTATGCCTGCCAATTTACACTTACATCAATTTGATTTGTAAACACAGCACAGCAAATAAGCAACTGACTGGAGCATAGTTTGTGCCATTAGAAAAATACCAAAAAGCCACATTTAAATGCTCCAGAGCACTGTGTAGTGAAGAATGGTTTCTCACAAAACTCACCTCGTGGTCGTATTTTTTAATAAATCTCACATACTTATCTAGTCCGGAGTACCAAATTATGTTGCAGGCACACGTCACTCTGGTAATTCATTAAACTGTTGTCTGAAGCAAACATTTATTATAATTATAAATTAAATACATAATCATCAATGCACAAAATTTTAGGTGGTGCACCCTAAATTTTTTGTTATTAATATAATGCTCAAATAAGCACTTGTTGAAAAGAAAATATTAAATGAACACAACCCTTTGAGTTTTGGTTGCACCTTTTCTTAATATCATCACCTTTTTGCACTTTTTCCAAATGTTTTTTGTCTCCTGCACCACATTTCATTCCCAAAATCATACATTTTTATCTTTCAAGCGTTGCTAAGGATGCCCGGTAGCTGGCGTGCGACAAAAGTTACTTACACTTCAGTGCAGTGTTGTTAGTTTGCACCTCAATGCCTCACAATTATGTGAAGCTATTGTTTAAGGAAGAGCGATTATTGAATGCAGGAAGAAATGTTTCAGTTAAAAATACTATTTGTCTAGTGTGGTCTGCCATTTGTCAGTAAGTTTTGCAGAATGCCGAAAACGAAAGTGAATGCCTGCTAAGTACATAAGTTGTTACACAGTTTAGCACAGATGGAATTCAAAGTGACAGATCTGTTTTGAGATGCGGTGTTTGTGACATTTTAATTACAATTGTTGAAAAACACCAACTCAATCACATTAAGCAGTATATAGGCAGTGCAAAACACATGAAAAATAAGGAACTAAAGTACAGTAAAGGTGGAGGGTGTCTAAAGTTTATTGGCGAGGCACTGGCTTCCTCAAGTTCATTAAATAAAAATGAATTGTTCAGTGATACAGCAAAGACATTTGCAGCATGTGGTATTCCTCTTTCCAAGCTCAACCGTATTATGAAAGCATATTTGGATAAATAGTCTTCCCAGATGAGAGTACCTTAAGAAAATCATATCTTCAAGCTCTGCATGAAGAAAAATTAAAACAGATCAGGCAAGTAGTAGGTGAAAATCCAGTATATTTTATATTAGATGAAACCACTGATAGATGAGATATGTTCTTAACATTTTAGTAACACCCCTAAATGGAAAGCAAGAGAAACCCATGTTTTTGCAACCTACTTTCTGAAAATAATAGACAATGCTAATGTAATGTATAGTTTCAATTATGTATGTTGTGTACTGTGGCCTGATGGCATTCAGTATGATCAAATGTGGTTAGTACTTACAGACCAAGTATCTTACATGTTACTGGCTATTTCTAACCTCAAGCCTATGTAGTCTAATTATCTGCATTGCACATGCATTGCACCAAGTTTGTGAGGCAATAAAAGAAGAATATTCATATACAAATGAATTTCTGTCTTGCATCAAGAAATTGTTGAAAAAGGCTCCAGCTAGGATACAAAAGTACATAGAAGTTACAGGACTTCCTCTTCCAATTTCTCTGATTCTCACTAGGTGGGGTACTTGGCTGAAGGCTGCAGTGTTTGTAACAATTCTAAGGCAATTGCAATCTGTTAAGTGAAATACGGTATAAAATAGGACAGAGAACAAGAAAGTAGACAGGAGTTGCAAGATGAACTTCTTTCTGTGCATGGCTACTCTATTTTGATAATGGCCATTACAAGATTGGAGGAGCATGTCTTGAGAAAGATAAATGGGCAATTTTGATGGACATTAAGACAGCACTGGAGGGGGTTGGAAAGCAAGAGCTAGAACAGAGCTTAGCTAAAAACCCTGATATTGAGGATGTTGCAACAAAAAAGGATTTTAATTACAGACTGCTAACAAAATATGCACCACTTGTGTCTGTTGATGTTGAACATTCCTTTCCAACATACAATTAGTTACTTATTGACCAAAGATGCAGCACACTGAAAGAAACATTGAGCTGTTAAACAGCATCTGCTTCAATAGTTTTCTGGACTTGTGACGGTGTATTTTGTGTCCTTATCTTTAGTTATTTTATGTATTTGCCTAATTGGTTTTTGTGTTGTTGAGTGAAAATTGAAATGGAAAATTTGCGCTTATTTTGCACCCTTTTTGCCTAAATTAAAGCACTTCTTTTTCACCTTTTTAATCAAAATTTTGCACCTAAAATTCCTAGCTCTAATTATCATATATAATTACGCTTCCACTTTCAACCAAGTCTGCCATGTCCAAATCTCACGTTGCTACCTGACCATTATAAACTCACTGGCAGCAGGGGTCCCATCTCTGGGTTCAGGTGCTCTCACCCGACACATTGGGCAACTGTCCCAACACATATCCTTCTGCAACCTGAATCATTCGTAACTTAAATTTTTCCAAATCGCTTGTCTGATCCCTTAACAATTTGATATAAACTACTAAAGAATACAAACTGATGAACTTTGAAAAACAATTTTGGTGCATATTATGCATATTTTTAGAAGAAAACATTTTACAGAACTGATGCATCTCATACATGCATAAATATGGTATATTATTTTAAAATATTGGCCCAAAATTGAATACATTTTTATGAACTTATCTTCCTCATACCTGTTCTTCCATTCTCTACTGTTGTAATATTTCAAATAAATAAAATAAGAATCCCCAAATCTGAAAATAAGAAGTCCCACGCATTCTATATACATGGTTCTAGAGTTCATAAAATGTGACATATGGCATAAAATTTGTGCATGTGCAGCAGCAATACCTTAAAGATTTTCCTCTTGCAATAGGTGATGTTCCCCTTCCCCTCCCTCTTCCACCTGAACCCTGTACTAAAAATTTATTTAGCACTTTAAGAACTGTGCTTCTTTAAAACACACAACAAATGAATTTTGCTGTATAATGTAGCAACAAATGCAAACAATTCTCTAATTAACTACTCCATAATTGTCACCCCAAATGAACAGCACTAGACACACCTCTGTACTATCCTGTGATCAGCTGATCTTGTCATTATGTGCAACAGAGTAACCAGGAAGTTTTGCCATACATAAGCAAGCCATTTTAAACTGATGATTCTGTATGATGACTCTTGATATCTGAGTCTTGAAAGGTAGCAAAATATTGAATATTACTATATATCATCTTAAATGGAAAATTCATCAACCTTGATCAGTTGATTTTCACTAATTTAATGCTAATTATTTCTGAGATGTGCATTACTCTCACATTAAGTTTTGCATTATATATAACAACTTAATATAATCAAGCATTGATCTTACTCAAAAGTCAGTATTGCCTTATCCCAGAAACAGGAACCACAACATGAAAAACAATTTAAGCCTTTCACCAAAATGTACATCATATGACGTCCAAATTCAAAGGTCTCAAACTGATATGGACGTGTATAGACGTCCTGTGCATACATGCATTTAATGCTTATTTAATGATAATTCTTTTAAACTTTATATTTTACAGTGAATTTAAATAAATTCTATAAGAAGTAAAAGCTTACCTTTAAGTTTCTTCTTGAATGGTACACCTCAAAACAGGGATAAACACACAAGGGCTCATCCCCACATTCACGGCAAATTGTACTAGTTTCCTTTCAGACACCTTTCTTGCGGCACACCAGACATTTTCTAAAGGGACGCGACTTTTTTGCTGTGGGTGATACCCTTTTAGGAAATTGTTTTCCTTCAAGTCTGAGAGGTGCTGGGGATTTCTTACCCCCAGTATGGAGAGGTGTCTGAATTGTATAGTGCTCAGTTAGGCTGCGAACTATTGATATGCGAAAGTCCAGGTACGTCATTGTCTTCCGTGGGTTTAGAGCTCTCCAAATTATTAAACAATTGTATATGGTTATATCCAGCTGGTGTGAAAATTTTTGTTATACCATTTGATTGTTTTTCGCAAAGAGGGATAAGCGTGTAATACCTGATCTACTAGATCCACTCCACCCATATGCATATTGTATTCCTGGATAATATTGGGTTTGAAAATTGACATTTTGTTACGAGCATCAATTTTTCCAGTATCAATCATCAAAATCTTAGAGCTGCAATTGGATAACACTGTAACAACCCTCCTGTCTTGCCAAGCAATATAGGTCAAGGGTGGGAGCTGACGCACCTGCATGTGTCCTCTTCTTAGAGCCTTCGAATTCACATCTTTTGGCAAACCAATACGATTTGAGCATACTGTTCCAATTGCATTTGTTTTTCTTTTGTGTAAGGCCATGAATAGTTTAGGGAAACTGTACCAATTATCTAAACATACAGTCCTACCCTGATCAAGTACAGATTCCATCAGGTGCATTACTATGGAACCAGATAACCCCAAATATTTTTCTCCGGTGTTATCAGTCCCTTGGCCAGTGTATATGCAGCTACATCAAAACTCTTAATGTCAAATCTGGCCCTCTTTGTTTTGATGTATTGTTTCCAACCTAAGCAGTCCTTCCAAAGCATCAGGCTTTCAACAGTGATCTTTTTACTACGCACATAATTTTCTTTGAATTTTGAAATAATGTAATCAAAAAGTGGTCTGATTTCGTATAGTTTATCATTTACATTTTCTGTGCAGGTGAAATGAAGGAAGCACAAAATGGAAGTAAACCTGTTATTTGACATGCATTTCCCAAAAAATGGGGTAGCTAGCATGTCATCTGTAGACCAGTACATGTCTAGCGTAGGTTTACGAATAACACCCATGAGCATAATTAGACCAAGTAGTCTGTAAATCTCTTTCATTATTACTTCTGTCCACTTCTGAATTCTACTCTTAGGTCCTAAATTGCCTTAAGAAATCAGGTCTTCCTTTACCCTACTCGCATATACATTTGTTTCTGAAACAATGAGAGACAGTAAGTCAGTAGTAAAAATTTTTGTAAAAATGTCATTTGGTTGGCTGTCAGAAGTTAGCTGAGTATGCGGTTGTACACCAGAGGTTGTGCTCGTGAAGGTATGTCTGTGTTAGAGTTATTTTGACACCTCCATAATGTTGATTCTTCATGAACACCTGTCGGAAATGAGTCATTTTCCTTCTTACGGCTACCTATATCCTCAACACCCCTCTCAAGATCTGAAAACTCGCCATCAATGTCCAAATCACTGTCTAACAGCAAAAAGTCTTCCACATTTTCTGATGTAATATCAGAAGCCTGCACTCTTCCTAAACTAGCTAATTTATTTGCTACATTACTAGTTGAAGCCATGATTAGCACTGAGGAAACTATTTCAAATGTGTTTTAGCTAAAGAAATTGCTCGGAACTCTCACACAGTCAAAATTACTATATGAACTGAGCGAAGAAAACAGTTACGTCAGCTACCATAAACTTCGGTTGTGCAATTAGCGAGATGTTGACGAGATGCTTTCTTTCCAACGTGTGTAACGCAACATATACAATTACTATTGCGTGGTGGCATTAACTGAAACCTATAAACCTTGAACCCAACACTTCGCTTATGCAGGTGATATACACATATAGTTTGTAAAACAAAAATACTCAGCATTAGACGCATTCGATGCAAAGAATAGCTTTCTCTACAGTGATACAAATTAATGAAATTGCAATAATTTATTAATATAGCCTCTATTTTAATGATACCATAGATGTATACTGCCTTTAATGGGCTTTAAACCAGTTTTTGTTTCGCTAAAATAACTTAATAAATACGGAAGATACGAATATTTATTTATGAAGCATTTTTGCAGCATTTAACAATTTAAATGTCTTGTTCTGTTTATTGGGTATCCATTCCCGGCCATGCAAGGTTTAAATGGCCATCGGCGAAGCGGTTAATGACTTGCTTTCAAATTCAAATTTATGCAATCAAGGAAATTTTTAGTACCAAATATATGAAGGTTGATCAAGTTGAATGCTTTCATTTCCATTCAAGCATATATGTGCTTATATGTGAAGTGTGTGT
Organism: Mantis religiosa; assembly: GCA_030765055.1. Taxonomy (NCBI): domain Eukaryota; kingdom Metazoa; phylum Arthropoda; class Insecta; order Mantodea; family Mantidae; genus Mantis; species Mantis religiosa. The sequence goes on along the minus strand of CM060959.1, from coordinate 139,269,310 downwards.
CGTCAGTGTACAAATTAAGAAGCTTGTGACCCATAACAGCAGCTTCAGCTCTCCCTAATAGTAGACCAGGTTGATTCCTGGCAGCTGCATATGCCTCTGCTATTACATTTGTTTAAGCTATTGTGACTTTGTGGGTTCATAGAATTAAAAGCTGCAGAAATTTAAAATGCTCTTTGTCTCTGTAAAAAGACACTTTGTACAACCCTGGCAGCAGCAAAATTACGTAACATACACAAATGCAATCTTCAAGTCGTCTCTTTATTCTCACCACATAAACAAACGAAAGAATTCACTGCAGTGCACTTCAAATTACTACACAGCTGCACACACACAATTAACAACTCACTGGTTACTGACTAGCAACTAACACTTTGCTGGCTTTTATACCTCCAGTCATTGATCTAGAAAGCCGCCGATCGTTCAATAACAATCACAATGGCAGCGGGAAATTCCAGACTATCTCTTTCTCTTTCTTTCTCTCAGAAAGCATCCAACCTGCGCACCACTAACTGTCTCTTTCTTTCCTGCCCACACATGCCCAGTGCTGGCTTAGCGGTGGCTCCAACCAACAATGCGATCGGCAACACTATCAACATTTTCATTTAGTTAAATTAATTGATGGAAGCTAATCCTTCAAATACACTAGCTGTATGTAGGCTAAGGTTTAGGATAGAGTCAAACTTAGCCTATACACGGCTAGTTTATTTAAAGGATTAATTTCCATCAATTAACTTATTGAGTTAAGTCAGTTACTGAAGATATGTAATAGGTGAGATTGAGGACAACATTACGCAGAAACTGGCATTTCTATTGGAAAAAAGTGAAAGGGTATTAAACTGTTTGCCAAGTTTCCAGGTTTTGTCAAAAGAAAACTTAAGAATTGACATTTGCAAAGCGGATTTAATAGACAGTGACATAGTGACAGCTAACAGTTGCTGTTCCTTCACTTTGTTAACCTGAAGATGACCAAGGTGGTGTGTTCCAAGATCAAGTAAGGTATGTTTAGGCTAATAAGTACAATAATAGATTTTTCATATGATTTTTTTAAAATTGAAAATGACAGATAATTATAAATTACTTCACTGTTTAGTAGTAATAATTACATTTTCTACTCAGAAAGCTACTTTTAAAATTTAGTTACTCAAACCACATGTTCATTACTTATGTATGACATTTATTAATTTTATAAATAATCTTCCATCACAAAACCAGTCCTGGAGGATTCGACAATTTTAAAACAGATAAGTGAAGTTGGTTACCAAGTGTTATAGTTTTTTTTTTTATATATATATACTTGGATTGCTTCACTTCAGTTTTTTTTACAAAAATTATTAATTTGTTGCTATGAAAGAAATTGTTAATTTTTTAGGTCATTTTTATTATATTTTAAGGGCACTGTATATGTCAGTTTTAGAAAATTCTTTTTTTTTTTTTTTTTTTTTTTTTTTTTTTTGCATAAATTGAAAGTTTAAGGTGCATACAATCAAATGTTAAATGTTTACGATCCTAAATCATGATTTAGCACATCAAATTGTGCATTTTTAAATCTCTGTGGACTATTATGTGTTTGAAATTAGTGTCTTATCTTGCATTAACTTAAATTCTAGGCACCAAACTATATAATCCTAGGTTTCAAACAATGTCAATGGTGTTCTTGAGAAATGTGTTTTGTTTTCAAGAGATTGTCACAAAACTATAAAATGTATATTAAATTATACATGAGTCGTATTTATTACACATCAGCTTCACTTACGTAGCGGACATAAAATTTATCAACCAATGCCTGCAACCATTTTTATACGTAAGTGAAGCTGATGTGTAATAAATACAACTCATCTATAATTTAATAATTATTTCGCTTCACTGTGGTGTTCCAATACAGTTAAATTTTGATATATAAAATGCATCTTGCTTTTTCAACATATGTATTCGGTGAGATTGATTCTATCTTTATAACTACTTAATGTAATTGTTTGACATTTTTGGAGTGTGTTCCTCATTAAATTTTGAAATTTCTACAAGAAGGAAATTGTTAATTTGTAGTTCAACCCCTCCCAAAAATATTAAATTAATGCATACATTAGACAATTTTGATCTCATTTTCAAATATTTTTTCCCAAATAGTTATTTGAATAGTTACAATTTCATTCTTGGAGAAAAATTAATGAATATTTATTTCTGATCTCTCCAGTTACATAATTATATTACCTACAATTTAATCTACAATAATTTTTGAATAACAGATGATGTTAATTTATAAAGTTCTCTTACTTGATTTGTGCACCTATATTAATTGACGATCCCAATAAGCTCAACTCTTCTTGGAGAAGAAAGATTAATTTTTGGCAATATTAATGAAAAAGTGAAGCAAATTAGTTCAAATGGGTGAGATGTATAAACACTCTGAAATTCCTATTTTTAGTGATTATGTGTCACAAAATTGCACCCCTAAAAATTTTTAAAATTTGAAGTTTATAAATTAGCATTCCAAATAGACTTTTATAAATCCAGAGGCTTTAAAATGGGGGGGGGGGGGTAATTATCGAGTATCTTCATCTCTTAAATTAGGCTTGCTACAACTGGTTCACCAAGTGATATTGTGATCTTTATCTTTTGGTAGAAATTATTTTCCTTCTTTACACTGTTCATACAGTTACATTCCTTTCAGCCAACCACACCTCCCTTTTTAAGGGAGGCTGTACACTGGATGAGTTAAGTTGCATCATTGACCCAGCAACATGATATAACAAAAAGGAGCACAATACTAAGTAACATAAAAACAAAAATTGTGCACACCGGTCTGCATCTTGTGATCATCTCATCAGCATCATGCTGCAGAGACGTGTGATAAGACACTGCATGCTCCATTTCTATACATTATGTCTTAGAAAATAACTTCCAGTACAGTTTTGTTTCTGCATTTTCTGGCATTCTCGCCTACAAAAGTGGCAGTGAACACGGTTAATGTGCTAGCATGAATGAAGAACTAACATCAAATTAGAGAAGCATCCTTATAATATATGATTATTCTCTACCAGAGCATTCAAAAAAGAACAGCCTGAATAAAGTGTAGCTGAAAGTGTATAAAAAATTTAAATGGTAACTTACTTTTGATAATATATTTATTATTTATATATTCAACATTTATTAATTATGTAGGTATATACACTTCTTGCATAACCAGAATTAGATCAGTTTATTAATCAAAGAAATTCATGCAGAATTATAGACATTGTTAATATCGTTAGAGAGTATGTTACAACATTTAGAATTCTTCTATGAAGTATTTACAATCTAAAGTTTACAGATAATTAACGCAAATTACTATTCTCACTTCGAAACATTAAGACATTTGAGTACAATAACAGATCAACTCAGTTATGTATCGAGATTTAACTGTATTGGAACACCACAGTGAAGCGAAAAATTATTAAATTTTAGATGAGTCGTATTTTTTACACATCTGCTTCACTTTCGTACCTATTTTGAGGACATGTTTCGCAAATCATCCTTTGTATCTACGGCTCTTATGCGACTGAAGCTTGATCCAGCGGTGTGGGTAATTCTGGGGTTGCTGCTGCCATCTGTTGATTTAGTGATGAACTTAAATGTGGGATTCTCTTCTGGTGGGATTTCAAAGTTCATTAGTTGGTTTTTATGTTTTTATATGTATATCCTCTCCCATATGACGAGTTCACTATGTTTTTGTACATATTTTAGTAATTCTGTGCTATCTTCAATTTCATGATTTTCAGACCAGAAATGAGCTGCTAATGCGGACTTATCAATATTTTTGTATCTTAAGTGCCTGAAGTGTTCTTTCTTTCTGCCTATGTTTCTTTTTGTCCTCCCTATGTAAATTTTTTTTTTTTATATGAACTTTGAAATCCCGCCAGAAGAGAATCCCACATTTAAGTTCATCACTAAATCAACAGATGGCAGCAGCAACCCCAGAATTACCCACACCGCTGGATCAAGCTTCAGTCGCATAAGAGCCGTAGATGCAAATGATGATTTGCGAAACATGTCCTCAAAATAGGTACGAAAGTGAAGCAGATGTGTAAAAAATACGACTAATCTAAAATTTAATAATTAATCAGTTATGTATATTTATGCAGGCACTGACACTAGTATTACACTTAATTTTAATTCTTTGGCCAGTTAAAGTCCTTCATTGTTGAGTCTTCCAATCTCGGACTTATGGCTTGGCTCCTATCTACAAAATAGAGAACAATGCGTGGAAATAATACATGATTTAAATGGAAAGTTAATGAAATTTCGATCATCATTCAAAAAAGTAACACATGGAGTGCCCCAAGACTCAAAATTAGGACCATATTTATTCCTACTGTATATAAACAGCTTATTTCAAGTAATAAAAGAAGCAGGGGGAATAGCAATAGGCTATGCAGATGACTCCACGATTTTAGTAACAGGAAAAACAGAAATAGAAGTACAAAATAGGGCAAATACTCTACTAGTAAAAGTAAACAGACATTTAGAAAACCTAGGCATGATATTAAACACAAACAAAACAGAGTGGATACAAATCAGTCTTAATAACAAAAAACAGACAAATATAAAGTTAACAATAGGAAACAAAGAAATTCAACAGGTAAATGAAACAAAATTCTTAGGATTAGTAATAGACAACAGATTGAAATGGAATGGACATGTTCAAAAAGTAATAAAAAAAGTTAATTCAGATATATATATATATATATATATATATATATATATATATATATATATATATATCTTAAAACAAACAATACAAATAATAGATAAAAAATGTATTAAACAAACATACTATGCATTCATTCACTCTCACTTGAGCTATGGGATTGTATTATGGGGCACAGTACAAAAAACTTTAGCTTTAAGACTATTTAGATTGCAAAAAAGAGCAATACGTTTGATGGCAGGAATACAGAAAAGAGACACATGTAGAAATGCATTTAAAAAACTAAATATTTTAACATTACCTTCATTATATATATATGAATGTATCAAACTTACATTAAAAAGTTATGATCAAAACAAAAATAGTAACATCCATAAACATAACACCAGAACAAAAGATAATTATTTTAGAAACAGACTTACTGGTATCCTAAATAATAAAAGCATAGAAAATAGCATCAAAGATTTGTATAACCACCTACCGGCTGAAATCAAACAGATAACAAACGGGAAAACAAAACTAAAGGCTGTCAAAACTTATTTATTACAGAAAGTATTTTACTCCGTGGAAGAATATAAACAGATGAGGTAGAATATGCTATTTACATTTCTCAACTTTATAAACATGTTTGTAAATATTATTGTATTTATTTTATGTATATACAAATTGACGATCCATGTAAAAGGCTTTACAGTTGGAGATAAATAAACATCAACATCAACATGAAACAAGAATAGAAATAGAACACATTTGTATAATAAGGTACAACAACTGATTAATTTATACTTTACCTGAATTGTATTCTAAGTATTCATTCACTGAGTAAAACTGATTTTTTTAAAGAAACTATGTAGCTCTGTCTTAAACTTATTTATAGAGGGTATGTTTTTAATTACTAATAATATAGTGCAGTAATATTTATATTTATTTTGTAATGTACTTATTTTGCCAAGAAAAGACTACACTTAATTTCATAAAGTAAGAACACCAGTGATCTCTTAATTCACAAGCCTCAGCTGTTGCTTTTCTTTAGAAGGGTTGCAATCTGAACACACATTGTACTGTCAGTATTTCCAACCTTTCTGTTACACTCATTTCACTAAAAATGTCATGTTTTAGTCAAAGGAAGTTATGCAGGACAAAAATTGCTTATATTATGCTGTCTCTTTTATTAAGTTTGCAAGCAATAGCTGTGTCAAGAACTCTGAATTTAGAAGCAAGCATTCCAAAAATCACACTCTACACTCTTTCTGGCTCTGCTAAGGCTATAGTTAAAGATTTGCCTTTCATTTTGAAGTTCTCTTTGATGATAGGATCTCATGATATGCTTCTGTAATGGCAAAGCTTCATCACCCACAAAAAAGCACATGATGAACAGTGATTATCATACTTGGGTAACCTCTTAAGATCAGGTATCTTCAGTTGCCCTGCTAATGGTGGTTTCTTTCTAAAGCTGAATTTTGCAACACACCACCATTACTATTTTTGCCTTAGTCACCAGTTTCTGCAGCACTGAAAAGTCATCTGCATTCAACCAAAACTAATAGAATAATAGAAAAATAGTCCATGTAGTTGTAGAAGAATGAGCCACTGTTTCAGGGGCACTGGATACGAACATGTTTTCTGTCTAGGGCACCAATGCAGTTAGGCATATTCCAGAATTCAAATACCTTTCAGAAATTCTCTTCCATAACTCCTTTGGGGTGCAGGTATAAACTCAGGTTCTAGTGCTGTCCATAGTTCCTAGAAATAAAGTGCCATGAGTACTATTACTACTAAATAATAATAATAATGTCATCATCATATCATTATGTGTTTTCTCATTGCAGTGGTAACCTGTAAAGACAAATGGAAGAGCTGTTGAAACTATAGGTTCTACTATTTAAGGCAAGCTTCCTACCAGTAGTTCACAGCAGTAACCAAACAACCCTACTCTCTAGCAGACTTTTTTGATGCCATTTACAAAATCAAGAAGGTAAATGGGAAACTTAGGAAATTTGTATAATGAGCAATCAACAGCAAGGGAACAACCATCATCTCTGATTATGATAGAAGAAACAGTGAGGAACAGAAATGATACAGCCACTAACTCAAACATAGATTAAGTACAAAAAAGGAAGCGGATATTGACCAAGTTTAATCTTTATATCTGCAAATGAAAACAAAATGTATAGCTGAATTATAGTGTGATAATATAATAGATAATATAGTTTTTCAATATAATACATAATATAGTTTTTCAATAGCCTGCTACCAGATATGGCTAAATTATCACCTACAGCTAACAGTTAATTTGTTTGTGCAGCAAAAATTAAATAACATGCTCTATGGATCAACCAGCAATATTCAGTGTAGAAATAGTATACATTGTTATTCTTCAACTTCTGTATTCAATATAGTAATCAGGAACTTCTCTTCGGGACAGCACCGCAGCTAGAACATGGAAGAGCTAGAAAGACAACTAAGAAGCACACTGTCACTGAAGCCCAGGAAACAATCATTGAAGACCAGCCATGCCTACCAGCCAGGAGTAGGCCAGTGACCAGCAGCCGTCAGTCAGCCACCGCCACCCCAGTATTGTGGTGATGCGAATAGTCCATGATCTGCAAGCATCTTTCATCAGTAGTGGCCCTCAGCAATGAGGCCTCATCTCAGCCTGGGATCCAACAACACTTGTCCACATGAAGATGGCCAGCCACATGGAAGTGGAAGCTGCCTTAGTTACGGCCTGTCCTTATTAGTGCACGTGCTGTGTACCAAGGTAAGCTGACATAACCGTTTAGTTCCATACCGCCAGTATGCTTTCAAGCACACAGCAGTCCTACGCAGCTACGCCGAAAGGCCACTACTGTGGTGCTTCGAGCCTCACCTTGGCCTACTAAGAACACAACCTCTGCTGCCACTGCCACTACTGTGCCAGATATGGAGGATTCTTGCACTTCATTGGCCAGGCACTCTTCCCCGTGCAGGAAAGCATCACTTGCACCACCAGCAGCAGCCGCCGAGTCCTCCACAGACACAATGACAACTGCAGCAACACCAGGCTGCAGCACCAGTCACCGTCATCTCCAGAGAGCAACTCAAGGATGATGTCCAGGACCTAGGCAAAACCGTTCAGGATCTCCATTCAGAGTCCCTGGTTCTAGTGGCCAAGCTGACCATTGTGGAGAAACTTCTGAGGGACCTCAAAGACACATCGCTCCAAGCAACAAAACATCCACAAACCGTCAGACCACACAGCAGAAACCGGATACATAAATGAGGCACTGAGGATTTTCATCGGGAGCCAGGTCAGCGCCTTATCAATCAAGCTGCAACACATCATCAGCAGCACACCAGGATCACAGACGAGTTTAAGGCCCTACGACCGATGTAGGAGTATATATCCCCTACACATTTACCCCTAACCTGTCTTTACTTAATATCACCAATATACCGCATTTTGCAGTCAGGTTCCATGGTTGTAGCCTAGTAGCATACGTTTACCTTCTTGTGTCCAATGTGCACCAGCCAGCAGCACTCAAGTACTAACATGGGTGCTATGCAGGACCGCACAAAGCCACACCATTCCTCACATTTAATCCTCGTCATCATCCCCTGGAAATTTTTGGGGGGTAATGCCAAGGAAAGGTGAGATGCACACTCCGCACCATGTGCTCCAACACAGTGGGGATCCATAAATGTATTTTTCCTCCATTAGAAAAAGGAAAAAAAAAAATTATTAATATCTGATTAATAGCCTGACTCATCATATACTTCTTTTTTAAGATGAATGAAATGGGTAAAATGTTGCTCAAATGAGCCCAGGTTCCATAGAGCTTAGAGTTACCCAACATTAATCTTCAGGATAAGGGAAAACCTCAAGAAGAAAACCTTATATAGATAATTCACATTGACTGAGATTCGTACTCTTGAATGTGAAGCAGACACGCCATCCTTACACTGCAGAGGCAGGTACTCATACTGTTACTCTGTTATCATATTCAGTGAATTTAGCACACAAAAAAACGAGAAAGAAGAGTACAAAAGTGAATCGAGAATATATTGACACATTGCTTCACTCACACTGTTTATTCACAGGACATGTTTCAAGAGCTCTTGCTCCTATCCTCAGCTGATACTCGACTAGTGCAAGTTGTAGTGGTTTCTTCTTTCTCCGTATTGTCAATAGATGGCGTGATGTACTTGTCAAAGATGTCCGGTGGTGGAGTTTCAAAATTCATGACTCTATGACGATTTTTGTTAATGAAGATTTTTTCCCATACGGAAAGGTCTATGGGGTGATTAACGTATTTTATTAGAGATGTTTCCAAATTGATGTCATGTCTAGTGTTCAAAAAATGAAAAGCCACTGCTGATTTTTCTGTTTCACCATTTTTAATGTTTCTCATATGTTCTTTAGTTCTGATGTTAATATTTCTTTTTGTTTTTCCTATATAAATTTTAGGGCAAGTTTCACATTTGATCTCATAGATTCCTGGTTTTTCTTTGGTAGTGATTGAATTTTTGGGAGGGCCTTTTAACAAATTTCTGATATTAAACCTATTTTGAGGTGCAAGAGTTATGTTGTGTTTTGAGAAGATTTTTTGGAATTTGTTATAGGCTGATGGGTGGAAGGTGAATTTTTTAAAAAGTTTTTTCTCTTTTTCTCCTGTAGGTTCTAGGGTGGTGGTTTATTTTATTTTCTTAGCTTTGTTGAGTCTGTTAACAGTTTTGTCTACTAAATTTGGGTTGAAACCGTTGGATATAGCTACTTTTTTTATGTGTAGTTATTCTTCTTGATAATCTTCTCTGTTTAGTGGAAAGTTGATCATCCGAAAGATTAAACTGTTGAAAATGGCATGTTGGTGTTGTTTTGGGTTGAAACTGTTGTTCTTAATGTAATTATCTGTGTGTGTCGGTTTCCTGTAGATACCAAAAGTGAGTTTGTTGTTCATTTTTTTGATCTTGATGTCCAAAAAGGGGAGCACACCATCCTCTTCTGTTTCCAATGTAAATTTTATAGCTGGATTTTGTATATTCAAGAGTTTTGAATAAAACAACACCAACATGCCATTTTCAACTGTTTAATCTTTCGGATGATCAACTTTCCACTAAACAGAGAAGAGTATCAAGAAGAATACCTACACATAAAAAAGTAGCTATATCCAACGGTTTCAACCCAAATTTAGTAGACAAAACTGTTAACAGACTCAACAAAGCTAAGAAAATAAAAGAAACCACCACCCTAGAACCTACAGGAGAAAAAGAGAAAAAACTTTTTAAAAAATTCACCTTCCACCCATCAGCCTATAACAAATTCCAAAAAATCTTCTCAAAACACAACATAACTCTTGCACCTCAAAATAGGTTTAATATCAGAAATTTGTTAAAAGGCCCTCCCAAAAATTCAATCACTACCAAAGAAAAACCAGGAATCTATGAGATCAAATGTGAAACTTGCCCTAAAATTTATATAGGAAAAACAAAAAGAAATATTAACATCAGAACTAAAGAACATATGAGAAACATTAAAAATGGTGAAACAGAAAAATCAGCAGTGGCTTTTCATTTTTTGAACACTAGACATGACATCAATTTGGAAACATCTCTAATAAAATACGTTAATCACCCCATAGACCTTTCCGTATGGGAAAAAATCTTCATTAACAAAAATCGTCATAGAGTCATGAATTTTGAAACTCCACCACCAGACATCTTTGACAAGTACATCACGCCATCTATTGACAATACGGAGAAAGAAGAAACCACTACAACTTGCACTAGTCGAGTATCAGCTGAGGATAGGAGCAAGAGCTCTTGAAACATGTCCTGTGAATAAACAGTGTGAGTGAAGCAATGTGTCAATATATTCTCGATTCACTTTTGTACTAATTTGTGCTTCACTGTCCCTACGCTTCTTTCAAGTTTATACTTTGAGAAAGAAGAGCTTGATCACTCATACGATATGCATAATTACATATGTAACATTCTGTGATATAGTATTATAAGTTAAAAAAAAGAAATACAAACCATTCGAGAAGTACAACGAAGTCAACAGCTGATAATAGATAGCGTAAAGTTCCATTCCTAGCTTTTTTTTTTTTTTTTTTTTTTTTTGTGGAATCACACAAAAAGTTTTTAATTTGTAAGGGTATAGAACACCAATCTCTTTTAATTAGCTACCTTTCATAGACTTGCCCTATTCAGGAGGAAAAGAGAATGCCTGAATTCTATGCCTGAATAAAAATGTTTAACAAAAATACATTTCTTAATACAGTAAAAAGTATCCGTACAGATAAAGCATACTTTTCAGTAAAATAAGAATGGAAGACAGTCTCTAGGACTACATATTACACTAGCTCGTGTGCATGTAATATATAGGCAAGGCGCAATATTTAAGCATAGACAAATATGCAAATATTACTGAGTAAAGTTTATATGTAAATATGTTTTGTACATTTTTATACGCTGTTATACTGTAGCTAGTTAATTTAACGAGTAATCAGTTTACTGGGCATATGCCCACCTTCTGAATGTATGTATATGACAAATAAAATATCATATTATATCTTCATCTTATCTTATCCTATCATTTTAGGACTATATTTTACAGTCCTACAACTATATGAATACTATAAAGCTCCTTTTACTCTTGCCAACTCAGCTTTCGTACTCACTTTCTTTGTAGCAACAACTTCAAGTAGCTGAATATTGTAAGGGTTAAGTTCATTTTGAGGGATTATATAAGTATTAAATTCAATATCTGCAAAATCGGAATATGCATAACTACATTGATATTCAATAGTTTTTAATGTTAATTGGGTAGTTGAATTTGCATGTTTCAGTAAAATAACACAATTTTTGTGCAACACATTTACAACTGATCAAAACTTCCAAAGTTTGTTCCGTAGCATAAAACTGCACCTTACCAAGTGTTCCAGAGTGTGTCTAGTGGTGCAGAGAGTAGAGGAAGTTTGGGATATTTTTCTCACTTAATAGAAGCTTAGCCCTATTGGAATACATCCACATGAAGTAAAATGTTCATATAAGGAAAACTCACGGAAAGGACCCATTATTATCACATTTGGTGCACCATCTATGTTGAAGAATAAAGTTTTATATTTTATACCATTTGGCCATATCTTATGTATAATTTCATTGAATAATCTTTCAAATAATTGTGCATATTATTAGCTGCAGATAGTTTGTTACATGACACTAAATGATTGCTCACTATTTCATCATTTTTCAAAACACTGACAACATATATAAAAATATAACAATTTGTAACTTAAAACTTCACTTATAAGAAATGATGATAACTCTTATAAATTCTCCGGAATCGCGATTTCATGCAAACTTATACACATTTTCAGGCGGAAACAAAGCTGTCGCCATCATTACGAATGGTAAATGTTGATATGTTCTTGTTAGTACTACCAAAACCTGAAAAAATTAAAATTAAAAAATTGATAAACAGTAATATGCTTTAAAATTACTAAATTTGCAAGATAAAGCTATAAAATTTACATTTGAAACTAATATTAATGGATTCTTTCCTTTTCTAGATCTAAAGATAATAAGAAATAAGAAATTAAACTTTGGTATTTATAGGAAGTCTACTCATATTGATAATTACATAAAAAGTAAAAGATTAATCCTTTTTCACATAAATTTGCTGTTTTCAATAGTTTGATTTATAGATTAATATATATACCCCTGAATAAAGATAAATTTAATAAAGAATATAAACATATTATTAATACTGCTGTAATTAATGGTTTTAGTAAATACTTTATAAATAAAAAAATTGAAAAATTTAAATATCAAAAAACTGTTAATGATATTTCTACCCATAGAAAAATAAAAGACAATTATAATTTTAAAAAATTTGCTTACCATCTTTGGGTTAATAAATATTTTCAAATTTTTTTTAAAGAGTTTGGTATAACTATAGTTCCTCAAAATAAATATAGTATTAAAAATATATTGCATTTTTCTATAGAAGATAAAATTCCTAATAATAAAAAAAAGTCTGGTATTTATCAGTTTAATTGTTTTGATTGCAATAAAGTTTATATTGGAAAGACAAAACATAATTTAGAAACCAGAACGAAAGAACATTTTCGTAACATTAAGTATAAACAAACTGAAATCGGCCGTAGCAGATCATTTTTGGTCATTTAACCATGAAATAAATCCAGAAGTTAAATTATTAAAACAATTAAATGGTCCGATAGATTTAATGGTTTGGGAAAAGATATTTATTTTAAAAAACAAACATTGCGTAGGAATTTTGAAATATCGTCAGTTGATTCTGTTTTTAAATTTGTTTTATTTTCAGATTTTGGTAGTACTAACAAGAACATATCAACATCTAGCGTTTGTAGCAATGGCGACTGCCTTGTTTCCGGCTGAAGAGGTGTATAAGTTTACATGAAATCGCAATCCCCAAGAATTTATAAGAATTATAATCATTTCTTATAAGATAAGTGAAGTTTTAAGTTACAAATTGTTATATTTGTATATATTTGTTTGCTTCACTGTTAATAGCTTCGTATTGTCGCGAACCCGATTGCGATAATGCGGCTTGTGCACACAGCAAACGGATAGTGTATCACGGAGATAAAGAGCTTGCATAAGCAGATAAACATAGCGCAGGAGATAAAAGACTTGCCGACACATATAATTACATTCTAGAATATTCGTGTTTTATCTGGTAGCATCTTGATTGATGGAGAGCATTTGGTTTCTTGATTGTTCTGGAACAGTCGTAATTATCAGTGGAGGTATTTAAGTCCAGTCGTAAACAGAAGTAAACCGTTTTAGAGTGTTGCTGTAACGAGAGCAGGTGTAATCAGAACGCTGTTGTTGTCATCGAACTTGGTAGACGGTGATTGTGTACGTTACGTAATGCTGCTACTGTGAGTGTATTTCTACTCAAATAAAGAGCGTTTTGAATTTCGGTAACTTGGACTTCTAATTCTACGAACCCACAAAGTCACAATATTTTACGTGTTTACTGACAACACAACATATGTTTCTATTTTCTGCAATTTGAATCGTGGATTTCAACAGTGCTCATCCAGAGTTTTTCATTTTCACATGCTGCCTTAATTTTTTTTGCGAAGTTTCTTAATATGTCTTAGATAGTTTTGTTTCTTACTCCTGATTATTCTACACCTGACAATAATTATTGTGAATTCACATAAGATGCAGCTGCAGTGTGTACCCTAATCTACTTTTCTACATAATTTCCATGAATATTGAGGCACTTGTCATAACGTGGCACCAGTTTTAGAATACCCTCCTCATAAAATTCTGCCGCCTGACGTGTTAACCACTGTATCACAACTGTTTTGACTTCGTTATCGTCTTGAAGACGCTGACCGCCCAGATGTTTCTTCAAGTGCAGGAACAAATGGTAGTCGCTGGGCGCCAGATCAGGGCTGTATGGAGGATGATCTAGAGTTTCCCATTGAAAAGATTTTATGAGATCCTTGGTCCATTAGCCACATGTGGACGGGCATTGTCATGCTGCAAAATGATACCCTTACTCAATTTGCCACGTCTTTTGTTCTGGATTGCACGGCGCAGATTGTTCAATGTCGCACAATAAGATCCTGCATTTATTGTCTCATTACGAGGCAGAAACTCCACTAGCAATACTCCTTTTCTGTCCCAAAAAACTGTGCACATGATTTTCCGGGCATAAATTGTTTGCTTAAACTTCACTTTTGTGGGTGATGATGAATGTCGCCATTCCATGGATTGTTTCGATTCTGGTGTGACGTAGGCCACCCATGTTTCGTCACCAGTAACAATGTGATCTAAAAAATCTTCACCTTCATTGTGGTACCGCTCAAGGAAAGTCCATGCACTGCCTAAACGTTGGGTTTTGTGCAAATCCGTCAACATTTTCGGAACCCAACGTGAATATAATTTCCGGTACTTCAAAGTTCTCGGTCACAGTGCGATACAAAACACTACGAGAATATTGAGGAAAATAGTCACACAGTGATGAAATTGTAAAGCGTCTGTTTTCTCTCACCTTTTCGTCCACTTTCTGCACCAAAATTTCAGTAACGACCGAAGGACGCCCTCTCCGTTCTTCATCAGGCACATTTGTGCGGCCATCTTTAAATGCTTTCACCCATTTCCTTACCATTACATCACTCATAATGTTTTGTCCGTAAACTTCACAGATATCAGGATGAATATCGATCGGTTTTACGCCTTTGACACTAAGAAATCGTATAACAGCCCGTACTTCACAATCGGCGGTACTCACGATTGTCGGAGGCATCTTAAACACTCAGTAACCAAAGTATACATTGAAGAATCAGACTGTAATGGCGTCAGTGCGTAGACAAGAGAGTTAGGTAACCAGCGCGCATGCGCGGAACGCCGACCGTAGCGCTGCGGCGGTGGAATCGCAAAACTGTACTGACTTAAAAAACATGCCTCGTGTGTGTGTATATATATATAAATGAATTGACGTTTGTTAGTCTCACAAAAGCTCTACAATGGCTGAACTGATCTGCCTAATTGTGGTTTTGAAATATTTGTATAATTCCAAGGAAGTTTTAAAAGGTGAGCAAAATAACCTGAAGTGATAATGGACCGGGTTATTAACTAAGTATAAAATTTATATTGTGACTTTGTAGGTTGGTAGAATCAAAAGTCCAGGTTACAAACACAAAAAATTGCTCTTTATTTCCGTAGAAATCAATCTGACAGTCCAGAATTACGTCACATACACAATACACCTTATAGATCACTATCCGGGATGTTCTCAAACAATCAAGACGACGCTAGAAGAAAGACGAACTCTAGAAATTCGTCTGCTTTCCCCCACCGTTTCGGCGAGCTTTTATCTCCGTACTGCCCTGCCGGTCTCTTTGAACTAGCTGGCCGCGCCACCTCAACAATGCGTTCGCGACACTGTTCCCTCCTCAAGGCTGGCCGTCCCGAACAGCACCATCGTAGCGGGCCAGACGATCCAGGTGTTCCACCAACATTTTACCTCGGGGCACCTTCTGGATGCGGTAGACCACGTCGTTAATCCTCTTTACCACCCGGTACGGTCCTTGCCATGCTTCCTGAAGTTTCGGGCAGCGTCCCTTGGTCCGAGTAGGGCGGTAAAACCAGAACAAGTCACCGTGCTGGAGCCCTTGGCTGTTGACTTGCACGTCGTATCGGGTCTTCATGCGATCACTTGCCATCTGGAAGTTGTGGCGAGTCATCTCGTGCATGTCGTGGAGACGGTCCATCAAGTTCTCCAAATACTCGGTTGCTGGCTGTTTCGCTTCCGGGGGGCTCCCAAAAGCCAGGTCACAAGGGAAGCGTAACTCTCGACCGAACATTAAGCCAGCTGGCATCATCCTAGTGGTGTGTGTTGACGAGCTGTAGGCCAGCAGGAACAGTGGCACCTTGACCTACCAGTGTCGCTGATGGCTGGCCACAACCTTCCTCAAATGTTCTTCCAGGGTCTTGATGCATCTCTCGACCATGCCGTCCGACTGCGAGTGTAGGGGTGTTGTGCGGCTCTTGTTCACCCCAAGTTTTCCAGTGCCTCCTTCATCAGGTTAGACTCAAAATTGGTTCCCTGGTCGCTGTGGAGCTCTAACGGCACCCCAAAATGGCAGAACACTTGCTCCACGAGTCAGTCTTTGATGGTCTTCGCCTCCTGGTTCGGAATGGCATACACCTCCGGCCACTTGGTGAAATAGTCCACAATTGAGATTCATTTTCAAAAAATTCCTGTAAGGAGTAACAAACCTACAGGTAAACCGGGTTCGTAATACGAGGCACTGAACCTATCAACAGTTAACGATGACTGAAAGGTAACAAACTGCGTCTAGTAACCGTAAATTGTAATACAAGGCTCTTAGTAAGGTTTTTGAGTGATAGTGTAAATTTGTGTTCTTATTTCCACTTCTTGTGTCTGAAAGGGGTTGTTCAGCGAAATTCCTACGATACTCATTCAGACAGAATTCGAAGTGTTAACTCTTTAAATTTTTCAAACCGAAATTATGTAACATAATGCTTATCTTTTGTTTTAGAAATTCTACGCAGATAAGTGTAACCCGAAAATGTACACGATGCTTTTTCTTTTGAAGAAGGAAAAATGGCCAACAAGACCACTTTCTAATTTATTACAATCACATAGCCACGGTATAGTTTCATACATCTGCACATCCAAATTTTGGGGAGAATTGCTAACTGCAATTATCTTATGGTCCGGCTTGGATCAGCCAGGTCCTGCAACTTTAAGCGTTTCATCCACATTCATCAAAAGTCAGTGAAGACAAGGGGGTTTAATTATCAATTCTTCAATTGCACAATCACATTACCTAATTTCAGTTGCTAGTAATGTGTTGCAAGTATCTGAACTACTTGGTTGGTCAGACTTTGAATCACATATTGTTAAAACACCCTGTGGCTCAGGAGAATTTGCAAATATAATGTAGCCAGGACCAGGGGCTCATCGCCCTTACGAGCTGCAGTGCTGCAGCACGCTCTCTTCTGTTTTATAAATCTCATTGTAGAAATTTTAAAAGACCATGTAAATAACAGTGCATTATTATAAGTATAAGAAATCGAGCACGACCAATAATGAACTCATGATGCATGAGGGCGCTGATAACCTCTGTAGTTGAGTGCCCTTATACACATCCTCATCATCATCATCCCTCATGATGCATGGATAACACCTGCGTAATTAATGGAATACATCCGTGACGTCAACGTGCTGAGAGCCAGCAAGCTCGGTGATCTGGTACTGTGTATATGTACAACCTTCCCCTCTTGCCTCCTTGATGTCCTAAGTGACCAAGATTTTCGCACAAATGCGTGCTGCAACTGGGTTTTGCGCGGTTTTTTTTTTTTGTAATTTACATGGATGAAATGATGCTCAAATGAGTCCGGGGTTCATGGAGCGTAGAGTTACCCGACATTCGTCTTTACAGGATAAGGGAAACTCCAGGGAAAAAACCTTATGCATGTAGCTCGCCCTGACCGAGATTCGAACTCGGGACCTCTTGAACATGAAGCAGACATGCTACCACCACGCTACCAAGGCGGGCACTTTGCGCGGTGATCATTTGCTGCACTGCCCACCAATACACCTAGCTACAGCTGTAATACTTGTATATGCATTGAAAATCATTAAGCAATCTATCATTGCTTTATATTTTAGTTCTAGAAACTAATTTCATCCTACTTACGTAAACAAATCCAATACCTAATTGTTATTAAATTGCAGGGCAGATTGTGATGCACCTATCGTGTTATTCCCGCGACCATAACGGGAATACCCAATACGTTCATGTGGTTCGCATGTTTGCATTATATCCAAGTATTTCTTTGTGTGGTGTTATTTAGTGCCTATATCAGTTTCTTTATTTTATGTGTGTGTGTGTGTGAGTGTGAAAGGTGTTATAAATTCACTTTATTCAGTATAAGAGTAATTTAATAGAACGGAAACATTAAACAATAAATAATGAACACGGTTAGTTAACTTCTGGAAACTTCCTTTTCAAGGCGAGCATTAGAAGAAAGGGTTAGTATAAAAATCTTAGGGGGACCAACACCCGATCTAAAAATTGAGCAAAAAGCGAAAGGAAGTAGAAATTCTGTTTATACCAGCAAATTTAACACCAATATATGTATATAGCAGTAATGAGTGGATCTGTGGGTGTGAAATGAGAAATGCCCTGTTTTGCTTTCCTTGCCTCCTGTTCGGAGGTACTGATTGGTCTAAGACGGGTATTACAGATCTTGGTCATATTAATGAGTACATTAAAAAGCATTCAAATAACAAGAAGCATATGAAAAGTTAATTTGACTTCTCAATGCTTGAAGCTGTAAGTATTGCATCGCGACTAAGCAGAGAACATATTAGGAAACAACGCCAAAACATAATGAGCAAGTGAAAAAAAAAGATATATATATTATTAAGGACAATAGATTGCATCAAAGTTTGTGGAGGATTTGAACTTGCTTTGTGTGGACACTATGAGACCGAAACATCAAATATCCCGGGCGGGATTTTAGGTCTTATAAATCACATTGGCTGTCTGGACAATGCGGGTCATTAAAAGACTTCGGAACCGCCAAGGGACACCAAACTCCCCACTCCAGGGTACCCAAGGCCTAACTTATGAACCACAGGCCAAAGCTACGGTGTTCGCCGACTACCTTGAGAGGACCATGAGGCCTAGAGAAGACCCCTAGGACCCTGCCTCCTCTGATCGCGTTAGGCAGGAGGTTCGTCGATACCTTCGGTGACCCCCGGCTGAGGCGGACAAACTCCCCGTTATAAGACCTAGTGGTTCCAGGGCGTACTCCGGCTGGAGAATGGCTCGGGTGATATGCATTTTGAAGCCAGGGAAAGACCCGGTTGATCCTACCAACCACCGCTCCACCAGCTTCCTTTCTGTTCTCTCGAAAGTTTTCGAGAGACTCTTCTTAGCCCGCTTGTCCCCACTTCTGGGAGACATTCAACCCATCCCTCCTCACCAGTTTGGCTTTCGTCCTGGGCATTCTACGTCACAGCAGTTGCTGCGCGTGGTGGAGGCTGCAGCCCTGGGTTTCCAGGACAAGGCATTCACCTCAGCGGTTTCTCTGGACGTGGAAAAGGCCTTCTCTACGACCTGGCATACGGATCTTCTATACAAATTTATCCAACTGGAGCTACCCACTCACGTCTTACATCTTCTACATTCTTTCCTAAAACATAGATTCTTCATAGTCACAGTGGCGGGAAAAACATCTACACGAAGGTCTATCCGCGGCGGAGTCCCCGGAGGTTCTGTTATCCCCTACGCTCTATAGCATCTACGTGGCTGACCTCACTGAACAGCACGTCAACATAGCGCAATATGCTGACGACGTGCTGCTATTTTCAACAAATAGACACCCACGCAGAACCTTCAACTCCATTCAACGCTATTTAATCCTCCTCCAGGATTTGGTGCACGCTTTGGCGATTGTCCATTAACACGGAGAAAAGCCAAGCGATACTGTTCACCAAGCGCCGCTTTCCCGCCAACTTCCCCACATTCACCTACTTTGAGCAAGGGATGAGGTGGGATAATTCAATCAAATACTTGGGAGTCAAGCTGGACAAGGGCCTAACTTTTCGGGAAAGCATCCGGGAGCAAGCGCATCAGTCGTGTGGTGCCGTGGCATCACTATACCCTGTGGTTAGGTCTGCGATGTCTTTTTCCCTAAAGTTGCGCCTCTTTATGGCTCTGGTCCTCCCTGTCATGCTCTATGCGAGCGAAGTCTGGGGTATGGCCGCAGGCTCAAACCTGGTACTGCTCCAACGTGCACAGAATAAATGTCTTCGGATTATTTATTCTGTATGCACAGGGTTCCCCGTGAGACTACTTCACGAGGCTTCATCCCTCCGCTATGAGGAGGATGAAATTAGGCGCCGAGCCACCAAATTCTTCGAGAGTTTGTCTCACCATCAGAGGGCCCTAGTCAGATCCCTTGGGGACTATGTACCTCGTGAGCGCCGCTTAAAGCGATACCGGTTACCCCGCTTGTCTTACGGTCATTACCGGTAACCGCACGACCCCCATTCCAACCTACACTAAATTACAGCTATCCAATATTTATTCTGGAAAACTCAAAATTCTACTTATCTTCTTCCAAGTTTATTAACTAATCCACCAGCGGTGCACGCTGACTGTAACACCCGGTTCATCACTCCTCGAGGAGCAACAAGCTACCTCCCTTCTCTACACCCACTTAATTTTCACCCGTCATCCTACAACATCCGCATCCCGCCACTACGTGGTAAAGCTCTTCCCTGAGCAGGTACACGACTTGAGCACCCTTCGGGCTGTTCCGAACAGCCCGCCAGCCTGGAATTGAATTGAATTGGAGAATGCGGTAAAAGAACACATTGAAAGCAACAAAGTATTCAAAGGGTTATCTAAGCCCATTCAAAATGAATTACTCGATTGTTGAAAGTGTGCCACAAAGAAATAGCAGAAAAATTGAAGGAGGTGGCTTATGTTACTATTATGGCAGATGAAACTACTGACACATGTGAAAAAATTCAGTTGGCTTTAGTTTATAGATATGAAAGAAACGGTGTTATACATGAACGGTTTTGGGCCTTCCTTAATCCTTCAGATCAGACCGCAAATTCTATTGCTGGTTGTATTTTGAAAGAAGTTGACACCATTTTTAAGGATGATTGCTTTAAAGTAATCGCTCAGACTTACGATGGTGCATCTGTAATGAGCGGCAACACAAAGATCAAAGTGAAGGAACACTGCCCTTTCGCGCCGTACGTGCATTATTACGCACATCAATTAAATCTGATAATGGAGAAAGCAGCTTCACAAAGTTCATTCATTTATTATCTGCTGTAAAAATTACAAAGTAGTTCATAGCATAGTAAAAAAAAAAAGCAGAAGTACATGGGAGTTGTCTTACTAGATATTTACAATTTTAAAGTCATGACTTAAATAGTATTACTATTTCTACTAATATAATATATAATAATTATATATATATATTTCTACTAATACTAATTTCTAATAGTATTACTATTCTACTATTTGTAAATTCCTCGAAGGAGTAAAATGTTCCAGCAACAGAGTATTTTCGTACTTCTCTTTTGAATCTATGTATACATTTTATATGTTTTATATTTTGTGGTAGTTTGTTATGAAGCAAACATGCAGCCACTGATGGCGTGGTTTTGTACATTTCTAACCTATGGGAATGTAGGTGAAATTCTGAATTGCCCTTCGTGTTGTATTCATGTGCCTGATTATTCCTTTTATTGCTCTTTTCCATTCTTTTTGCAAGCATAATTACCTCAACTATACATAATGAATATAGTGTTAGAATGTTTAGTTTCCTAAAATATTCTGTGCTTGATTCCTGTCTGTTTAATCCCAAAATGAACCGAATGGCTCTTTTTTGTAATGTAAATAGCCTTGTTGTGTGTAGTGTTGCACTTCGTCCCCATACTGTAATACCATATGAAAGATGTCTTTTTTTTTATTTACGTCCGCCCCATCCGTAATACATTTTTAATAGGACGTCTGTATGAACAAGCTTTGCCATTTGTTTTAGTGCGAATAAGCACGAAGAGATTTTTTTCTTACAAATTTTGTCAATGTGTTTTTCCCAGCTTAGTGATTTATCCAACACAACCCTAAGAAAATTAGTAGAGTCAAGTTCTTTTATTTCCTGATTTTCTATTTTGATATCAAGCGACATATCATTTTTATTTTGTACTGTCTGTATGGTAATGTATACTGCCTTTTTATGTTAATGCATAAATTATTTGATTTTACGTATTGTATCACATGTTTATTGTTTCCTTTGGTGCAATACTGTAGATTTTGTAAAGTTTCGGCAGAATTTATTATGGAGTCATCATCGTCATATGATATTATTTTTCCATTTTGTAATTGTGGTATGTGCTTTATATATTATAAATAATAGTGGCCCTAGAACTGATACTTGTGGTACCCCATGTTTTACTGTTCGCATTTCTGAAATATATTCTTTTATTTGCTTTCCATTAATATGGTTAATTTTTAGTTGTGTCCTATCATTTAAATACGTTTTAATTAAGTTGTAAGATATTCCTGTTATACCATGCTGTTGAATTTTGTGCAACAGGATATCATGATTCACGCAATCAAACGCTTTACTCAGATCCAGAAATATACAGCTATTGAATTCCGTTTTGTTTTCTAAGCAATCTATCAGATGTTCTATTATGTCTATTATTGCACCTTTTGTAGACTTTCCTTTTTTAAAACCAAACTGCAGATTATTTAATATTTCATATTTTTCTAAAAAAGCTATAATACATTGTGCAATTACTTTTCCAAAGACTAGAGATAGTGAGGATATTATCGTTATTAGTCGGTAATTATCTACAGATTTTTTATCACCTTTCTTATGCCAGTGGGCTTACAATAGCATTCTTTAAACAATCTGGGAAAATTCCGGAACTTATTGAGGTATATGTCAAATCTAATAATGGGTCAAGCATGTAGGGTGCGCACCACTTCAACCGCAGAGTGATCAACAAATTCTGCTTGAAGAAACATCGGCTCATGGACTTCATTTTTCGATACTAAGTTGCATGGACTTTTTCTTGCAGCACGCTGTTAATTTTTTTAGCACGAATCCTTATACATTTTAAAAAGGGAGTAAAACTCTTTTTACTGCAATATTCCTTTTATCCTGTAAAAGAGTTTTTAAATGTTAATTAGTTTTAAGTGATTGTAAATAATGACACTGGATGTTAATGTAATTTTTATACTATGACGTGTCTGATATCAATCAAAAGGACAAAATAAATTGAATTGAATTAAATTGAATTAAATCATGAAGTAGAGTAAACTCCACATTTGTGAACAATTACTTTTATATAGCATTTCTCTATGGTCTTTATATAGTTATAGTTATAACTATATATAGTTATAGTTTCTTTTTCTACTTTAGACTTTTGTTGGATCCTGTATCTGTTACAGTTTTCAGTGGTATGTAACTTTTTATATTTATCTTTGTATCTTGAACTGACGGGTCCTATAACATATGTATTATGTTCCAAAGGATGAAATAAATACAATACACTTAAATAGGTCCTACGCTACTGGTATTTATTCACCATGATCATTATTTGAATGTATCAAATATGCGCAATATAGTATTAAACTACTTCCACTCGTACTTCTCTCGCTCTGAAAGTTCTGCTATGGCGCAATTTTAACTTTCGTGCACACTTTAAGGCCCGGTTGGGTAATACGCTCTTTTTGCGGCTTAGGCACGGCGGGCACGGCTTAGGTTACACAGCACGCATATCTTTTGCTGTTTTGTATGCAAACGTTGCTAACAAACAATAGAACTATTTTCACGCCTTCAATTAATGTATGTTTTCAATTGTTAAGTTTATGTTTATTTATCCTCATATATTATTATATATAGTTTGTAAGGAATGTTCAATGTATTTTAGTGTATATTCAGTGGTTATTCATTGAAGTATCAAAACATGTTTTATGGATTTCTGAAATACTGAACCGTTTTCAGCCACTTTTCATCATTAAGAGTTGGCAGCACTATTTTGGCGCATGATCATAGATTGAAAGATACCAAGATACAACGTGGGAAGGCACGTGTAGTGTTGTGCTCGTTGTGCTTGTTTTGAAATGTGGGTGATAGTTTATTACGTGTGTTAATGTGAAAAAAAAAAAAAAAAAAAAAAAAAAAAGCAAGCATTTAAGGAAGAACGGTAAAATATAGTGTCACTTCTTAGAATGTGAAATCAGCAGAAGTGAATGTAGCCGACTTAAATACAAATCTTCCTTTTTTGAACAAATTAAATCGTAAAAGGAAAGATAGGATGGATGCCCAGAATCTCTTCAAAAAGCTTACAACTGGAGCAAAATTTAATTTTAAAAAATACATGTCTGATGCAGAAAAACTAAAGGTATAACTATTTGTTATTGAAATTCATATACTTAGCGTGTATTAAAAAGGAGAACCTACATAACCTTTATCGTGTATGTTGCCCCTTGCCCACGATTTTCCCTTCTGGTAGATTAATTCAGTTCTGTTCATGTAATAATTACAAAAACGATTATATACAACTACAGGAGAACGCCCATTGGCTAATAGGTATGATGATAAATGGTGTACAATTTTAGATTGTGAGGATTTTTAGGAAAATTGGGCTATCCTGTTTAATTTTTGGTGAAGTAGAAGTGGTCAGATCTGCCGAGAGAAACGTTAGATAGATGATATACATTGATCCGAAGGTAAATGTATTGGGATTAAAAGTTTTACCAAAGAATAAATGGCTGAGAAAAAGCGTTGAGAAGAGAAGGAAGGAAATTAGATATTAGTAAGCGAAGAAAATAATAAATATGGCCCAGTAGCTTGGCAGCCAAGAGTTTAAGCTTAGGGGCCTTAGGAAATCCACTTTCAATCATGTGTTGTCATAGTCCCTGGCACAAATTATAACTTCCCATGGCTCATCATTTAAGACATCTCCACACCTTACCGAGTGCGTAATAACATAGGGACTGTGTCATGCAAGTAAATATTTGGATAAGCAGGGGGATTAAATGCAAGAAAGAAAAAAGGGTGTTAGTAAGCAGTGTGTTGGAAAGATTAAAAAATTGTGAGGTTTTAAATTACATATTCATTTCATGAGTAAATTTTCATTTCTCTGTCCCATTGCCTTAAAATTAATGAATACCAAATGAGTGGA
The DNA here is from genome assembly GCA_030765055.1 of Mantis religiosa. Taxonomy (NCBI): domain Eukaryota; kingdom Metazoa; phylum Arthropoda; class Insecta; order Mantodea; family Mantidae; genus Mantis; species Mantis religiosa. The sequence continues at coordinate 139,244,381 of CM060959.1, read as the reverse complement.
TACTTTGTGAACTGGACTATCACAGAAAAAATTAAATAAGTTAACACATAATCCTTTCACATGCAAATTATCCTTTCATGGTCCCAATTTTACACATAGGATGTGTATTGTTGTGAATTTGTTCTCTTTAAAATATGAATAAATTAACATGTATTCCTTTCACATGCTAATTTTCCTTCCCCACAGTGTAGGTAATTGTGAACATACTAGTATGATCTCCCACCACATGACACCCCCCTCCACCATTTGTTCTGTGCTTAATTTTGTTGCACACATTTTTCAAATCATCTTCAGTGTTGTTTAAACACTATTCAGTTAGATTGTTAAATGCATTTAAAGTCATAGAACACACATTTTTCTGATAAGGCAGCAGTCTATATCCTGGCATTCCACTAAAATGTGCTGTGTATCCTTACACTTTTTAAACTAAAAAATTCCTTTAATATTGACCAGAATGTTTTCTAATACCACCAAAATTAATTTTCTCATTTACTGCATAGAATAACTCCTTCACTGTTGGAATTTCTTTACGCACTTCATAATAATCTAAAAGAGTTCTGTGAATTATGCTTTTATCGAAATCGTCCATTTGTAACTTCTTTTTCTGACTGTTGTTTTTCTGGAGTAGTAACTTGTGTACCTGAAACACTAGCTTTTTCAAGTTCTTTAAGGATCCTTTTTATAGTGGCTTTAATTTTTTCCGCTGCCCTAGCTGTTCTAGTCACTGTCTTTTGCAAAGGAAATACTAGACTGTTTTGCTTTTCTTCTGTGCTGAACTGGAAAATGTTGTGAATAATCCTTCAGCTTTGGGAGTTTACAAACCTTCGTGGTGACCTTTTTTTGGAGTTTTCATGTTTGAAACATGAACTGTTTTGTCAGAGACACCTACTTTGTGATAGGATGCTACACTCTATTGCGGTACTCATGTGTCACATCACAGTTAACAAGATATGCAGCTTAATACGCAGCCTATAGCTAGCCATCACAACACATTAGTTGCTGCTATTGCCACAAAGCTGAAGCTATTTGCCCTTGAAAATAATAAACAGGGTACTGATGTAAATATAAATACAAATACTGTGTAGTAAATATATACAAGTAGACACATCATGCTTTGATATACCTGAAATTACATCATAGTTCATTTTGTAAATAGGTATGTTAGTAAAAAATGTAAGTTAAGTTAATTGGGAGTCGATTAATACCACAAAACAACACTCACTTTTGTGTTATTAATCGACTCCCAATTAACTTAATTTATACAACAACACTGTTTTCAACACTTCCATGAAAGGATTTTTAAAACATGTAAGTTTGACATGATCTGCATCCCTGAGTTAGAGTATTTGGTCTAATCTCGATATAGGATCTACAGATCCAAATACCTGCATCATACCGTACCACCTTATAAAGGTAGAGCATCTCTCACATGCCACCTCATGACACAGTTGCTATGTCATTACCCACTTTTTAGGGTAGGAAAATATTATGAATGGAGGAGAATTGTGATCTGGGCCAGGAACCATGAAAGTACATGATTGCTAATATGCAACTTAAGGTAGTGTTTTATAAATTAGGTTAAGAGAAGATAGAACTTCTGGTTGTTTTTTACACTTCAAAGTCCCTAAATCAAAGCAACATATATTTATCCTTACTTAAATAAAAAACCATTGAACAGTAGTATAAGGAACACCTCAGAAACTATTAATAAAGAAAGATGTAAATAAAAAGCACCTGAGTTTAAATTCAACACTTGCTCCATAATATGCCAAACACAAGACAAGCATTTCATCTGTGTGAAATCATTGGAACATTCTCACAGCTGTCCATGTGTTAATATTTGTGCACCAAACATAGCAGAAGTTAAGCTGCTTTGAAACCGAAGCCTTAAAGTGTAACCAGAATATTGGGAGCTCTAAGCCACAAAACATAGCTGAGGCATGTTTTTATATAAGTAGAGTAGTGTAGCAGTTGTAGCTGCAACTGGAAAGCACAGCCAAAACATCAAAATGTGAAACCCCTTTTCTTCAATATTGACAACACTCATTTTGTGATCTTTGCCAGCTACAGTTGGCATCTGTTTACCTAGTTGGCACTTGAAATGGTGTCTGCTTCGCTTACAAGTAATAAGCAGAGCTAGGAAGTTCGTACCGTCTGTCGTTCTCTATACAGGTTGTGAGCAACCTTCTCCCGGCATCCAAAGAAGTCATACATAAGAGTGCACGGTGGAGGGGCATTGAAATTGGTTGCCCAGAGAACAAAAATGTCCTATGAGTAAATGCACACCTATTTAGATCATTATGTACAACATACAAATTCTTATATAATACATAGGGGCTTGTCTCTGGCTGATTTCATTATTTAAATAGGTACATTGTGGCAACAACCAAGCAATTATAATGCAGGTTGTAATATTTGCTGATCGAATGTAAAATAATATAAAAAAAATAACATTAATTTCTTAAATATCTGAAGACTCTTACTAGACAAAAATACCAAAACAGCAATTTTACTACATATTTACTCATCTGCTACCATATTACTAAAACAATAATGTACCTCTGAAGCCTCTCAAATGAAAAGCTCATTCTACGTCCCATCAAACAAGATTTATACTTCAAAAATTTTCCTTCGACCTCACATGATGTGATTGCGGCATATTTGAAATATTTTATCTGTTCTGTATCTGTATCATAGCTTTTGCTTGGATCTAAAAGTACATCTCGTAAGCGGTACATCGCACCGAACCCCAATTACACTTTTCATTTTCATCTTTATTTCAGGTAGAATGCTCGAGGTTTGGTAAATCCGTTTTGACAGTTCTACATGTCGCTCAGATTCAATCGGCTCCATACCTCTGGGCTGTAACAGTGTGATAGTTGTGGGTAACTCTGAACAAATGTGCAATCAATAATATATTTCTACGAAACTGTTCGTAACTAGACGTTTGGCAGTTTGTATGTTAGAACTGCCATCGGTTTCTATATTGGCTAATACTGAAACAATTTTGTCATAATGTTCAGCATAGTAGTAGTAGTAGTTTTATTCATCCGTTAAGTCAATACAATGACATTGGATACGTCAATACAAATATTTAGAACAATACAAATAATATAAGTATAAAAAATAAGTTGCATCAAGTGTAATTAATAAGCTCTAAGCATGAACTCATAAATATATATAGTTGCATGGCTCTACACCTACACAGCATTTAAAATGCATCACAAATATATACAATTATATGGCCAGCTACAGTGTATCTAGAAATTCACTTATATCATAATATGAATCACTTAATAAAATTTCTTTCAACGATAGCTTGAAACACCGCATGGATTTTATGTTTTTCAGATTGGCCTGTAGTTTATTATACAGAGTGACTGCTGAATATCTAACTCCTTTGGAATAAAGTGTAGTTCTATGTGTTATTGTTCTTAAGTCTGTTTTACCCCTGGTGTTATGATGATGTATTTGATTATTTGTGGTGAAATTTTCAAGGTTTTGTTTTGTATAACATAGCAAACAGTATATATACAGACTGGGCAGAGTCAAGATTTTCAATTCCCTAAAGAAGTTCCTGCAGGAGTCATATTTTTTTCCTGACATTACGCATCTAACAATCCTTTTTTGTACTTTAAAAACCAAGTGATTGTCTTTACTATCCCCCCAAAACATAATGCCATACCTCATTAGACTTTCTGCATATGCAAAATATAAGGTTCTCATGTCACTTGCATTCAACTCATTTTTTATTACTCTTAATTAGAAGTAGAATTTATTTAACTTTATTACTAGATATTTTATGTGTGCTTCCCAGTCTAAATGCTGATCTACCCATACTCCCAGAAAATTTGTTTCTGTCTTATAAGAAACACATGCACCATACAACTTGATGTCAGGTTTGCCAACGTTTTTATTTTGTTTGTGGCAAAATGATATTGCTGAAGATTTGTTTGTATTAATAATCAATTTGTTTTCAGCAAACCAAGTTTCAATTTTACTGGTTATGTGTTTTGCATTTTCATTTCCCTTTATTATAACATTTGTGTCGTCAGCAAACATAGTTACTCGAGTTGGATTTAAATAATTTGGGAAGTCGTTTATGAATATTAAAAAGAGGACGGGTCCTAGTATGGATCCCTGGGGAACTCCATATTTAATTTGTTTCATTTTTGAATAGTGATTACGTACGACATTCCGCTCATCGACATTTGTGATTTCCACCATTTGTTTCCGATTTTTTAAATATGATTGGAACCAATCCCATACTATTCCCCTTATCCCATAATAGTACAGCTTTTGTAACAGAATATCATGTTGAATCATGTCAAATAGATTACATCCTCCAGCCAAGTTCCCATCTGGTGACAACTGGCCGTGGTGGTAGCGATATGTCTGGTGCTAACTCTCTGAACTTTGCAATCCTGTAAGATGGCTTCAAAAATGTCTTTTTCAAGTTAGCTACAAAGCTGTCTACACCTGCATAACTACATTTGATTTATTTGGCCACTCGGTGTAAAGCATGTGCTAAACATGTAATATGTATTAGCTTAGGATACAAGTTACAGTAATGAGTTGCATTCTACGACGAACCTTGCCCTTGCTAGTAGCGCAGTGTAGTATAGCCATGCTTGGTCGCTCTTACACTGCTCAAGGAAATCGGCATGAACTTCCTAGCCCTAGTAATAAGTATAAGTAACTTTTGTAAATTGGGTGGGCAGGTCTTAGGACTCTTAAGACTTCATCTAGGAAACATTTCCTGCTCTCATTTAAAGCCTTTAACCCTCAGTAAGCATTCACAGTAATCACAAAAGTTCCCAGGTGAGTAATTTTCTAGTTATAATTACTTTGATGCATACAGAACAGAAACTGAATTTAAAATGTAAGCAAGCCCGCCTCGGTAGCGTAGTTGGTAGTGTGTCTGCCTCATGTTCAAGAGGTCCCGAGTTCGAATCTCGGTCAGGGCGCGTTACCTAGATAAGGTTTCTTCTGGGGTTTTCCCTTATCCTGATAGATGGATGTCAGGTAACTCAACTCTAAGCTCCATTCACCCCAGACTCATTTGGGCATCATTTCACCCATTTCATTCATCGTCCGATGGAGGACGTTGGAGGACGTAAATTACAAAAAAAAAAAAAAAAAAAAAAAAAAAAAAATAGTAAGCAATCTAATATAAAGTATAATTATTGACATAACATGTACTCTTATTGAAGTGGGAATAAATACTCTATTCTTTTCTACCACAATTGCATTATAACTAAAGTATCTGATACTAAATATCTTGATCTTGATAGATGAAGAGCTCACTTACAAACAAAAATCATGCTACTAAAAGTTAGTTTTGCTTGCTTTGCAGTGAAAAAGTTAAAAAAAATCTGCTTAACCAAAATGCTTTAAGAGCAGCATATTATGTCTTCTTTCATCTATAGAAATTATCTTTTGGGATAATTCAGCACACTGCAAGATAGTGTTTATGTTACAAAAAGGGGTTATATGTGCTTTATTTGGGGTATTGTGAACCTGTAATTCCTGTAAGAGTCCTTACTTATTTAAAACCATAAACATTTTACTCTTGCTGGTGAATATATATATTGTTAAGAGTCAGAATTTGGTGATAATATACATCAGTATATTCAAGATCATAAAATAAGACCTGAAGCTTTCCTGGCAACGAATATGTTCAAGATCTAGCAAAACAAGCCAGGTGGAAAGACGATTAGAAATCGACGTTTTGGGAGCCGTCGCTCCCACCATCGGGATATTTTAAGAAATGTTATAACCACAAAATTGGATATAACACAAATATCGACAAAGAAAGACAAAACACTATCAATACTCCCATCACTGAACAAAAATCTGTTTTCAGTAAATTAAATGCCAAGTCAGCAGATGGCATGAGTGTAGAATATTAATTATATACATAAATATGTCTTGTCCATGTCCTATTTTGTCATGTAGTCTCCATCATGTTCTAAGGCCTTATGCCAACATAGTGTCAGAGCATGTATTCCCAGCTGGTAAGAGCTCTTGTCCTGTAGGCGTAGCCATGTTTTCACTGCATGAATGACACTCTTGTCCTCTTCAGAGTGTGTCCCCGTAGAGAATCTTTAAGCAGCACAAAGAGATGGAAGTCCAAGAGTACCAGATCTGGACCGTAGGGTGGGTGTGACAATGATGTCCAATGCAATTTGGGATGTGTTCCCCAGTTCTCAGACTTGTGTGTGAACGTGCATTATCATTTTGCAACAAGATCTCTACTGGATCCTTGTCAGATCTAACATGTCGGAAATGGTTCTTGAGTTTCTTCAGAGTCTTCATATACGCCTGTGAATTAATGATTGACACTCTTGTCATCACATCCATGTGAATGATGCCAATACAGTCCCAGAAGACTCATTAGGAGTTTTCTGGCAGAGGTGGTTGTCTTGAATTTCTTCTTTGGTGATGAATGAGGATGATGACACACTATGGACTGCTATTTTGTTTCCGGCGCAAAGTGGTGCACCCAGCTTTTGTCTCCCGTAATGATCTGTGACAAAAAGGCCTCTCCATCAGTCTCAAAACACTCCAACAATTCAGATGAAATGGTCTTTCTTTGAATCTTGTGGTCTCCTGTGAGTATTCATTGAACCTATTGAGCACGGCTTGGAATATCCTAGAGTTTCAATCATTGCTGACACACTTCCAATGCTGACCAACAACTATAAAACCAATTGTCGAGTTGTAATGCCCCAGTTGGCACAAATAATGGTATCTGCACGATTCAGCATGTCTGGAGCAGTGGCTGTGACAGGATGTCCTGAGTGTGGCTGATCATGGAGCTCTGTTTCTGCATTTCCTGAGGCTTTAACTTTCTTTACCCATCTGTACTCCTATCAACTGCAACATTGCAGTACACTGCAAATAAATGTTTATGGATGTTTGCCACGGTTTCTTTTATTTACACAAGAATTCAGTAACAGCATGCTGATTGTAATATGCCATTTTGATGTACTACCGCTCTGCCATCTGCCACAATGGTTCCAAACTTCACCGTGCACAGAAGAAACATTAAATGTGAAGCACTTATAAGGATTTTAGTTAATTGATGAAAATTAATAATTACTTCACACTAGTCGTATATAGGCTAAGATTTTTGATAGATAATGTCAACATGAAGAATTGAATGCCAGTGTGAAGAAATTATTAATTTCCATCAATTAACTAAAATAATAAGAGTTAAATGATGAAACCTGGGCCTCAAGTACTTATGATAATAGTAAGTTGCCACAAACGGTATATCTCGAATGCAGTTGCCCCTATTGGTCTACCGGGGAAATATACAACTCAAATGGAGAATTTAATGTCATGACGACAAGTTGGCCATGGTAGCTCAATGGGTTAGAGCGACTTGATGGAAACCAGGAGATCCGTGGTTCAAATCCTGGCCATGGCATTGAATTTTTCATGTTGACTCTATCTACCTATAAGGATGTTTGTCTGTATATATTAATGGCTTTTTAAAAAAATGTGGGGCATTATGTATTGAATCACCCTCATATTTTCTGGAAAAGGTACAGTCAGACTGAAAAATTCAATGTCATAGCCGGGATTTGAACCATGGATCTTCTGGTTGCCATCCAGCTGCTCTAACCCTTGAGCTACTATGGCCAATGTGCCGACATGACATTAAATTCTCCAACTGACTTGTGTTTTTCCCGGTAAACCACTTAGGAGTTCTCATAAACACATGAGACAACTACCTTAATGGCGACTTACAACATGTAAGTACTTTAAGGCCCGGGCTTTATAGTTAACCACTATTAGGTCAATTATTGGAAATTAATTGTTTTTCTGGACGGCAACCAGAAGATCCGTGGTTCAAATCCCAGCTATGGCATTGAATTTTTTCAGTCTGACTATACCTTTTTCCCATACTTTAGCCTACACACGGCAGTGTGAAAGAACAATTAATTTCCACATATTTTGAGTCTATCTTGCAAACAATTATAACTTTATAACAAATCTTTCTGTATGACTATAATATGAGGTATGCAGGCAATTCTCCAAGTTCAACAAATAGCTTAAAACTTTCAGAAAGGATGTTAGTATTAAAATAACCTTCCATATTACCTAAAACTCTAGGAGTGTCTTAAGCAACATAAAATCTTCAAGAAAGGATACAGGCCTAACTTCTGTGTGCAAACTTCATGACGAATTATTTAAATGATTGCACCATATGTTACCTTAGTGCATTCATTATAGCTAAAATGCTCACCACTGCTGCATTGGAGCAACACACATATTTGCCAGTTTTGTTACATTTGTTCTAAGATTGCTTACCTCACAGCTCGGGTGTTTCTAACCTCTGTGTTTTTTTCTGCATAGTTATATGCAGACACATGATGTACATGAAAATGGGTACACTCAGTTCACAGCTTTGAATTTGTAATAATTTTGTTGTTGGTTTTCTAATGTACGTTTACGATACTTATAAGTTCACATGAAGTTATATATATATATATATATATATATATATATATATATATATATTTTTTTTTTTCTCTTTCCTTGATTTTGCCATTTTTACTGTCACCCAATTATCGGGAAGCACCACAAACAACAGCTGAGAAGGGACCGGAGGCCACGCCACGCCCACTCATTTGTCTCCTGTCACTAACTGAAGGGATGGTTAGGAGAGGGATGTCGGGCCCCTGAGCCGTCTCTTTACCCTTCTCCTAGGTTCTGGAAGCTCGGGACATTCAATCTAATCGAGAACCTTCTAGATCGGCAAGCAGACCCTATATAAGCAACACGTCGTGCAAGGGGCAGTCAGTCAGTGTTTGACGTGCTAGCGAAGGAGCGCCGTGTTAAGGAACGAGAAGACTGTGTACGTGCATCGGAGTATTGTCCGTAATTACTAGTGCAAGTGAAATTGTAACGGATGAACTGGTGAATCGTAATTGTGTGCAGCACGTAATTCTGTGTAATTGGCAAGTGTTAAACTGTAAGTCGGTAGAAATAAAGAACATTGTTGAGTTTGTGTAATTGGACTTTTCATTTCACGAACCCGCAAAGTCACAATTGGTGTCAGGAAGCGGGAAAACAACATAACATCACCGAACATTACAACCATGGAGGCAGCATTAGAAAAGATTTTAGCGGAACTGAAAGAAATGAAGACGGCAACTGAAAACCTCGCTGCAAAAATAGAAGCGGCAAACAACAACCTCATCGCCGAGTTGAAACAAATGAAGACGGCCAACGACAACATCACCGCGGAGATGGAAGAAATGAAGGCCGAGTTAACCACAGAAATGAGAGCAGCGAACGGTAGTCTGGCCACGGAAATGAAGGCGGCGAACGAGGCTCTCGCCGCAAAGTTTGAGGAACGGTTGGCCGGCGTGAGGGATGACGTCACGAACCTGGGCAAGCGGAAGGGTCAAGTAGACGACCGCCTTAATGATTTAGAGGAAAAGGCCGACAACATCGCAAAACCCCTCACCCGCCTGACGGAGGAAAACCGGCCTTATGTGTGGACGGAGGACGCCGAAGACGCTTTCCAGCACCCGAAGGGGACCCTGTGCAATGCTCCAATTTTGGGTTTCCCACAACCGGGTGGCGCCTTCATTGTGGACACCGACGCTAGCGACCATTACATTGGAGGTGTCCTATCGCAGATCCAGGACGGCCATGAGCGCACAAGAGTGGAAGAGAAGGAGCGTGCCGCAGCAGTCCGAGTAGTTGTGGCAGTGCCTGCTGAAGGCTGGGATAGCGCAGGCCTGAGGAGGGAGCAGCTGGCGGACGCAGACTTGGGGCCACTCTTGAGGGAAGTGGACGCAGGGACGAGACCAACCTGGGAGGACATCGCACCGAGGAGCGCCACCTACAAGTCGTACTGGGCCCAATGGGACTCGTTGAAGACCAGAGAGGGCGTGCTGTTCCGGGTATGGGAGTCACCCGATGGGAAGACGCAGAGAGAACAGTTGGTACTTCCCCGGAGTAAGGTACCGGAAGTCTTGGAGGAAGTGCACGCCGGGACTTCGGGAGGACACCTGGGAGCGAACCGAACGATTGACAAACTACGGCAGCGCTACTACTGGCTGAGGCTCCGAGCAGATGCTGAGAGATGGTGCCGTCAGTGTCACGTGTGCGCGGCGATTCGTGGCCCCCAGACGAGGAGCCGGGGTCGCATGCAGCAGTACAACGTTGGAGCGCCATTCGAACGGATCGCCGTTGACATTGCTGGACCGTTCCCAGTTTCCGACCGAGGCAACAAGTACGTAATGGTGGTCGTGGACTACTTCACCAAGTGGCCGGAGGTGTATGCCATCCCAAACCAAGAGGCAAAGACAATCACAGACTGCCTCGTGGAGCAAGTGTTCTGTCGATTTGGGGTCCCGTTAGAGCTACACAGTGACCAGGGTACCAACTTTGAGTCCAACCTAATGAAGGAGGCACTACAAAGGCTTGGGGTGAACAAGACTCGCACTACGCCTCTACATCCCCAATCGGATGGCATGGTTGAAAGGTACATCAAGACCTTAGAGGAACACCTGAGGAAGGTCGTGGCCAGCCATCAGCGAGACTGGGACGTCAAGGTGCCACTGTTCTTGCTGGCCTATCGCTCGTCTACACACGACACAACTGGGACGACGCCAGCCAGCTTAATGTTCGGCCGAGAGTTACGCCTCCCTTGTGACCTGGCTTTTGGAAGTCCTCCGGAAGCGAAACAGCCAGCGACCGAGTATGTGGAGAACTTGGTGGACCATCTCCACGACATGCACGAGATGGCTCGCCAGAACATCCAGAAGGCGAGCGACCGCATGAAGACCAGGTATGACAGGCAAGCCAACAGCCAAGGGTTCCAGCAAGGTGACCTAGTCTGGTTGTACCGTCCTACCCGGACCAAGGGACGCTGCCCGAAGCTCCAGCAGCCATGGCAAGGACCGTACCGGGTCGTGAAGAGGATCAATGACGTGGTCTACCGCATCCAGAAGGTTCCCCGAGGGAAGATGTTGGTGGTACACCTGGATCGTCTAGCCCGCTATGATGGTGCTGTTCGGGACGACCAGCTTTGAGGAGGGAGCAGTGTCACCCAATTATCGGGAAGCACCACAAACAACAGCTGAGAAGGGACCGGAGTCCACGCCACGCCCACTCATTTGTCTCCTGTCACTAACTGAAGGGATGGTTAGGAGAGGAATGTCGGGCCCCTGAGCCGTCTCTTTACCCTTCTCCTAGGTTCTGGAAGCTCGGGACATTCAATCTAATCGAGAACCTTCTAGATCGGCAAGCAGACCCTATATAAGCAACACGTCGTGCAAGGGGCAGTCAGTCAGTGTTTGACGTGCTAGCGAAGGAGCGCCGTGTTAAGGAACGAGAAGACTGTGTACGTGCATCGGAGTATTGTCCGTAATTACTAGTGCAAGTGAAATTGTAACGGATGAACTGGTGAATCGTAATTGTGTGCAGCACGTAATTCTGTGTAATTGGCAAGTGTTAAACTGTAAGTCGGTAGAAATAAAGAACATTGTTGAGTTTGTGTAATTGGACTTTTCATTTCACGAACCCGCAAAGTCACATTACTTTTATGTTGCTTTACTCTTGTTTTTCTGTATTTTTACACATGTACACAGTATATATAAACATCCATGCCCAAGGCAGAACCTGCGACCATCTATGTGGCAGAATGCCAGAAACTTACACTCTAGCGACCACATCTACAAGGTCAGCTGAAGTTGGAAATGTAGCTCTCTCGCTCTCTCTCTCTCTATATATATATTTCTGGTGATTGGGTTTGGCTGCCTTTCAGCTGTACTCCATGCACTGGATTGCTCCTGCTGTTAATATATTTAGCAAAGGAAAGATTCACAAGTTGTCGCTGTTCAGATGTTGTGCTGTTTCCTTTGCACTGCATTTGACTTTATGGTATGCCACAACATTATAAAATACTTGATACTCTTCCATTGTAGCTTCCTCCATAAAATTTCTTCTAACTGGTTCAGGGCGCACATCTTTACCAGTTGTTAGATGGGATGTGGTTGCCAGTTTGAGGCACTTATTTTAGGATTACTCATTACCTTTCTCATACCTTTTCTCTCTCTAGGTTACTATGTTTTTTTTTTGTTTTTTTTTTTTTTCAGTATTACCAAAATCTGAAAACGAAACAAACCTAAGAACAGAATCAACTGCTGATATTTCAAAATTCATTATGCAATATTACACAAATAAAAATATTTGTAAAAGAATCTTCACTTAACTTAAGAAGTTGATGTTAATACTTCCTTCTTCTTTATAGTATCGATTTCAAAAGTATATTGCTTCCATCATCAGTTAATACCCAACTTACCTTTAACTGATTTAATTAATCAGTTGAAAAAAAATCTTACAGTTAATCTCACAGTTGTGATATATTTGTACCATTTTCTTATGGTATCCTGTTTGAGTAGCTCGGTAGATGTAGTAATTACTGGTTTTGTCTGTAATGAGTAGATTATTTAAGAAGCAAAGAAACAGTCTATTAACCAACAGAAGATTAATATAAGAGTGATGTGCATTCCATAACCTCTCATATCCAAATCCCAACCTCAACCTGCCCGTGGTGCAACCTGCTTTTACCAATGGGGGTCTGGGCACCGAGCATTAGCGGTATAACTACACCAGAAATAGAGGATATGCTATTTCACCTCTTACGCTGGCCTGTCACGGCGTACAAATGTTCCACAATTGGTGCTTGTGAGAAAAGCCGATGGACTTTAAAACTCCTCCCGGCCAGGTCCGATGGACCCATTAACCAAAGACAGGTGTGGCCCTCCAGACATACTGGGGGTTAAAGTGAGTGGATGATGTAACCACCATTACAAGCAAAAGTATTGGTGTCCACTTAAAAAACGGTTACATTTATGCTACTTGAAATATTGGAGAGCAAGAGAGCTAATGGCTTCATTGCCAAAGCCTAGCATTTGAAAACAACAACAAACAACATATTTCAGTATTTTTATTAGGTTTTGTTACACTTGTATAGTTTTTAGAAAGTTTTATATCTGGCTTTTGCCATGACTAGTTTTCTAAAGGGCGCTGATGACCGCCGTAGTTGAACGCCCTTATATATATCATCATCATCAGCAGCAGCAGAATTGCTAACATATGACTGAAGTCTGTTATCGTTTCTCAAAGTATGACTGATTGTGTAATATTAAAATTTAGCCTGTGGTTAGTTAACAAAACCTAGGCTAGTGTCTATATGTATGAACAGGATGACAGTGTCATGTAGTATGAAATTTAGTCAAGAGGTTAGGCTAAAGCACCTATTGAGGGAAATTAATTGTTATTCCACACTAGCCGTGTGTAGGCTGAGATTTGGATAGGTGGAGTCAGACTGAAAAATTCAATGCCATAACTGGGATTTGAACCACAATCTCCTGGTCTCCATCTGGGTTGTCCTTAACCATGGAGCTACTATGGCTAACTTGCCAGCATGAATTAAACTATCCAACTGACTTGTATTTTTCCTGGTGAACCACTAGGGGTTCTCATGAGATAACACACCCTTTGTGGCGACTATGCTATGAGTACTTAAGTCCCAGGTTTCTAGTTAAACCACTATTAGGCTAATTGATGGAAATTAAGTGTTCTTTCACACTAGCTGTGTGTACGCTAAGGTTTGGGTAGGTGGAGTCAGACTGAACAATTCAATGGCATAGCCAGGATTTGAACCGTGAATCTCCCGGTCTCCGTACAGTTGCTCCTAACCATTGAGCTACCGTGGTAACTAAGTTGATAAGTAGGAAATGGCAATAGGCTTATTTCTCATGTAGGCTCTACTAACATAGGATGCCTACCTGAAAGTAAATAGATTTTTCTCTTCAAAACTACCTCAGACTATCATGAGGAGGTGACATCTGATTCATTTAAAGAATGGTTTCTGAACAGATTCTTAAATTAATTACAAGAGGAAATCATTAATATCATAGATAATGATTTTATCTGTTGAGACGGTTTTACTTCCACCCATAGGCTTAGATGCTAATGTATGTAAAATTGTAACTAGTAATAGGTATTATATGGCATTAAAGCTGAATGAATATGTAATGTATATTTTAATAATGTTAGAACACATGTAACATGGCATGGTGTTGGGAGTGTGCTTGTGCATACCTAAGAATTTCAAAGCTAGCATTATATCTTGTGAATTCCTCAGGACAAGGAAAGTACAAAGCCATATATCATTCTCAACAGATACAGTTACCAACAGCTAACTGTAAATATTTAGAACCCCAGCTAAAAAGTGTATTTCAGAACAGTTCTCTGCTAGACTCTGCAGGTGAAATGAATGAGCTTAGTAATTAACGCATCACAATACTCGCCGATCTAGCAGTACAACTGAATGAGGTATTGTACTAATAATGCACACAATAGCAATGCTAATGGCAATTAATTTTAAAAAATCTACAAACTTAAAGATGCTATTAATTTAAGTCTTATTTGTTGGAATTGTGCACGCCTTGATCAAGAGCAAAGTGCACTGACTAAGGCTAGCAGAGGCAATAACAATTTCTTATCACCTACGAGGGGGGACCCAAAAGAAACCAGACTCTGAGGGCGCTGCCACTTGTAGATGTAGTGCAGTGTTCTCACGCTAGATGGTGTTAGTAGAGACCTTCATGAAACAGCTGTGCAGACGGCGTCAGTGTAGAGCTGAACGTGCATGTGTGGTATTGTGTTTCTCCAACTGTTGTGGGTTACCTCTGCGAAGTTGTGATGGCAACTTTAAAAGAACAAAGAGTGTGTGTGAAATTTTGTTTCCTGCTTAAAAAACCTGCAACAGAGACACACCAAATGCTTCAGGAAGCTTTTCAGGTGGACGCTATGAGCCTCACACAGGTTTTTGAGTGGTTTGGGCGCTTTAAACGTGGTGAGATGTGTGTTGAAGAACAAGCTTGTTCTGGATGCCCTTCAACGTCGTGAAATGAGAACATTGAAAAGGTCCGCCAAAAGAACAACGAGGATCGTCGCCAAATGATCGACCAAATTTCAGCGACAACAGGAATCAGTTGGATCTCGTGCCTGCGGATTTTGAGGGAGGATTTGCACATGAGACGTATTGCTGCTAAATTTGTTCTGCGCCTTCTCACACAGGAGCACAAAACCATCCGCATGAATGTGTGTCAGGACTTGAAAACAGAGATTGCACGTGATCCAAACTTCTGGAACAAAGTCATTAAAGGGGATGAGAGTTGGTGTTACGGGTATGACCCAGAAACCAAGCAAACGCAAGCCAGTGGAGGACTCCCAAAGCAAGGCAAGTGAGGTCAAATGTGAAGACGATGATCATTGTCTTTTTTTATGTTCGTGGAATTGTGCATCGGGAATTCGTACCCCCTGGCCAAACTATTAACCAGCACTTTTACTTGGATGTGTTAAGGCGTCTGCGAGAGGATGTGAGGAGGAAACGCCCGGAACTTTGGCGATCAGGTGACCGGTTTCTGCATCACAACAATGCTCCAGCACACACAGCCTTATGAGTGACCCATTATTTGGCATCTTAGAGGTGGTCTGTCGTTCCCCACGCTCCATATTCGCCGGACCTAGCCCCATGCGACTTTTTCCTATTTCCACGAATGAAAAAAATGCTAAAAGGGTAGCATTATGACGATGTGGAAGCAGTAAAAACAGCTTCGCAAAGGGCACTGGACAATATCAAACTTGAAGGTTTCCAAACATGCTTCCAACAGTGGGAAAAGAGACTTGACATGTACATCGCATGTAATGGAGAGTATTTTGAAGGTGACTGAAGTAATTTTGTAAAAAGGTTCATCAATAAAGTTTTTATGACACAATCCGGTTTCTTTTGGGTCCCCCTCGTATATACCAGTGCACTATACATATCACCCACACTTCCACCCACACCTGAGCTGCACTGTAGCTGAAGAGATTTTTCCACCAGAGGTATGTGGAATCAACATATCAGTCTATCATCGTCGTCAGTATAATAGTCTAATGAGGACTTTGTACCGTTTTGGTATTAGCAACTGTTATTATATTGTAACCAAGCCAAGGTTTTTGCAGTATACGGGTTTCTTAATGAAATGCATTCTAAAAACGGTTACAAAATTGGTCAAAGTTTGTCTACATCAGTCATTTCAGAGTTTGACTGATATAGATTAACTACATAGGCTAACAAATTATAATTTGATCCTTAGCAACAAATTATAACTTTCTGAGGCTGTTGAAAAAAGTGCATCTATGAAATGCATCCTTTCATTAAATAATATTTTCCATTAAATACTGGAAACTAAATTCCAGCACACTTGAGACCCAAAGCTTGATTGTAAAAGAGATGAAAGGTCTTTTAAAACTGTCTTATGTTCTGTTGCATTAAGTAACAGGTTTTTTCTGTTGTTTCACACAGATAAAAACAATTACCTGACTAAACTAATTGGTGAATCTACTTTAAGTACACATACTGCTCCTCTGGTAAGTGGAATAGCATGATTGGTTAACATTGATTGAACATATATCAAGGTATAGATGAGTCGTACTTTTTACACATCAGCTTCACTTATGTAGCTATATTGAGGACATGTTTCACGAACTATTGTTTGCATCATCAGCTCTATTGCAACCAAAGCTTGATCCAGTAGGAGTGGATAGTTCTGGAGTTGTTGCTCCCATCTGTTGATTTTGTGGTGAATTTAAATGTAGGGTTGTCGTCTGGCAGGATTTTGAAGTCCATTAGTTGGTTTTTATGCTTTTCTATGTATATTTTCTCCCAAATTATGGGCTCCCTATGTTTTTGTACATATTTTAGTAATTTGGTACTATCTTCAATCTCACGATTTTCAGACCAGAAATGAGCTGCTATTGCGGACTTATCAATATTTTTGTATCTTAGGTGCCTGAAATGTTCTTTCTTCGTAGTGCCTATGTTTCTTTTTGTCCTCCCTATGTAAATTTTTTTCACACACAGTCTTTGCACTTTATCTTGTAAATGCTTGATTTTTCTTCTAGTTTTATCTTATCTGTATTGTTGCTGTTAGGTTTTTAATGTTGTAATTGTTTTTTGTTGCCAGTGCTATGTTATAATCCTTGAATATTTTTTGGAACTTTTTTGTGGCCCAGGGGTGGTATGTAAATTTAGCAGATCAAATTTCTTGTTTCATTGGTGAAAGAGCTGTGACGTTTTAATCTTTTTTGAAGTTTGAATGATTTTATTTTTTTGTCTAGATGGCTTTTTCCATATCCATTTTAATTACATTTTTTAAGATTTGATGGTGTTCTTTTTTATATTCTTGCTGGCTGAGGGGTAGCTTAACTAATCTGTGTGTGACTGTTGATGGTTGCATGTTTGTGTGATATTGTGTTGAAACTGTTTGCTTTGATGTAATTATCTGTGTGTGTTGCTTTTCTGTGTATACCAAAATCCAGTTTTTTATTTTTGTTGTTGAGATTTTAAGCTCCAAGAAAGAGTACAGTTCTCTTCAGTTTCTACTGTGAATTGTATGCTGGGTTGTTGATGGTTGAGCAATTTCAAAGCATCTATCTTTTTGTAGTGTACTGTTGCAAATATGTCATCTGTGTATCTGTACCATGTTTTAAAAATATGAGGAAAGGCTTTAGTTATATGTATTTTGAAAAAGCTCATGTATAAATTGGCTAAAAATGGTGAAAGCAGGCTTCCCATAGCCTGTCCTGAAATCTGTTTGTAATACTTTCCACCGAAGACAAAATAATTTTGATGGATACACATTTCTGTCATTGTGAAATATTCTTTTACGGTATTTGCATCTAGGTTTATAGAGGTTAGCCATTTCTTTAGTTGAATCATGAGATTGAAGATAGCACCAAATTACTAAAATACGTACAAAAACATAAGAAGCTTGTCATTTGGGAGAAAATACACATAGAAAAGCATAAAAACCAACTAATGAACTTTGAAATCCTGCCAGAAGACAATCCCACATTGAAATTTCATCACAAAATCAAGAGATGCCATCAGCAACTCCAGAACTACCCACACCACTGGTTCAAGCTTTAGTCGCATTAGAGCCGATGATGTGAACAATAGTTCGCGAAACATGTCCTCAATATAGGTACATAAGTGAAGCTGATGTGTAAAAAGTATGACTCATCTATTACTTATATGTTTCGCTTCATTGTGGTGTTCCAATGCAGTAAAATTTCTATATATTGATTCAACAGTTGGTTTATTTGCTTCACTGTGCAAGTTTTCATGATTTTAAATAAGTTTAAATAACTATCTTTGCAAGACTATTTCTTTGATTTCAAATTTATGTATGTTTCTTTTATTTTAGCTTGTGAGAAAAAATCCTTGGCCAAATTTGGTGCAACTGCGACCAGGAACAAATGATATAAAGGATGAGAAGGTGGAGCGTAGTTCATCTATGGGCAAATCAGATGCAGCAGTTACCTCTGTAAGACAAGATCCAGAGTTGACATTACTGGGTGACATTAAGGTGTCAGACACAATAATAAATGAGAAGAGGTTGAAAAAGAAAAAAAGGAAAACTGATGAACAAGAACCATTTGAAGATAAAAGTGCCATATTGGAAGCAGAGGAGGTTTGTTGGCATTCTTGTTATTTAAATGGGTACACTTATTTTTTGATGGTAAATAGATAACTACAAGAAGAAAATTTTCTGACATATTTCATTTTCATTAAAAATAATGTTTTTAATTCATGTTTAAATGCCATTTGAATTTTCAGTGAAATTTTACATTCTGCCCTGTATGCATGCTAGTTTAACTTGGTGTTATAGGTATAATGTGGAGATGTTAAGTTTAAAAAACAAAAATGCTTATGTGGGAGAAAGAGAGGAAGAGGCAGAAAAAGGGGGGATAGAAAGAGAGGGGAGAGGGGAAGAGAGAGAAAGGGAGGAATACAGAGAGAAAAAGAGTGGGATAGAGAGAGAGAAAGGGAGGAATAGAGAGAGAGAAAGGGAGGGATAGAGAGAGGGGGAGGGATATAGAGTGGAGTGAGAGAGGGGGGAGAAAGTGAGAGAGGGGGGAGAGAGTGAGGGAGAGAGAGCAAGAGAGAACAGTCACTGATGAGCCAAATTCAAGTGTAAAGCTAATTTCTAGAGCTGTTAAATTAGTTCTCTGGCAGATTAACAAAGATTGTTAGAATAGTTGTGGTAATAACAGAAATGGCAAGGTAATGTGTAGACTTTGTGTTTACAGTAGTAATATGTGTAATTATTTCATCAGTACAAATTAACTGCAACATTATTAGGCAATGCAGTTCATATATTAACCAAGGAACAAATTATGCTTTTCCCAAGTTTTTTTTTTTTTATGTCCATTCTTCCTATGTGACTACAGATAGTGAGCACGGTTGACGTGCAGTGAAATGATACTTTGGGAAGGAAGAACTGAGGAACACCTCAGTCAGAGAGGATAGTCTTGGCAGTACTACAGACTTCATTAACGCAAACAATGCACATTACTGAAAACAGCCCACTCTATATAAATTAATTCCACTGGTGAAGTGCTTATTATATTTTGAGTAAAGATTTAGTAGCTCTATGACTGGTAGTCTTTTTTAATGGAATCTTCCAATTAATACCTTGCCATTGTTAATGCAACATTTTTATTATTCTTTTGATTAATGTTTGTTTAATACCAAAATCAGCTATTTAGCCTATTGCTATGTTCATATACTTTTGCATTATTTATTTAAGTTTTTGTCTTGTTCCATTCCATGTATCACAACAATAGTGTTTCCAAAATAAATATATTATACTTTAATAGAGTTCTTGACATAAAACATGCTTTGTAATAAAGTAAATAAGATAGATTATTAGAAATGTTTATTTACTTTTGTAACAATTATTTACTTGTTAAGTTTTTGACTTGTTCCATTCCATATTTCACAACAATAGTACTTGAAAAATAGGTATAGCATATTTTTAACAGAGTTCTTGGCATAAAACGTGCTTTGTAATAAAGTAAATAAGATCGTAATTATTAGAAATGTATAATAAGAATGAATTTATTTCCACTATAACATTCTACAATATAACTTCAGTTCATAATGGCTTATAAATTTTAATCTATATAATCAATATTCCTTCCAAGTAGACTTTTTACTGCTCTTTTATTTTCTACACCAGAACTTACAAGAACAAGTTTTGGAGACCATTGTCTCCATCACCAGCTTTGATGTGTTGCTGCTGTTCTTTCTGTGAATGTAAATGGCATTTTGGCTAGGTGTACTGCATAGTAAGATCCCTTTCATGTGGGGTATCAAATTTTAATAAATTATGTTCATTTTTTTTGTATGTATAACTTTTAACAAATGGAGAATTCTACTGGTTCTCTAAGGACCTTTAAAAACTTTGGTTTCTCTTGAAGACCAAAACTGCTCTGCAACTGCTGATTTTTTTTTTAATGCAAAGTCTGCCAAAAAATCTATACACTTTTTGTCAGGCTGTATGAGGATATTGATATTGTCAATTGATTTGAATTACGAGTATATTGCAGCACAGTGGTTTTGCTTTGCAGCTGTCAGCACCTTCATCATGACAGTTCTCTAGTTACCTTGACAATAGTGAGAAAAGAAAATAACTGGAACCTGCTTGATGTTCAAGCAGCAAAAATGCATTCTGAAGGTTTGATGAGCCCATTGAAGTGCAGCGCCTGTGAAGTTTGAGTATTTGAAACAGAAGCCTGCCCAATAATCAAACACATCATTGAAAATTTTTTGAGGCACCCTGAATGGTTTGTGATATTCACAAAGAAAGATTGAAAAGGTCAAGTCGTGTTTTATCGGCTCAGGTGTTACTTTTCCACAGAAATTTGTCATGCAATATGCACTTAAAGTGAGGATTAGCAGTATACAAGTTATGAATTCTGACAACAACCAAACTTCCAGTTCAAATAATGCATCTTGAGTTTTAACATTAAGTAGTGTACTAATTCATTTCATTGCAAATTAATGCCAAATCATGGTTTCTTTCCTAACATTGTTTGGAATGCTTGCTCAGATTGCCATATGAGGAATGTATTCTCTCCCCTGAGTCTTAGCTGACCTAGGAAGCTTACCAGATCCTAGTAATAAAGCAGAAAAAAAATCTTAAAATACAGTCTTGGCAATTCAAGGCAGTGCAGTGTTACCCATGATCAGCAATCTTTTCTTCAACATTCTAATAATATTTTGCTCTTACCAAAGATGTACTTCTGAAACAACTGCAGGATCATTTCCCTTTCATAACTGGATATTGGCTCTGTCCACATATTAATTTTTTTTCAGTTTTAACTTTTTTTTTTTTACCATTCAATTGAATGGTCCATAGATGTGTGGCATTTCATGCTGTTATGTTTAGTTTATGTTTCAATATTTTGATATGGTCACTCCTTTCTCAACACTATATTTGAACATCGCAAAACTTGTACTTCAAAATATTGCTTTCAAGCACTCATAAATCCTTCTTAGGCATCCTGTTGTGCAATAACATTTGGAATCTGACCCAGCTACAGGTTCTTCAGAATTCATATTTAAAACTAATAATGAAAGGCCTGAGAAGCAAAAATAATTTGAAGCATTTGGTTCTTTACCCTTTTGTACTTGTACTTCCCAACTCGATGCAAATGTGGAAGGGTTACAAAAAAGGGTCAGTTGTTAAGAATATTTATCTGTGCTTGACTATCCATCACTTCATTAATGATGGGTTTGATTTCCAAGAATGTGCAACTGCTTTTAATCATTATTTCACTATTTTTGTAATTATGAATTTTATTTCATTATTTTTAATTGTTTCATTTTATACAAAGATAAATTTAAAAAAGGTAAAAACTGTTTTTTTCTATTCAAGGTTGCTATAATTTATATTTTTCAGAAAATAAAAAATATTTGGCTTCAGCTTGTACTTATCACTAAAATTAGCTAAAGTAATAATAGACAGATGATCAGTAGTTTCAGAAGTAGATATATTCTTGGTAAGAGTAAAATAATAATAATAATAATAATAATAATAATAATAATAATAATAATAATAATAATAATAATAATAATAATAATAATAATAATAAATAATAATAATAATTGAACGTGAGGCAGACACGTTACCACCACGCTACCGAGGCGGGCAATTGTTCTTTCACACCAGCCGTGTGTAGGCTAAAGTATGGATAGATTGAGTCAGACTGAAAAATTCAATGCCATAGCTGGGATTTGAACCATAGTACTTCTGGTTGCCGTCCAACTGCTCTAACCCTTGAGCTACTATGGCCAACGTGCCGATATGACATTAAATTCTCGAACTGACTCGTGTTTTTCCCGGTAAACCACTTGAGTTCTCATAAACACATGAGACAACTACCATAATGGTGACTTACATCGTATAAGTACTTTAAGGCCTGGGCTTTTTATAGTTAACCACTATTATGTGAATTAACGGAAATTAATTGTTCTTACACACTAGTTGTGTGTAGGCTAAAGTATGGAAAGATTGAGTCAGACTGAAAAGTACAATGCCATAGCCGGGATTTGAGCCACGGATCTTTTGGTTTATTATTATCTTTATTTTCTTTAATAAATTTTAACAAATGTTCAATGAGGTCCTGTTTGTGAGCCTCATTGCTTGAAACTGATCTGAGAATTTGTTAATCACACACTGTCACCCACACATAGGACAATTAGTGGCATCCATACACTGCTGAAAGTTGCATCAGTCAATCTTAATTTTAATACAAGATAATATATGTGAACCTTATCAGCATGGCAATAGACCTGTTGAGGCTTAAGATATTACCCATCCTTGTGTGTGGTCTTGACTCAGTGGAGAAACATCTTACATAAGAGCAGTTGGAAGAGATAAAAAGACTAAAAGCCAGAGTTCTGGGAGTATCATAGAATTCCAGATCATGACTAGTAGATCATGAACTTACCAAGGAGATGTTTTTAATAGAATATTTTCAGTACATATGACTGCTGCTAGCTACAAAAGAGCACAAGAAGCTTCTACAAGACTTGCAAGAGAAAAAAAGAAGCATACCTATGCAGTTTTGTGCAACCTGTGCGAGATCCTGGATACAATTGAACTACAAAATGTGGCATGTGACTACAAGACTGGCAATTCATGGCTTCCACCACAAGATGTGGTCTGGTAATACTTTTGATGACCCAAGTGACACCTGTATCTGTGTTCTATGTTCCCAAAAATGTGACTGATATCATATCCTCGGTGACTTTAATATAGATGTAGATAATGTAAATCTTAAGGATATCCTCAATAGCTTCAACTTAAAAATTGTTTCTCAGGGCCCCACTAGAATAACAGAGCACTGAATCAGCACAATAGACCACATTATAACGAACCTGAATAAGAGTAGATTTTGTACAATAAATAATGAATTTCATGTGTCAGACCATAGGGGTCAAATTATTGATATCTACAATTGTTTCAGCCAAATTAAGGAAAGTGTATATAGGTATGTTAGAGACACAAGAAAACATAACCTAGAAAAACTAAAGGATATTCTGGCAAAAGAGGAATGGACAGAGGTGTACAATGCTAGCGATACACAGGAAAAGTGGAACGCTTTCATAGATGCATTTATTCTCCACTTCAATGAAAGTTGCCCTCAGTCCAGAAGAGCACTTAAACATGAAGTAATTAACAAATTAACTCTGCCACCCGAACTTACACATTTAAAAAATAAAATGAAAGCAATGTATGATTTTTTTCAAATGACCAAATTAAATTCTTACTCAAATGCCTATAATAATTATAAAAAACAATACAGGAAAGCGCTGATTAAACTAAAGGCAAAACAAATAGGGGAAAAAATAACTAATTCTGATAATATTACAAAAACAGTATGGGATATTATAAACAAGCAACGCAAACCTCAAATAGTAGAACATTCAAATTTAAAGTATAAACTTGAAAGAAGCTTAGGGACAGTGAAGCACAAATTAGTACAAAAGTGAATAGAGAATATATTGACACATTGCTTCACTCACACTGTTTATTCACAGGACATGTTTCAAGAGCTCTTGCTCCTATCCTCAGCTGAATCGAGTATCAGCTGAGGATAGGAGCAAGAGCTCTTGAAACATGTCCTGTGAATCGAGTATCAGCTGATAGGAGCAAGAGCTCTTGAAACATGTCCTGTGTGAGTGAAGCAATGTGTCAATATATTCTCGATTCACTTTTGTACTAATTCAAATTTAAGTCTGAACAAGGATGTACAAGTAGTACATGACCCCTCTGAAATCTGTAAATTATTTAACAGCTTCTTTCTAAACATTGGTGACAATACTACAGTTATTGACATAGGTAGTAAAGACAAAACTATTATAAACAGCATGTACTTGCATGAGACGGATGCTGAAGAAATAGACTAAGTAATTAGTAGCTTTAAAAACCAACAGTCCTCTGGGTGTGATGGCGTATCACCTATAATACTAAAACATTGTAAACAAGAATTGCTGATTATACTGGTGTACTTAATAATTTACTCAATGAACGAGGGCATATTTCCTGAGGTATTAAAGATTAGCATGGTACGACCAAATCATAAGGAAGGTTCATATACAAATGTTAACAATTTCAGACCAATAACTCTAACTTCAGTATTCAGCAAAATGTATGAGAAAGTCTTAATAGCTAGAATAAATAGTTTTTTAATTGCTAATAATATTCTTAATCATTTTCAGCATGGATACAGAAATAAATTATCAACCATCACAGCTATAGCAAAATATATTCACAAATTGTTGGAACTAAAAGATACACTCAAAAACACAGCGGGAATTTACTTAGACCTCTCTAAAGCTTTTGACTCTGTATCTCATGGTCATCTCATCTCAAAATTAGAGTACTATGGCTTCAGAGGACAAATTAATAAACTATTAACATCATTTCTTAAAAATCATTTGCAATGTACGGAAATAACTTGGAAAAAAGGGGATGTTATAAGCCACATTAAATCAGAATATAACTTAGTGAAATCTGGTGTACCACAGGGATCAGTACTAGGACCTATACTTTTTTTTTATTTATATTAATGACTTACCTGAACCAGTAAACAGCAAGGTCATCTCATATGCAGATGATACGTCTATAATATGTTGGAGCGAAGGAGAAGAAAGCTTAGAAGAAAAAACAACAAATGCAATTGGCAAAATATCTTGGTACTTTCTAAACAATGGATTAAAGTTAAATATAGAAAAAAATAATTATGACATTTCAAAGCGATCTAAATATAAACATTAACAATATACCTTTGGAACGGGTAAGAAACTTTAAATTTTTGGGTGTTCATATACACGATACTCTAACCTACAGTACACACGTAGACATGGTTTGTAATAAAATGAACTCGGGACTCTACCTATTACGACAACTAGCAAAATATGGGAATATCAATACTCTTAAAACTGCATATTATGGCATTATCTTCCCACACTTAACATATGGTATTGAAATTTGGAGGGGAACAAGTAAAACCAATATGGACAGGCTATTAAAAGTACAAAAGAAATGCATACGAACCATGTACAACCTTTGTTTTCAACAAATGTGTCGGGATACATTCAGATCACAAAACATCCTAACTGTAGTATCACTCTATGCGTTCAAAACAATTATACTAGTAAAAGACCGAAAGCAACATAACATCCTCAATAAAGATTGCCATACATATGATACGAGGAGAGCAACTGATTACCATAGGGTGAGCACGAATAAAACTCAAACTAATAAGGGTCCATTAAAAATAGGAGCCATATTGTACAATAAATTGCCATCTGTAATTAAGAATACTTCTGACTCAAAATTTAAACTGGTCTTAAAATCATACCTAATTGAAAAATGTTTGTGTAGTATAAATGAACTGTAATATATCTGTATGTAGTATAAATGAGTTGTATACCTATGTAAACAATAAGATTTGTATGTAATTTAGGCATTTTGATCTTTGTAAATAACTCATATACTTTTGTAAACAACTCTATATTTTGTAAATAACTTATGTATTTTGATCATTTTGTATTTTGACTGTATATTATGAAGAGCAGGAGCAGACAAAAATCCATCGCCACTTATAGCAAAGAGAACTAAATGACAAAATACTCTGTGCCTGTTGTGTGCGCATTTCTACTTTATTTATAAGTGAACCTTTGGTTGAAATTATTGTATCCAAAAATTTGTTTTTTTAGGTACTGTTTCTATTCACCAAAGCTGTGTATACACATTTTATTGAATAAAGCACAGCACATTCAATGTTCCACCTAAACATTTGTCATTGCCAATACAATACACCAGTCTTATCTGTCATGTAATGCAACAGCACTGCAGTTTTAGCCATAACGTATGTGACTGCTGATGTGGAATTTACATTGGACTGATCTGTCTTAGATAACTATAATAAGCATAATGCAAGATGTTATGTATTACTATATTATGTAGTAAATATCATCATTGAAAATAGGATATCGTGGGCTTAGCTGCACACTTATTTTTCTAGGTGAACAAGATACGGAATTATCATAGGATATCTGTCAAGGGCCACAAGGTACCACCACCATTGAAAAACTTTGAACAGCTACAAGAAGAATATGGTATATCCTCATTGCTTTTGCAGAATTTACATGCAGCAGGTTATAAAGAACCTACTCCTATTCAGATGCAAGCCATCCCAATTATGCTTCAGGTAATACTTTTTGCTTTAGAAAACATTTATTACCATTTATGATTTTTGGGTATTAATGCTGCACATCTTTGCTTTTAATGATACATCAGATGAGTCCATTAGTATTAAGGTTACCAAAATCTCTATTAAAATAATAATAATAATAATAATAATAATAATAATAATAATAATAATAATAATAATAATAATAACAATAATAATAATTTTATTGTCATTGAGCTTTACAGCAGTAGACAACGTCAAGAAGATACAATAAAAATTATTACACTATAATACAGAGTATGTACAAAGTTAAGCTTAATAGCAATGAATGTCGAAGAATAACATAAAGATTACAATACAGAATGTTTCTATTCAATTATATAGAGAATGAACAAGAGCAAGTACAGTATTGTACAAAGTCAAAGTTACGATCTGTACTGTACAGGTGCCTCAAAAGTTCCCACTATATACATATGCAGAGTAACATAGATAAATGAATCAGTCATCAAGTGGTTATAGTGAGGGTGCTTACATCTCAAAGTACTCCTGTAATGAATAAAAAGGTGTGGTTCTTAGTTGGAATCAAATTACAATTGAAAATGAATTGATTAATAACACAAAACAAACTCAGTTGTACATTTCCTGGAACATGTTAAGGAAGGGTGGTGTAACTGATCCTTCTATAGACTGCTCTGGTATTGATTCTAGGAACTTTTAAACGTGTCATACTGTGGAATATCAAAATTAAAAACTGTTCCTATGATTAAGGACTATAATACAGTGAAGCACAAAATTAATAATATGAAACTCTGTTCTTGTTCTTTCGGGTTCCCATTCTTGATTTCCTATTATGTATTTTAATAGCTCTGTTTTTTAATAATGCTATGATTTTCCTTCCAAAAGTGGGTGGCAACTGTTGATTTTTCTAGGTGTTTGTGTTTTACATCTGAAGTGTTCTTTGACCCTTGTTTCCAAGTTCCTCTTAATTGTTTCTATGTAAATTGCATTATATACGTCTTCCGGGCTTGTAGACCATGGTCCTGGTGGTTTAACTCCAATATTTCACTGAAAACTGTGTCTGGCATCCTCAGGGTTACCAAAACTAGTGAGCTCCTGAGTCCAAAGACTCAGTCAAATTGAAAACCTAGCCTTTGTTTTTCAGAGTGAAAATGTTCTCAAGGACTACTTTCTCCAATTTGATATGCTTTTTAAAGATATAGGTTCAGGGTCAATATCTTAATTTTGTAGCTCAAAATGCACTGCTACTACCATTTGTCTTATCTATTCTTTATATTTCGGAGATGTTCCTTACCATTATTTTAAATTTCTTTTTTTTTTCCTTCTTTTTTTTTTTTTTTCAATATAAATTTTATTGGAGTCTTTGCGTTAAATTGGTATATTCCTATATTTTTTTATTCTGGTATGTTATCTCTTAGTTCAGGAGTAGTAGGTTTTGAATGGAATATGGGTTTTTGGTTGTCATAATGTGTTCTTCAAATATTTTTTGCAACTGTGTATTGGCTTTGTATTGGTATGTAAACTTTGTGCAAGTGCAGTTTTCTTTTCCTGCTGAAAGTTTACTGGTTTCTTGTACCATCTTTCGAAAGGTTCAGAAACTTTTTTTTTTCAAGTGGTAAATTAACAACTAAAAGTGAATTGAGGAGATGTTAACACATTGCTTCACGCATACTCAATATCTTCTCGATTCACTTTTATTTTAACTTGTGCTTCACTGTCTCTACGCTTCTTTCAATTTTTATACCTTGGTAAGTTGTTATTCGTTTTTTATCTCTTTGTCGTGCAAAGAGATAATGAGAATGGAATTTCAAAGCCATCACATAATGATTAGCTTTTAAAATTGCTTGATTATTGCTTAAACCTGCCATATTTCCGTTTCTCATTTTACCTACAAGAAGAGATACAATAAAATCATTTCTACAGAGGGTTATCTACATGAATTAGATAGAGAATAAGTGATTGAAAGAATAGTTTGTCCAAAAGTAGGTAGAAAAAGTCATGCGAATGCAGCATATTAGACTTTTTATATAATTTTCTAGGTATGTGGGTTTTCTGTGTATTTTGAATTTAAATCTTTCATATCTTTAATTATTTTTAAGTCTAAAAAGTTAAGTAATTGTTTTCTTCTCTTTCAGTTGTAAATTTTGTTTATCTTGTAAGTTGAGCTATTTCCCTTTGATGTACATTCTATTTATTTGCATCTTTCAAAATAATGTTCCTAAAATCACACAGTGCATTGTCTAAATATACTAAGTGAAATAAATATTGCAGGATCGTCAGATACTAGCCTGTGCACCTACAGGCTCTGGCAAGACTGCAGCTTTCCTTATACCAATCATCCATCACTTGAAAGGCCCAAGAAAGTTAGGTTTCCGTGCAGTAATTGTCAGTCCTACCAGAGAGCTAGCGAAGCAGACCTACAGGTAGATATCATTCAGAAATTAAAAACTTTTATTTATCCTAACAGTGTTAATAAATTTGTATTCCACACTTAGAATTAAGATGCAGTGTCCAAACATTAATTTGTATACCCAGCAAACAAAGATATTTTAAGGAGCAAGTATTATGGATAAGGAAAACTGAAGGTATAACCAGAGGAAAAAGAGGTTCTTCCACTGAGAATAGTCATGGTTTAACCCTCTATTACCTGAATTATTTTGCTACATATGCCACTGTTCTTCTAATTTCTAAACAGGTTGTCATATTCTTAAGAGTAGGACTGTGATACAATGTAGCATAAACTTAATATAATTTGAGTCAAACTGGTACTCTATGCTCCATATATTGCTTTCATATCCCTTTCACAGACACTGCAACCAAAGCAGTTGAAATAACCATGATTGTAAGAGCAGTATGCATTGAACTGGCAAGGTTATCCCAGCAAATTAAGTCATTTAGCAGTTTCTTAGTGTAACTCGGGTAATTGGTGTTTTAATGATTCCAGTCAGCAAGAAAACAATTAGCTTAAAAGTCATATTACTGGTAAGTCAGAGCCAGGCTCTTACTAGGTATATCAAGGAAATTCTGATAGGGATGAGGAAATTCTCAGAATTTTGGCATTGCACATAGCAATTAAAAGTTGGCTATATGTGTCAGATCACTGATGGGAAGTAGTTCCTGTAGGGAAGACTTAAGTTAATAGAAAAGTGCATATTGTTGAAATTTGTGTCTTTCCCATTTTCTCATTTTCCTGCATTAATGAAGTGCTTATTGGATCAGAAGTTACTAGTACCCAAAAACCATGATTAAGCTATGTATACTTAACATAACTTCAACTTGCATCTCTACAATTAATGGCAAATACAATTATAAAGCAAATACACATTGCTTTATAATTACAGAAACAGTTTTAAACCATTATGTATGTTCTGTAAGCAAGATAAGAGATATCCAGGGTTTGACAGCCAGTGCATGATCATAAAAGAAACAGAAGTCATGTGTTAATCACTCTTCTGAGTGTGTAAAAAATACGACTCATCTATAATTTAATAACTCTTCTGAGTGTTCATGCATGATTTATTTCACACTATATCCAATGAAGTCACAGAGAAAATTGAACAAAGTCTTAATATACATAAATAATAGTAGCAAAACTTTGATATAACCCCTTAATACTTGCTCTATTAAAATATTACTAATAAACTGTTTATTTTACTGTATTCATCAGTATTTATGTTACTAATAAACTTATTGAAAAATTATCCTTATAAACTTCTGTTATATCCTTAATTAACCAAAATTTATATATTCTGATTTTCATTCTTGTACTCTTCTATGACCTGCCCCCAAACTCAGAATGATGAACAGCTTAACATCAACCAGAGTATCAGGTGTCTGAAAGGAGGGTATCCAAAATAAAAAATTAACATCTCACGTGGCCAAGTTACATCATTATAAAGAGAAACTCTATAAACTTTATTTTGTTCCATCGTCCAAGTTACATGCATCTGAATAAATCTCTATCCTTTTTAGCATTTATGGAGTGAAGTTCATTGTGCAACTTGTCATTAGGTTCAGGTGCATGAATCATTTGAATTTTATATGCTCTTAACTGGCAGCACAAATTGATTTTTGTGGCCTTTGTTCAAATGCTTGTTTATTGTGATTAACTTTATTGCGTTATCTGTAGATTTCTAAGGTAATACACATATAAGAGGTTTACTGCCCCAGAATCAAATATTTTTCTTGTAGGAGGTTGATGTCCATATATTTGATTGTAAAAAGTTGTACAGACAAAGATTACAGCTTCACCAGCCACAGAACACTTAAACTTGCTCTTGCAATATTGCTATTTAGTGATGCACTTGTGCGTAAGCAGGTACATGGGACAAAATATAACTTTTGGAGTTATATGTGTTTGGAGGAATTTAGTAACAGTGACGTCAAAATTAATTGCAAAAACTATTTGTAGTTGGTTTATTAATACTTGTCACTTACTTTTTTATATTATTGAGAGACTAGTTTCAAAGGCATTCGCCTCCATTTTCAATCTCTCTTCAACTGGCATCTGTTGTTGTCTGCTCTCTCTGGAGGTGGAACTATGAACTTTTTTGTCAAATTATCTACTGGTGGGATTTCAAAGTTCATCACGTGATCCTTATTTTTCCATATGAATATGTTCTCCCATGTTGTCAATTTATTTTGGTTTATCACTCCTTTTAATAATTTTGGATTTGGATCAATGTCATGATTTTCATTCCAAAAATGAAATGCTACTGCTGAAATTCCTTTCTTGGAAGTGTTGAAAACAGTGTTGTTATGATGGCCGATTGAGGATAGAGGCAAAGTCTCTGAAACATGTTCCGGAAAAATTTAAAAGTAAGTGTTGTTTAGTGTCATTAATCGACTCCCTTCAAATTTAATGCTACTGCTGACTTATCTTCTTGTTTCAATCTGATGTTTCTAAAGTGCTCTTTGACTCTGGTTTTTAGCTTTCTTTCAGTTTGACCTATGTAGCATTTTTCACAATTCTTACAAATTATTTGGTATATTCTGTATCTGTTAACTGATGGGATTTCATCTTTTGTTTTTGAATTTAGCAATTCAATTTGAGTGTCCATTAGTAGGTGCCAAGATTGTTCATAGCTGCAGAAAATGGATACAACAAAAGTCTGGTGTTGAAGAAAATTAGAAAAGCTAAACTAAAGAAAATCATTAAGGAAGCAATCATATTTACAAAAAAAAAAAAAGCAACAGCATATTCAGTTCATTCACATATCACCCAAAAACATTCAATAAATTTAAAAAGATCTTCAAGGAACAAAATATAATCTTGACGCATACTAATGGGCACTCAGTTTTAAAATTGCTAAACTCAAAAACAAAAGATGAAATCCTATCAGTTAACAGATCCGGAATATACCAAATAAGCTGTAAGAATTGTGAAAAATGCTACATAGATCAAACTAAAAGAAATCTAAAAACCAGAGTCAAAGAGCACTTTAGAAACATCAGATTGAAACAAGAAGATAAGTCAGCAGTAGCATTTCATATTTGGAATGAAAATCATGACATTGATCCAAATCCAAAATTATTAAAAGGGGACAACATGGGAGAACATATTCATATGGAAAAATAAGGATCGCGTAATGAACTTTGAAATCCCACCAGTAGATAATTTGACAAAGAAGTTCATACTTCCACCACCAGAGAGAGAGAGCGAACAACAACATAGCCAGTTGGAAAGAGATTGAAAATGGAGGCAAATGCTTTTGAAACTAGTCTCTCAATAATATAAAAAATTAAGTGATGAGTGTCAATAAAACAACTAAAAATAGTTTTTGCGATTAACTTTTGGAGATTCCCCTTGTAATTATCTAATTTAGCCCCATGTATATAAATTATTTTCCAAGATACTCATTTTTGTTTTGATACCTTCCATCTAGATGGGTAATACACATTGTGAACATTTATGGATTATTAGTAGTATATCAAAAACAAAAGAAACTTCTGTAAACCTCCAAAATTAATAGTTTTTATTAGTATGCAGGAATTAAAAAAATTGAAAATGCTACAATTTTACATAAAAGCCAATGACCTTGTAGGGTTAAGCTTTCTTGTTTGTGTTGGGACATTAAAAAATTCAAGACATTGACAGCCATGGGATTCCTTTTGAAGCATGCAACTGAACCTTCATTGAATTTATTCCATTTGATAGAAATAGCTGTCAATTAAGTGGGGTTTCATATGTCAGAAAAACTATGTATGTAAAGTGCTAGTTGCTAGTAATTATCTGCCATTAACTTGATACTATGTAAATATTACTTTAAATGAAGTAACTTTTGGATGTAATCTTTGTGGACATTTCATTGTAAATTAAAAAATATTGCTTAATTTATGTATACATTTCTTAACAAAGAATACAATCAGTATCCATGCATTAAAATGTTTTTGAATGGAAAAGGCTGGATTAATTTGTGCTACTGAGATTCCTTGTTGCTCCTCCATACCCAAACAAATAAAATGCACAGTTTGGCCCCATAGTTTGCAAGCCTAGAGTATTATTTTGTACAGTCTAATATCCAAGTAATGTGCTACTTTTGATTAGGTTTATTGTGCATTGAAAGGTAAATGAAAAACCGGTAATCTACGCAAAAGCAGACAAGGGTAACAAAATAGTAATACTGGACGAAGAAGACTATCGCAAAAAAATGGACAACCTTTTAAACGGAAAAGAATTTGTTAAATTACAAAACAATCCATTAAAGAAAGCATGCAAATCTGTGGAATTAGCAATTAAAACCAGTAAAATCATGACTAAAAGAGATAAATTGAACAATAAAATAGACAATCCAAAAACACCATACATACGAGGGCTATCCAGAAAGTAGATTACGTTTTGGAATAAAAAGTAAACAAAGTATAGGAAACAAATTTTATTATATACAGATGAAAGCCACACTCAAATACTACTTTTCGACATAGTCACCATTCAAATTAAGGCATTTATCGTAGCGATGTATGAGCTTGGAAATTCCTTCGTCGAAAAATTCGGCCGCCTGCGCCTTCAACCACTTCGTTACCTCTTCTTGCAGCTGTGCGTCGTCATCAAAACGCTGCATAGCCAGCCACTTCTTCATTGCTGGGAATAGGTGGAAGTCGCTCGGTGCCAGGTCGGGACTGTACAGCGGATGAGGAAACAACTCCCACTTAAAAGATTCAAGAACTTCACGAGTGACATTTGCCATGTGGGGCCGGGCGTTGTCGTGAATCAACAAGATCTTAGAGCTCAACATTCCTCTGCGCTTGTTTTGAATGGCTCTTCTGAGTTTTTGGAGAGTTTGGCAATACCTTTGAGAGTTTATTGTAGTGCCTCTTTCCAGGAAGTCCACCAAAATCACACCTTTTCTGTCCCAAAAAACAGTCACCATCATCTTCCTTGCCGACATTGTTTGCATGCATTTCTTGGGTTTTTGGGGAGAACTTGTGTGCCCCCACTGCATTGATTGCAATTTCGTTTCACAGTTCACGTGTTTCACCCATGTTTCATCACTAGTAACGATGCGATCGAGTAAAGAGTCACCATCCTTATGGTAAACGTCCAAAAAGTTCAACGCTGCAGCCATTCGCTGATTTTTGTGGTCCTCTGTCAAGATTTTTGGAATCCATCTTGCACAAAACTTGTGGTAACCAAGCTTTTTGCTGATGATTTCGTGCAACAAACTTCGCGAAATTTGTGGAAAACTCAAAGAAAGTTCCGTTATTGTGAACCTTCGATTTTCACGGACTTTAGCATCGACTTTTTCAACAAGTTCGGCAGTCACTATGCTGGGTCTCCCACTTCGATCTTCGTCGTGAACATTGGTTCGGCCATTTTTAAATCTGATGACCTACTGACGCACTCCACCTTCAGTGATAATGTTGTCCCCATACACTTCACAAAGCTGCCGATAGATTTCTATCGGTTTACAGTTTTTTGCAGTCAGAAACCTTATTACTGCACGCAGCTCGCGGGATTTTCAATTAACGCAGACATTTCAAACCGTCACAGTATCTGAACGGAGCACAGCACGAACCTCTCACTAGCACGGCTAGATGCCGACTGAGCTGCGCAACGCTCTGACCCCAAGATGGCCACGCTAGCCCTGCCCCTAGCGGAAACAGACGAAAACGTAATCTACTTTCTGGATAGCCCTCGTATATGGTTTACCCAAAATACATAAACCTGAAATTACCCTCAGACCAATAATTAATAACATTGATGCACCCACTTACCAACTATCAAAATGGCTGGTTCATATCTTCAGATCCTTCACAAAATTTGAAAATTTAAGTATCAAAAACTCGTTTGAATTGTTAAATCTCCTGAAGGACACAAAGATCAGCTCTACAGATGCTTTAGTTTCCTTTGACGTCATTTCTTTATATCCAAGTATACCTACCAATGAGCTTATTCCACTTCTCAAAAAATGGCTGGAATCAATACAAATAACATCTGAAGAAATAGAAGAACTTTCACAACTTACAGAAATTTGTATCAATCAAAATTTTTTCAGCTTTAATGGACAGATCTATAAACAAAAAACAGGCCTAGCTATGGGCAACCCATTGTCTCCCTTCTTGGCAGATTTATTTATGAATGCTTTTGAAACACATATCACAAAAACTTTTCCAAATTATTTCAAAGTGTGGAATCGCTATGTTGACGACATTTTTGCAATAGTACCTAAAAAACTCATACAAGATGGTCTTAGACTTTTGAATATACAAAATCCAGCTATAAAATTTACTTTGGAAACAGAAGAGGATAGTGTGCTCCCCTTTTTGGACATCAAGATCAAAAAAATGAACAACAAACTCACTTTTGGTATTTACAGGAAACCGACACACACAGATAATTACATCAAGAACAACAGTTTCAACCCAAAACAACACCAACATGCCATTTTCAACAGTTTAATCTTTCGGATGATCAACTTTCCACTAAACAGAGAAGATTATCAAGAAGAATACCTACACATAAAAAAAGTAGCTATATCCAACGGTTTCAACCCAAATTTAGTAGACAAAACAGTTAACAGACTCAACAAAGCTAAGAAAATAAAAGAAACCACCACCCTAGAACCTACAGGAGAAAAAGAGAAAAAACTTTTTAAAAAATTCACCTTCCACCCATCAGCCTATAACAAATTCCAAAAAATCTTCTCAAAACACAATATAACTCTTGCACCTCAAAATAGGTTTAATATCAGAAATTTGTAAAAATGCCCTCCCAAAAATTCAATCACTACCAAAGAAAAAACCAGGAATCTATGAGATCAAATGTGAAACTTGCCCTAAAATTTATATAGGAAAAACAAAAAGAAATATTAACATCAGAACTAAAGAACATCTAAGAAACATTAAAAATGGTGAAACAGAAAAATCAGCACTGGCTTTTCATTTTTTGAATACTAGACATGACATCAACTTGGAAACATGTCTAATAAAATATGTTAATCACCCCATAGAGCTTTCCGTATGGGAAAAAATCTTCATCAGCAAAAATCGTCATAGAGTCATGAATTTTGAAACTCCACCACCGGACATCTTTGACAAGTACATCACGCCATCTATTGACAAAACGGAGAAAGAGGAAACCACTACAACTTGCACTAGTCGAGTATCAGCTGATGATAGGAGCAAGAGCTCTTGAAACATGTCCTGTGAATAAACAGTGTGAGTGAAGCAATGTGTCAATATCTTCTCGATTCACTTTTGTACCAAAATTAGTTCTTACATTCTCAAATGAATTTGGTTTGGGAGAACATTTTCTACTATAATTTATTTTAAATCCTTAGCTTCTATTTTGTAAACTTTAACTCTTTTATTGGACAAGGATAGTTCAAGTAAGTACCTGTGTTAGGAATGAAGATGCCAGTTTTTTCAAACACAAATTATTTATTTCTCAACATTTCCCTTTTAGAAATATGTACTTCCCAAAACAAGCCAGTTTCAAACCCCCTCTAAAAATAGGAATTGTCAAGCTCTGCAACATACACCTCTCTCTTGATAATGTCCTCCTTATTTGTTTTAAATTTTGTTCTCATGAGCTATGTTTTCATCTTAAGGAACAGGAAGAAATTCTACTCAACCAAGTTGCTTGAATATGGAAGGCGTGGCTGCAGTTCATAATGCAAATCATGCAGTTTTAGCAGCAACAACACCAGTAAATATACTGATGCATATTTGTGGTGAAACAGCACTTTCTCCGTTACTAAATGGGACCATCTCTCCTTCAACTTATTGTCTAATGACGCTGACAAGCCTGTACATCTACAAAACAATTTTATATATGATAAAATACATCCCATTGCAAACAAATTCGGATATTCATGACCACAACACAAGAAACAAGAATAATTTCGCTACTATGATGTATAGACTCCACCTGTGTGACAAGTTGCCTAGTTACATGGGAGCCAAGCTATATAACAAACTCCCAGCAGAAGTTAAAGTATCTAGTAACTTAACAAAATTCAAATTTTTCTTGAAATCATATTTAATTAATAATGTTTTTTATTCACTTGAATTTCTAAACTAAGACTACAACTTCAGAATTTATTGTTTGAGTGCTAGTTTCTTATTTTACAATACTTATGACTAAAACCTAGACATTGTATTAGGTGTACAAGACATTATACATTTAGAATAACATTACCTAAGTTTTAGTTTCTTCTAATATCTGTATATATATATATATCAAGATATCCAGCAACTTTAATTGTATATAATTGACGACTTGCCTGTTTTCAACAATGCCTGTAAAACATAAGGTGATAATAAAGTATTATTATTATTATTATTATTATTATTATTATTATTATTATTATTATTATTATTATTATTATTATTATTATTAATCAGGCTAATAACTACTGTAGTATTGTTCCAGTAATCCTTTTGCCAAGAAGATAATGAGTATAATACCATTCACATCTTAAAAATTTGGTCAGTAAGAC
Organism: Mantis religiosa; assembly: GCA_030765055.1. Taxonomy (NCBI): domain Eukaryota; kingdom Metazoa; phylum Arthropoda; class Insecta; order Mantodea; family Mantidae; genus Mantis; species Mantis religiosa. Next base: position 139,206,780 of record CM060959.1, on the reverse strand, counting down.
CATCTTTGCCTTTTGTAGCAGATTTATTGGAAGCAAGCCATTATTTTGATTGTTGCTTGGTTCGGAATCCAGATCTCATTTATGGTGACACACTTGATGCAGAAAAGTCATTTGGATTTCACTTAAGTAACTCCAAACACATCTTTGGAAGCTGAAAGACACACCCACCTATTGTTCAATGTGAGCAAATATGACAGAGGTTAGGTTGACGATTTTTCCATCTCCAGCTTATCATGCAAATGTGAATTACTTTTATGGACATACCTATAGCTTCTGCCATTTTGTGTACTTTTCTCGATCAGTAAAAATCATATCAAGACTTTATCAATGACTACCTTGGTAACTGGGCAGCTTGGTTGCTTCTCATTAGAATTGGACGTTTGCTCACATTTGAATCCGAGTGTTGTCATAGATGGAGAAACCCTATAAACATCAATTTCACTTTAATCTCCTCAGAAGTTGTTCCATCCAATAGTAAAAAGTGAATCGCTGAATAATACAGCCCTTTTTCTACTTTAGCGAAAATTTGTGTAACTAGTGATTGAAATGCCTGTCAGATCCAAACTAACTTATGGATCAGTATCAAATTTATTTTTCCAATATGTAACAAATGACAGTACATGATGTTAACACCAACTTGCCTTAACAGTTTGAAACAGGGTACTTATTAAAAACCACCCTTGTAAATTTCTTCCAATTTTCTGAAATTACATATTTATTTATTTTTAATTAATTTCTTTTTGTGAACAGATTGAAAGATTTTAGTTTTAGTTGAAATATTTCTGTTGATGTTCATGGAGTCTTCTTTGTTCCTTTCCATAGGGAATGCCACAGGCTTGCAGAAGGAACTGGATTGAGAATACATATTATTAGTAAAACAAATCAAGCTGTCAGTAAATTTGGACCACAGTCTTCCCAGAAGTTTGGTATGTATTTTCTTTCTTAGAATTGTGTAGGTACACTCTAGAATGTGTTAGGTCCTATTTCAGTCTGTAATCTGATATGATTAGCAGAAACTTGTACAAAAAACAGGTAAGATGTAATTTTTTTTTCTGTTCAGTTAATGTATGTTGTTTCCTGATTTCAAAACATGATCAGATTCTTTGACTTTTTTTTTAATGTTTATACACATGAAAATAGTGTAGTACAATATTTTTGAAGTATAGTATCTGACATATATCTTATCTTGTTTTTATTTGTATATTTAATTCCAGATGTTCTGGTAACTACTCCAAATCGTTTAATTTATTTGCTGCAGCAAGATCCACCAGCATTAAACTTGCATAGGTAAGTAGCTTATAAGTTCTAATTACTGTAAATTTGCATTTACTCTGTGCAGAAATTTTCTATATGCATTCTAACTGCTTCTTTGTTTTCATGCAAAGTAGTTAAAGAAAATGATTAATATATTTTGTTATTCTCACCCTCTTCTTCTGTATTCTTTGGAAAACATGTTTAAGTGGATGTTGCTTTTTTATGCTTTACATTCACCAAAACAGGGTTTTGGCGGGTAGAATCAGATTAAAAAATTTGTGCCAAGCTGGTATCTCAACATGAATCTTTCACTTGAACATTTCAGTCTGATTGTACCTTAAAAATCCTTAGGCTGTTTGTGTCTTGTCCTCTGTGGTGTTGGAGGGTAACGTGCTAGCCTTGGTTCCTGAGGTTGCGGTTTCAAACCTTGTGGATAGTGATGGATTCTTTTTGAGTGTAAAACTCCTTAGCATGACTTCCTTCAAAAGGGAAGTAAAGCATCTCCTAGATTTATGGTACATAAAAGATCTTCAAGCCTGATAGAGACCACTGAGCAAAATTAAGAAGTAATTCATTCCTAATCTAGAATGAGAGGTTGAGAATCACAGCACTTAAAGAAGTGCACCCCCCAGGGGACTACTTTGGTAGGTACGGGTTTGGCGCACCCGGGGTCCCGAGCCAACAGTCTCCCTCGTGTGGGCTCCTCTTCGTGGTTGAGGGAGACGGTCAACAGGCCCACCCACGTGTAGGCCGTGCGTGGAGACCCGTGTCGGTGGAAATGTTTGTCCTGGTGGTTGAGGGATGCGTATCTGAGCTCGTAACAGTGTTTTTCTGAATTTGGGGAGGGTGCGCATTTCTAATACACTACTTTGACTTCTGCTTCGCCTAAACGGGAGGTTAGGGACTAACCCACCCCTAATCAATCGGCCAGGACTAGGTATTGTACCGACCTCCAGGGTGAGTGGGACGGCGAGCTCGCCTTATCCCCTGTGTAGCCCTGTCATCCCAGCGGGATGACCCCTTGTAGGACTCCGTGGTGGGTGGGGAGCACTGGGGGATGAATTTTACACCAACTATTATGGTAAACCTTACTCTAAAAAACAATTCAAAAAATTGTGGTAGCAATGGAAAAGAAGTAGTCGAGTCTTGTGGTCCTCGCTACTTGGTAGTCAGTCAAACTGAAGAAGGCCAAAAGTTTACGACAGTTAACCCTTTAACATCCAGAGGGGATTAGACAAAATTGCTGGTCTGGTCAAATCTTGTATACGATCGCGAAACGGCACGCTCCTGGTTGAGGCGCATTCTAACTCCCAGGCAGCATCGTTATTGAAGGCTAGCATGCTAGGGTGTTACCCTATAACCGTTACGATCCATAAGACCCTGAACTCCTCGCGCGGGTTGGTAACCACCCGTGCATTGGACGGTATGTCCAACGAGGAGATTCAGGAGAACCTGAAAGACCAGGGAGTTATTTGTGTGTACCGAGTGCAGCGCAGAGAATGTGGCGAATTGTTGCTCACTCGTACCCTGTTCCTTACTTTTGATAGGGTAGATCTTCCTCAAAAGATTAAGGCAGGATACGAGAGTATTGAGGTTCGGCCCTATGTACCAAACCCCCTGCGGTGCTACAAGTGTCAGCGTTATGGTCACACTAGTCAACTTTGTAACGGATCTCCAGCATGGTCAACTGTGGTTTGGCATTACATGATGGTGAGTGCTCCTCGCCCATTAAATGTATAAACTGTGCCGGGGGGCATCCATCTAGTTCCAAAGACTGCCCACGTTTTGTAGAAGAAAAGGCAATACAGGAAATCCGGGTTAAGGAGAAGGTATCCTTCTCGGACGCCCGGAAGCTCCTGCGTACTCGCCTGCCCTCCGTCCCTAGGTATGGTACTTATAAAGAAATTGCAACGCAAACCTGCGGTGCAGATGAGGCTACCATCTCAGATAGAGTTCTTGTCCCGACACAAGTACGGAAGTCCACAAATCCATCACCAGCGTCGGCAAATACATCGCCTAAACGGATGAAGGAAACTAACACCTCAGCCCCGTCCCAAGCCAAACCGTCGACTTCTACATCTAAATCTGACAAACCTGTAATATACGATACACCGCTTAAAGAATTTAAGACCAGTTACCAGAGGACAGATTTCCTTAAAGATTCGACCCATATCCCCAGAAAGAAGGAAGCCTCTAGGACATCCCGAAGCTCTTCTTCTGAAGAGCTTTCTGGTGATGATTCGGATCGACGACTGTCACCTTCGTCAATCTCTGTGTCCAATAAATTTGAAGCCCTCGAACCTAAGTTCTCTTTAGGGAAAGGGGCCTCCTCCACCGAAGAGATGGACCAAGAGGATACCGACCACATTACAAGAACGGCAACAAAAAAGCGCCAGGATAAACCGGACAAAAAAGAAACAGGTGTTAGCCCTACACCGAAGAAAAAGGGTAAACTGATTTGGCCACCATTAAAGTCGTCTTAATGTATACCAACTTTTACATCCTATCTCCATAGTTCCAATGGCTATCCTCCAATGGAACATACAGGGTTTAAGAGCACATCGACCAGAACTGGAACTTTTGCTCAGTAAGCATAACCCCTTTTTGGTATGCTTACAAGAGACTAAGCTACGTCCGCAAGATAAGTTTAAGCTACACACCACTGCAGTGTGATATTGACATAGAAGAGGGCATTCCTGCTCACGGGGGCACTATGATGCTCTTCAGGGATGACATATTTGTAGATCCGTTACAGCTACAATCTGATATACAATTTGTAGCCGTAAGGATTAAGCTGCCATCAATCGAATTTTGCATTTGCAATGTATATGCACCGCCATCAGATGACCTCTCGTTAATTGACCTTGAAGATCTGGTTTCCCAACTTTCAACACCATTTCTAATAGTTGGAGCACCAACTTTGGGGCTCAACTTGGGCATGTTCGAGAGGCCACCTAATTGCAAAATTCTTGGAGAGCAATAACTTGGTTCTCCTGAATACCGGAGAGCCAACGTTCCTTTCAGACGCCTTTAACACCTATTCGCACATCGATTTGGCAGTGTGTTTATCCCAGTTAGCAGTTTCATTACAGTGGAATGTCATCTCTGATTTACATTCCAGCGACCACTTCCCATGTCTTCTTAGTCTCTTAGCTCAAGATGTGTCTCCCTCATGTATCCCTAGATGGCGCTTTGATCGTGCCAACTGGAACCTTTACACTCAGTTGGCTGTGTTTGATTACAACGAGCGCAATTCTGTGAATGATCTAGTCGATCATCTCACAGAGAAACTTCTTTCCGCTGCAGAACAGTCTATTCCACGTTCAGCTACCCAACCCGGTCGATTTCCTGTCCCATGGTGGACCAACGACTGCCGGAATGCTATTCGTGCTCGTAGACGTGCTCTGAGGGTATTTCAACGACACCCTACCCTAAGTAATCAAATTGAGTACAAGAAAGCGCGTGCAAAGTCTAGGCAAATAATTAAGGATAGCAAAAAGATCTCATGGAACAACTTTGTATCATCTTGTAACAGATGTACACCTTCATCTGTTGTATGGGATAGGTTACGACGCGTGGCCGGAAAATCAACCCACTTGCCAATCGCCGATCTGCAAACACCTGCGGGAGTTGTTGATCCGTTTGTCATGGATAACACTTTCGGCTGTGCTTTCGCTCAGGTGTCTAGCTCCAGTAATTATGCTCCTGAGTTTATCTCAATTAAGGCTCAGATAGAATCTCAAGGTTTCGTGTTTAGTTCCAGAAACCTTGAAGATTATAACCGCCTCTTCACCTTGACAGAGTTAGAACATGCTCTTTCATCATCGCGACTGACTGCACCAGGACCGGACGGAATCCACGTTCAAATGTTACAACATCTCTCACCTGAAGGTAAGGCATTCCTGCTCGAGGTCTATAACCGTGTTTGGATTTATGCCACGTTTCCGGACAGGTGGCGAGAAGCCACCATTATACCTATCTTGAAAGTTGGCAAGGACCATCACCTCCCTTCTAGCTACCGTCCTATTTCCCTCACCAGTTGCGTATGCAAGGTGATGGAACGCATGATAAATGGACGGTTGGTATGGTGGCTGGAAACGCACAATCTACTGAATAACATCCAGTGCGGTTTTCGACAACGCCGTTCAACAGTGGATCATCTTGTGTCCATGTCGACACAGATTATGAACGGATTTCTTAAAAACTATCAAACAGTTGTAATATTTTTTGACCTCGAAAAGGCTTATGATACGTGTTGGCGGGCAGGGTTGCTACGTACTCTGCACACCTGGAATATACGTGGACGCCTACCACTCTTCCTTCAGGAATTCTTGAAAGACCGCGTATCTCGAGTAAGGGTTGGCTCTTTTTTTTCGAACCTTTTTGTTCAAGAGAACGGTGTACCACTGGGATCGGTACTAAGTGTTATGTTGTTTGCTATTGCGATTAATTCTATCTCGAAATGTATACCCCCGGGTGTCTCGTCATGCCTATTTGTAGACGACTTTGCCGTCTACTGTACATCTCAGCGCACTCCATTTTTAGAGCGCCGTCTTCAGACCACCTTGGACAACCTGAAGGGTTGGAGTTTAAAAAACTGCTTCCGATTCTCCGCTGAGAAAACCATCTGTGTTAACTTCTGGCGTCAGCAGAGTCGACTACCTCCAAGGCTCCGGCTAGGCGCTGATCTACTACCTTTTGCAGATGAGACGAGGTTCCTTGGATTGATATTTGATAGAAAACTTAATTGGTCGTCGCATATAGCACAACTGAAAGCACGATGTGACCGCTCTTTAAAATCTTGCGGGTACTAAGTGGAAAATCGTGGGGAGCGGATCGTACAGTGTTATTGCGACTTTATTGCGCACTCATCCGTTCCAAATTAGATTATGGTAGTATCATTTACGGCTCAGCACGACCATCTGTGCTGAAGAGATTAGACACAGTCCATAATTGTGGCATACGTATAGCAGTTGGGGCATTTCCAACGAGCCGAGTTATCAGCCTGTATGCTGAGTCTGCAGAACCTCCTCTGCAGTACAGGCGCAGCATGTTATTGGCAAATTATGGCTGTGGACTTAATTGCATGCCCACACATCCAACGTTTACGCCGTTCTTTAATACCCTCATGGACATGCGTTATAGGAACACTTCTATTAAACCAAAGCCACCTGGTTTTCGTTTCCGGGAGCTCCTTAGACATCTTGATACTGAAATGCCCAAGATGTATCCTAGGGGGTAGAGGACATACCCTCCTTGGTTGTGCAGAGCATCCCACGTTGATCTGGGCATGGCAAAATATGATAAATCTACCATGTCTATGTCTAGTATCCGCACATGTTTTTTAGAATTTTTATCGCGAAATGAGGACCATTTTATAATTTATACTGATGGGTCCAAGACCGCAAATGGTGTTGGTTGTGCTTACGTGTGTGGAACCAAACCGTATACATTTGGATTCCACACTAGCACTTCCATTTTTACTGCAGAGCTTTATGCAATATACCGGGCCATTTTACACGTACGTCGACGAAAGTTGGGGGACTGCATAATCCTGAGTGATTCCCTCAGTGCTCTTTAAAGCCTACGGCAGCTGTACAACTACCACCCTATTGTGCAGCGTATACAGTATGCCCTCCACGTTTTACACGCTTCTGGCGTTAACGTGGTGTGTGCATGGATCCCTGGTCACGTAGGCTTGCGGGGGAATGAAATGGCGGATTCGGCAGCCAAGACGGCTAACATGAAGCCCAGGGTTCGAGTAGCATCTGTGACATCGGAGGATTTTAGGGCCGTATTGCGGAGAGCTGTGCAAACCTGCTGGCAGGAAGAGTGGTCCGCTCTCCGTAATAATCAACTTAGATCTGTCAAAGAACTTCCGATTCCCTGGGTTACCTCCTGTCGGTCATCTCGTCGTGAGGAGGTGACTTTGGCTCGGTTGCGTATTGTGCACTGCTTTTTTACTCATAGTTTTCTTTTTAAAAAGGAGCCTTCTCCACTTTGTCCGTTTTGCAATGAAGCGTTGTCTGTACGACACGTGCTGCTAGAGTGTTTTCACCTAGCAGACCTTAGGACGTCTCTGCAGCTGCCGGCCAGCTTTGCAGAAATGCTAGCGGACGATAACGCAGTAGTGGAGAAGGTTTTTAGATTATTTTCTAGATTAGATTTTAGGATTTAGCGAATAGAATTTATGGCTTTTTAGATTATATTTCTTTTGTTTTTATAGTTTTTTTACGTGTATGTATTTTTTGTCAGTCTATTGACATATTTATAGTGTTTTAGAGGAATTTATATCTGGCTTTTGCCATGACCAGTTTGTTTTAAAAAGGGCGCTGATGACCTCTGCAGTTGAGCACCCTTATACTCATCATCATCATCATCATCATCATCATCATCATCGTCGTCGTCGTCGTCGTCATCATCATCATCATCAAAGAAGTACATAGATAAAAACTCAATTTCAATTTTATTTGGGCCTTGTGATGAAAGAACATGGAATATATACTAAGTTTCTTGCATTTAAAATTATCTGCTGCCTGCTGCAACTAGTAGCAATGCATCAGCAGAAGCTCATTAATTTCATAAGCTCTGAGATTTGGTAAGCAGACCACTGCTTCAGCTGTTAGGCTTTTTTCTCCTTATCTATACACTTTATATTCTGTGTAGAATTGCCAGGGGCTTTTGCGTCCTTGCATCGATGGAACATCGGGCAAGTCTCCCCAGACCTAGTTCGAAGTGACTTTAAGCCCTTAAGGGACTTCGAGGCCTTCATCAGCTATGGAGATGTGGAAACTTAGACTTCAGCTCTACTGGAAATTTTTTTAGAACCTGAGCGCACTTAGAAACATGATATTGTCTACTAGTTATTGTAAATACAATTTACTCTTTTAAGTCATCTCGTTCACGTTAATGGAGAGAATCGTTTGTAGAAATCGTACCATACACATTTCCTTGTAAGCACAATTCGAATAGAGAAATAAAGTTGGCAGGCCAACTTTAACCCATACATCATACACTATTTTTAGACTTCTAATATTTATCAATATATTATTGTTTTCTCATGGTCGCGATATGCATTCATCTTGTGTTTATATATTTTCTTGCTTTTATATTCTGCCATATACTTCACTGTTTCACAGAGAAACAACACTAACGGCATCCTGAATTTTGACCCAATTTTCACATGGGTGAGAGTTATCATCTTGATAAAGACGATATAGATGGTTTCAAACTGTAAATGTGAAATTGTTGATGCTCAGTATGTCATTGCTCCTGCTTCCACCTTTTTGCTGTTTTTGTTAAGCAGTTGCATATGTACATACTCTAGCTAGATAGGCATATACTTTATTGTGACTGAGCCAGTTATCTGAACTTTGCAGTTCAGCCTGTATAGGGCATATAAATATCATTTATTAACACAGTATGCAACCACCACTCCTTAGGGAAATTGCCTATATTTTCACTGAAGAGGGTAATTTTCAAACGCATTCTTTTTCAAATAATATTATTTTCTTGTTGATACAGAACTATACTATAGGAAACCTGATCATATTACTAGGTCCTCTGCTTAACATGGTTTGAAGTTTCATGAATGGGTTTTTGAGCCCTTTCTCAAAACAGTTTTTGTTTTACAAAATTTCTGCCACATTGCAGTAAATAGCTTTTACAGTAACAAAATTAAACAAAACATTGCAGCTAAAATTCTGTTCATGGAAGTTGTGATTCTGACTGTTTTTGTGTTATGTTTTATGTGATATATCAATTGCATTTCTATTTACACACAGCTCCATTCAAGTATATTGTGGCTTTTGGGGGTTCATAGAATTAAAAGTCCAATTTGCAGAAATTCAAAATGTTCTTTATTTCCGTAGAAATACACTGTTCAATTCTTACAGTAGTTGCATATAGAATCATAATCTACCAAAGTTGATGACCACACAAACAGCGTTCTGATTACATCAGCTCTCATTACAACACTTTACAACTGTTTACACGACTGACTGTGTTTACTACACTACTGTTCACTTTGCAACTCCTCTTGTCAAGTCGTCGCTCCCTTAAATACCTCATCTGATAATTCCAGACTGTTCCAGAACAATAAAGATACTGAATAATCTTTATCAATCAAGATGTCACCAGAAATTTCCATTTATCTCTGTTTCGGCAGATCTTTCTCTCCGGCACTATGTTTATCTGCTTATGCAAGCTCTTTATCTCCGTGAAATACTATCCGTCTGTTATCTATTTGCGCCGAAACTTTTTATGCCCGTTGCCGCGACACTACTCCCTCCTCAAGGCTGGTCGTCCCGAACAGCACCATCGTAGAGGACCAGACGATCCAGATGTACCACCAACATCTTCCCTCGGGGCACCTTCTGAATGCGGTAGATCACGTTGTTAATTCTCTTCACCACCCGGTACAGTCCTTGCCACGGCTGTTGAAGTTTCGGGCAGCATCCCTTGGTCCAGGTAGGGCGGTACAACCAGACTAGGTCACCCTGCTGGAACCCTTGGCTCTTGGCTTGCCTGTCGTATCGGGTCTTCTTGCGGTTGCTCGCCTTCTGGATGTTCTGACGAGCCATCTCATGCATGTCGTGGAGATGGTCCACCAGGCTCTCCACATACTCGTTGCTGGCTGTTTTGCGTTCGGGGTCTCCCAAAGGCCAGGTCACAAGGAAGGCATAACTCTCGGCCGAACATTAAGCTGACTGGCTGGCATCATCGCAGTGGTGTTGTGTGTTGACGAGCGGTAGGCCAGCAGGAACAGTGGCACCTTGACGACCCTGTCTCGCTGAAGGCTGGCCATGACCTTCCTCAGGTGTTCTTCTAAGGTCTTGATGTACCTTTCGACCATGCCATCTGACTGGGAATGTATAGGTGTTGTGCAGGTCTTGTTCACGCCAAGTCTTCCAGCACCTCCTTCATCAGATTGGACTCAAACTTGGTGCCCTGGTCGCTGTGGAGCTCTAAAGCCACCCCAAATTGGCAGAACACTTGCTCTACGAGGGAGTCTGTGATTCGGGATGACATACACCTCCGGCCACTTGGTGAAGTAGTCCACGGCCACCATCCGGTACTTGTTGCCTCGGTCGGACAGTGGGAATGGTCTAGCTATGTCCACGGCAATCCGTTCGAATGGGCTCCGACGTTGTACTGCTGAATGGTTGGACCCCCCGGCTTCTAGTCTGGGGGGCGCGATTCGCCGCGCACACTTACATTGACGGCACAATCTCTCAGTATCTGCTCAGAGCCTCAGCCGGTAGTAGTGCTGTCGGAGTTTGTCGATTGTTCGGTTTGCTCCCAGGTGTCCTGAAGTTCCGGCGTGCACTTCCTCCAATACCTCAGGGACCTTACTTCAGGGAAGTACCAATTGTTCTCTCTGGGTCTTCCCATCAGGCTATTCCCATGCCCGGAACAGCCGCCCTCTCTGATCTTTAGTGAGTTCCATTGGGCCCAGTATGACTTGTATGTGGCGCTCCTTGGTGCGATGTCCTCCCAGGTTGGTCTTGTCCCGCTTCTCTCAAGAGTGGCCCCAAGTCTGCATCTGCCAGCTGCTTCCTCCTCAGGCCTGCGCTATCCCAGCCATCCGCAGGCACTGCCGTGACCACTCTGACAGCTGCGGCATGCTCCTTCTGTTCCACTCTTGTGCATTGGCCGCACTCTTCTGGACAGGGTCTTCGGGACATGGCGTCTGCGTGGCTCTTCCCTCTACGATGTTCAAAGGTGAAGTCGTACTGCTGCAGCCTGTGGACCCAACATGCTGTCTGGCCTTCCAGGTTCCTAAAGCTCAAAAGCCAGGTGAGGGCGGAATGGTCAGTCCTCAGGTGGAATGGCTGACCGTACAGGTACTTGTGGAAGTGCTCCAAGGTCTTCACTACTGCCAGTAACTCTCGCCGGGTGAGGCAGTAGTTCTTCTCTGCTTGGATAGCGTCTTGCTGTAGTAGACTATCACTCGCTCATGGCCGTCCTGGACTTGAGATAGGACGCCTCCAATGCAATGGTCGCTGGAGTCGATGTCCACAATGAATGTGCCGCCTGATTGTGGAAATCCCAGAATAGGAGCACTACACAGTGTCTTCTTCAGCCACTGGAAAGCGTCTTGGTGTCATCCTCCACACATAAAGTCGGTGTTCCTCTGTCAGGCGGGTGAGGGGCTTGGTGATGTTGGAGAACCCCTTTATGAAGCGGCGGTAATAACTGCACAGCCCCAAGAATCTGCGCAATTCTCGCTTATCCTTTGGGCGAGGCCAATCTCTCACGGCCTATGTCTTCTCCGGGTCTGTGGCCACTCCGGTTGGTGAGAGTAAGTGGCCCAAGTAGTTCACCTCCTTGCAGAAGAGTTGGAACTTCTTCGCGTTGCCTGCAGTCTGTAGCACCTTGCTCAGGTTTCCCAGATGGTCTTCCAAGGTCTTAACGACGATGATGACGTGTTAAGCAGGCAGGCCTCATAAGTCAGTCCTCATATCACTGACTCCATGAGGGGTTGGAAGATTGCTGGTGCATTGCAAATACCAAAGGGCATAACTGTGAACTGCCAAAGCCCTTGGTCTGTCGAAGATGAGGTCTTCTCCTTGTCCCTCGGGTCTAGAGCTACCTGCCGGTAACCCGACTTCAGGTCCAGGGTCGAGAACCACTTCGCACCAGCAAGCGTGTCCTGGGTGTCGTCTCTCCGGGGTAGGAGAAAGCAATCCTTTTTGGTGACAGCGTTCAACTTCCTGTAGTCCACGCAGAAGTGTGGCTCACCGTTCTTCTTTGTCACCAGGGGAACACCAAGGGCTGCCAGACTCTTCAATCGCTCCCCTGGATTTCATGTCATCCCGTACTGCCGCTTGTTTTGCCAGCGGAACACGTCTAGGTGGTTGCCGAATAGGCCGGGTGTCTCCGGTGTCGATGCGATGTAGCACTCGGTCCGTGCAGGTGTGGTCGCTGTCTTGGCTGCAGACGTGCTGGTATCGTCTCAGCAGTTGCCGAACCTTCTCGAGCTGTTCTGCGGTCAGGTGGTCGGCCGCCCTCTCCAGTAAGCCTTCCAGCCGGGTTCCCAGGTGATGTGTCGGCACCGGCTCTTGTGTCTTGTCGATTGTTGTCACGCTGACCATTGGCTCGCATGTCCCAACTCCGTCCCAGACTGGATGTCGTTATCGGTGTCCATCAGGTTTGAGCAGCCTCACTGGCACCTCCTTTCGGCACGGTAACAATCTCCTGGCTACACAGAGTCCGTGCACAGGCGTCTTCTGGTCCAGCATCATGTTCTTCGTCTTTTGGCCTTCCAATTTCGCCGTCACCACCACCTCGCTTCTTGCGGGGACAACCACGTCTTCCTTCAAGACGACGCTGCAGATTCCCAGGCGCTCTTCGGGTTGCTGGAGAATGATCTCTTCTTCATTGTGCCTCAGGACCTACCTGCCGACGTCAAACATCGCCTCGTGGCTCCTGAGGGCATCCAATCCCAGTATCACCTCCTCAGCCACCTTCGCGTCGAACACCCGCAGACGCACGGCACACTTCAGTAGGACCTCCTCAAGCAAGGTGTCACCCAATGCCGTCACTAACTTGTATGGTCGGCTTGGTTTTCTGGACGGCAAACCCTTGGCCACGTCAGGTCTGATGATGGTCACGACTGCTCCGGTTTCTACCAGCACGCGGCACGGCCTCCCTTTCACCCAACTGTCCACGATGAGGCTGTCATCCAACCGTCGGCTGATGGCGCGCAGTATCATTCGAGGGGATGGTGGTGATAACGCCGACGGACCCCTCTCCAGGTGTCTTGGCTGTCCACATCCCCAACACCGGCCACTAGGTCCTCGCCGGCGTCCCTCGACTGGTCTTCGGTCTCCATTATAGCGGATACTCCTTGTTCTGGAAGTCGGGGTAGCTGTCACCTAGGCCGCCTCCATCGTCAGTGCTGCCGTTAGCTCCTCGTGAATAGTTTTGTAATCGCTGAGCATTAGGTGCTGACGAATCTCCGTGTCTCGTACCCCGTCGACAAAGGTGTAGGCAGCCTCTCAGGATACGAACTCTGGTGGGAGGTCGACTAAGGCTTTACTGGCCAGCTGCTCGATTGCAAGGGCGAACTCCTGCAGCGTCTCCCCTGGCTGCAGTGACCTTGACTTCAGCTGGCTGCGGCTAAGCGGTGGTTTCCAAATCGATTCTCCAGGGCCTCCCAGATGTCCTTGGGCGCCGCCGCTGTCTGGACCGCGTTCAGGACTTCTGCGCCCCGTCCCTGGAGGCTGGCTATTAACTGTGCGGCTTCTTCCTCCGGTGACCACTTGTGTTTGGCCACCGTGTCGAATTGACGGTGGAAGACTTCGAAAGTTGTCCCGCCGTCGTATTTAGGAGGTTTGACACGAGCAGATGTGTCGCGTCCCGGCGCGTCGACTTTTAAATCTTTCAACCTCCTGCCGACGATGTCCTCCACCATGGTGTTAAGAGACTTTGTGTTGCTGTCGGCCTTTCCCTCCAACTCGTTAACGTGGCTCACCAGGTCTTCGACGCACTCGCCCAACTCTGTGACGTCCTTCTTTACGCCAGCCAACTGCTCCTCAAACTGTGCGGCGAGGACCTCATTCGCCGCTTTCATTTCCGTGGTCAATTCGGTCATGTTTGCAGTCATTGTCGTGGCCAAGTTGTTGTTTGCAGCTTCCGTCTTCGCAGCGAGGTTGTCATTCGTCGTCTTTATTTTCTTCAGCTGGGCGGTGAGGTCAATTCCCCTGCTAGGTTGTTGTTTGCCGTTTCCGTCTTCGTTGTTAACGCAGTCATTTTTGTGGTCATCGTCGCTGCCAAGTTGTTATTTGCCGTCTCCAACTTAATCTGTGCCAATGCAGCCTCCATGACGTAATATCCCACTCCTGACACCAATAATGGCTTTGTGGGTTTGTAGAATTTAAAGTCCAATTTACAGATATTCAAAATGTTCTTTATTTCCGTAGAAATACACTGTTCAATTCTTACAGTAGTCGCATACAGAATCATAATCTACCAAGGCAACTGTTTACTCCTGTTTACGACTGTGTTTACTACTGTTCACTTTGCAACTCCTCTTGGCAAGTCGTCACTCCCTTAAATACTACCTCATCTGATAATTCCAGACTGTTCCAGAACAATAAAGAAACTGAATAATCTCTATCAATCAAGATGTCACCAGAAATTTCCATTCATCTCAGTTTGTTTCGGCAGACCTTTATCTCCGGCGGTATGTTTATCTGCTTATGCAAGCTCTTTATCTCCATGAAAAACTATCCATGTGTTAACTATTTGCACCTAAACTTTTTATGCCCGCAACAATGTGATACATAAAGTCAATTCTGTGTTACGTAGAAACTAAAATAAATATTTGTCATTTCATCTTTTGTTGCAAAAATCCAAAACAAAAGGTGAAATCCCACCATTTAAGAGAGCAAAAATATACCAAATAAGCTGTAAGAAGCATGAAAAATGCTACATAGGTCAAATTAAAAGAAGTCTAAAAACCAGAGTCAAAGAGCACTTTAGAAACATCATAATGAAAGAAGGTAAGTCAGTGGTAGCATTTCATTTTTGGAACAAAAACCATGACATTGATCCAAATCCAAAATTACTAAAAGGAGTGATAAACCAAAATAAACTGACAACATGGGAGAATATATTCATATGGAAAAATAAGGACCAAGTAATGAACTTTGAAATTCTGCCAGTAGATAGTTGGACAAAGAGGTTCATAGTTCCACCTCCAGAGAGAGGAGAGCAGATGGCAACAACAGTTGGAAAGAGGTTGATAATGGAGGCGATGGCTTCCGAAACTAGTCCCTCATATGTATAAAATGTAAGTGACGAAGTTTCAAAAAATCAGCTATGAATAGTTTTTTCAATTAATTTTGACGTCACTATTACTAAATTCCTCCAATCACATACAAAACTTAACAACATGCAATATTGTTTAAGTCAGAGATAAGAGGGAAGAACCAGAAAAGTGAACAGTATGTGCAGAGAAAATGAAATCAGCAATTGAATTCATTATGAAATTAGAAGTGAAGGAGCTCATTATAATCAAAATAAAAGCCAACGACTTTACTTGTCAGCTGGCAAAATGTCAACATATTATTCAAAATTTATAATTCAAGTGTTTCTAAAAATCTGAAAGTCAAAATAAGAGTACTTTTCAAACATTTTCCACACAAAGTTCAACATAAATTTTGGATCACCAGAGCTGGTTATGTAGCTATTGTAACTATGTTAACTTTCTAATCAAAAACACAGAAAATACATTTGTAAAGAAACACCATCTCGCTGAATTGAGAATACACAAAGCAAGATCCAAAGCACTCTACAAACTGATATAGTTTTCCTGGACATGTCGTATTCTTTGATCTACAGCAGGAGCAACCATTGCCAAACCTGGCTATTCCCACCAAATAACAGTGTTCCTTGTACGTCAGTGATATCAGCACAAACTCTCCATTATTCTGCACATAAAACAAGACTGAAGCACAACGACGTTGCATAAGGAATACTGTCATTTTTAGGTAAATTTCAGTGGCACACCACACCACAAGTGTAAGGTTCAGCTCAAGAAAGTGGAAGGAATAAAGAAGATTAGGATAATTATCTAAAGAAAGTCTACAGAGGCAGAAAAGTACAAATCACTCTCAAAATGGAGTCAACTTATAGACTTAAGGATCCTAGCAAGCTCTATACCACAATTTTGAAACGAAGAATATGAGCTGCATATCCTATCAATCTGAAGAGCTGTTTGCACCTAATGCAAAGAAAGTCTGATATAGAAATTCTCAAAATTAAAATTTAAGATAAGTGGTAAAGAGCTTCACTGTTATATGTTTCTGTTATTTAGAAATAGACAAATCAGTTGTGTACCAGTTTTGGAATGAGAATCATGATATAGAACAAGAAATATATTTATTAAAAAGTGTTCAAGGTCCAACTGCATTAACCACATGGGAAAAGATATTCATAAAGAAATATGAAGGAAAATCTTCAGCTTTGAGTTCATCAAGATCCAGCAGAGATGTTCCTATCGCCTCCAAGGAGTTCACCAAATCAAAATTCAACAGTCAATATTAGCTGAGGTTGTTAGGAAGGTCCTAAAGAAACATATTCTAGGTAAATACTAGCAATATATGGAGCATGGAGTACTAATTTGACTCAAAATTATATTAATTTTATGCTTCATTGTATCATAGTTCTTACTCATTAAGAAAATTATATTGTAATATTTATCATATGTAAATTGGATCCATATGTCCAGATGTAAGCAAAATGAACATGTTTCTGTGTATTAGTGTGGTAAATAAAGTGTTTTGACCCCATCCTCAGTTAAATTTAATTAAAACTTGATTTCACTGTATTAATTCCTTTTCCTGTTTATTATATGCCATGTAAAAGCTTAAACATGGGTTAAATTAATGTACTCGACTGCTTTAGTTTATTTTTCTTCTATCTTTGTTTCTTTCTTTAATATTTGAGCAATGTTTCATCATATATTAGAACTCCATTGGATAGAGAATACTATTATAGAAAAGCTTTAACTAAAAAGTATAAACATTTATTTATGTAAAATTTCCAAAATCCAATTCACTCTCTTAGATCTTTCAGAACATAATAAAACTTATGTTTCTTTTTGTAGTGTTGAATGGCTAGTGATAGATGAATCTGACAAGCTGTTTGAAGCAGGACCAAAAGGATTTCGTGAACAATTGGCTGTCATCTATAATGCCTGTGATTCCAGTAATGTGAAAAGGGCAATGTTTTCTGCAACACACACAGTACATGTTGCCCGCTGGGCTCGCAAGAACCTTAAGGGCTTAATTTCTGTTACCATCGGGCACAGGTAAAATGAATATTTACAAAATTAACACATCTTATAATTGAAAAAACTTACTACAAATATTTTCTTCAATTAATTTTGACATCTGCTACTAAATTCCTCCAATCACGCATAACATTTTATCATGTATATATTAGGTTTCCTTAGAAGTAGTAACACTTGAAACACTCATTGAAGGTTTTAAGAAAATGAAATATTGAATTATATACAACGTCTCAGTTTTCTTTTAGCTTTAGGTTTAAGAATGTATACTGACATTTTATATTGATTGAATAATTCTTCTGTTGTTTATTTATTTGACTATGTCATAAGAAATACTAGACATAACCATGTGCTGCTATGCAATGAATAGTTATCAAATGACTGCATGCTTAGGATTTATCTTTTCTTCAAGCTTGCAAAGTACATCTATTAATAGTATGACTGAGGTAGTGATGAATTGTCCTACTTCTTTGCTGTAAGCAATTATTTGCTTCAGATTTTACATAACAAAATTCTTCATCAGTTAGTTTTTTCCCCAAGCAAAACAATTATATGTAAACTTTTTTAAAATATGACTAGAGGTTAGTCGCTTTTCATTGAACTTAATTTTATGTTTTAAATTCTCTGACAGGGAGATGATAAGTTTCCAGTACTGTTAAATATGCAGGATGTCTCAGGCACAAACACTATGAGTCGCATTAGAGCCGATGATGCGAACAAAAATTTGCAAAACATGTCCTCAATTTAGGTACGTAAGTGAAGCTAATGTGTAATAAATATGACTCATCTATAATTTAATAACTATAAATTCAGTTGTATTAATGTTTTTTCAACACATTTACAGTAAGATTAGATAAGTGTTCAAGTATCTTTATAAATCAGTTTCATTACAGCATCTTAGCACATAATATACTTTGTAAAGCCTTTATTATGCTACATAAGCCGTTAATCCAAGATGGCCAGGGTTGAATTCCAGCCGACCCCAAAGTGAGATTTGTAGTGGATAACATGGCGCTGGGTCAGGCTTTCTCCGGGATCTCCGGTTTCCCCATTCCGGTTTCTCATTCCACCGGTGCTCCCATCTTAATTTCATGTGTCATCAGTGTCACAGCCTGTGGTGGCACATGTAGTAAAAGCAGGTGTTAAACACTACACATTCATTCAGTTTAAGCCATTTATCTCTATTATTAATTTTTAGATGAGTCGTATTTATTACACATCTGCTTCACTTTCGTACCTATTTTGAGGACATGTTTCGCAAATCATCGTTTGCATCTTCTGCTCTTATGCGACTTAAGCTTGATCGCATAAGCTTTAGTCGCATAAGAGCAGAAGATGCAAACGATGATTTGCGAAACATGTCCTCAAAATAGGTACAAAAGTGAAGCAGATGTGTAATAAATATGACTCATCTAAAAATTAATAATTATTTCGCTTCACTGTGGTGTTCCAATACAGTTAAATCTCGATCCATTTATCTCTGTTCCACATTGACTTCTTGTGGATAAGTGATTCCTTCCATCTGGCAAAAATGTCTTCTGGTAGCAAAACTTCAAACTATTATACAACCTCTTCATTGACATAAATTTCATAATCTGTAAGAGGTTTATATATTCGTATATTCTGTTAAAACATGCAGCTTATTTCAAATAATATTTCATGTGGCATCATTCATTTTTGAAACATTTGTTTATTGATTTGCTTCAATACTTCTGTTTCTTTTAAAATGCTGTTACTATTCCATTGTTTCTTCTGATAATATAGAAGGAATATTTAGTGACTAGCCTTCAAACATCTATTGATTCAGTATCTTCTATAAGACTTGAAACTTCCAAAGCAGTTTTTGAGTTTGATTTTTGAGTCACTATGTTTACACTCAACTTCACTTAATATGTTGTTGTATAATTGAAACGTTTTCAAGATCATTCGATCTCATCCTCAGCTGTTTAGTGACTAAATGAACATTCTTCTTCCTCCACTACTACGGTGATTTCAAAGTGTTGAGGATTGAATTTTTTAGTGGCTCAATCCCCAACACTTTGAAATTGGGGATTTATCAGATAAACTGTGAAACCTGTGATAAAAGCTACATAGGAAAAACTAAGAGAAACTTGTTAACCAGGCAAAAAGAACACCAGAGGAACATAAATTTGAAACAAACAGAAAAATCTGCAGTGTCACACCATTTTTGGACAGAAAACCACAACATTGGCCATAACATAAAACTGTTAAAATCTTTAAGTACACCAATAGAATTGGATATTTGGGAAAAAATATTCATAACCAAAAACTGGGATAAAGTTATAAATTTTGAAATCCTGGCATTAAATGAAGTATTAAAACTTAGTGCCCCTAACACCAGATGGCAGAGGGATTGGTAGTAGAGGAAGAAGAATGTTCCTCTAGTCACCAAACAGCTGAGGATGAGATCGAATGATCTTGAAAACGTTTCAATTATACAACAAAAAAGTTCCAAAAAATATTCAAGAAATACAATATAACATTGGCACCAAAAAACAATTACAACATTAAAAACCTACTTCACAGTAATAATACTGATAAGATAAAACCAGAGGAAAAGTCAGGCATTTACAAAATTAAGTGTAAAGACTGTGAAAAAATTTACATAGGAAGGACAAAAAGGAACATAGGCACTAGAAAGAAAGAACACTTCAGGCACTTAAGATACAAAAATATTGATAAGTCCGCATTAGCAGCTCATTTCTGGTCTGAAAATCATGAAATTGAAGATAGCACAGAATTACTAAAATACGTACAAAAACATAGTGAACTCGTCATATGGGAGAGGATATACATAGAAAAACATAAAAACCAACTAATGAACTTTGAAATCCCGCTAGAAGAGAATCCCACTTTTCAGTTCATCACTTAATCAACAGATGGCAGCAACAACCCCAGAATTACCCACACCGCTGGATCTAGCGTCAGTCGCACAAGAGCCGTAGATGCAAGCGAAGATTTGCGAAACATGTCCTCAAAATAGGTACGAAAGTGAAGCAGATGTGTTAAAAAATGCGACTCATCTAAAATTTAATAGTAAGTGAAGTTGAGTGTAAGCATAGTGACTCAAAAATCAAACTCAAAAATGAAGAATACTTCACTGTTAATAATGCTTCTGCTTTTAATATTTATTCCAAAGCAGTGATAACTAATTAAGGCTTCTCAAGTTACCAGCTGTGTTAAATCAATGAAATTTCTCAAGCTTTCAGCCATCTTGACTTCATGGCCTTTTTCAGGAAACTGTTGTGTGCCACCAACTGGCTAAGCTATATGCCCCAACTAAGGGGTAGGACTAGCAAGTACGGGCCAATGGAGAGCAGGTCCTCTCTGATTGATCTGGTTTGGAGTGTCAAAAAGTGTTAAGTGTGCATTCCTCTCATATATTCTAGTATTCTGGACCATGCAGTGCTGAGCTGGATGCCATTGTCTCTATTAGATTCTCTATTAGATTCTAATTTAATTTATATAGCCTCTACAGAAACAAAACTATTTGCAACGAAAACTTCACTTATCTTAAGAAAATTATGTAAATTTTTCTTATTAATTGATCAGGTCAATTTCGTAAACCCTTGTTTACATTCTCAGCCATCAAATAACTTGTTTGAAGTTGGCTGAGTATGTAAACAAGGGTTTATGAAATCGACCTGATCAATTAATAAGAAAAATTTACGTCTTTTCTTAAGATAAGTGAAGTTTTTATTGCAAATATTTATATTTGTGTAATATTTGTTACTTCACTGTAACTAGCTTCATTTTTACGTAATTCTATAGCCTTTTTTATCAGTCTGTCATAATATTGGTCGCTGCAGTGCAAGATCGTGATATTATGACACTAATACGTTATAATTAATAATGTTATAATTGTTTTTTGGTGCCAGTGCTATGTTATAGTCCTTGAATATTTTTTGGAACTTTTGTGTCCCAGGGGTGGTATGTAAATTTAACAAATCTAATTTCTTGTTTTAGTATTTGAAGCTAAAGAAAAAATAAGGTTAGTTAGCTGTTTGGGTCTATTGGGTCCAAGGGTAACCAGGAAATCAGTGTAGTAATAAGTAGATAGATAATTTATTCATCTTGTAAATCATACATTGTACATGAGTACTATGATATAACACACGTCGAATTGTGAATTTACAGTGCTATTAACTATACTTGTAAATTAACAAGTCACATCCATTAAGGACAAGTCAGTGTTTGTACAAAATAATGATTTATGAAGATATCTCAAGAATTTTATAATATACACAATTAATTTAGAAATGTAACAATATTATAAACTTTCCATAAATTCACTAACAGAATAAAAACAGTGATCTAGCAAGTAT
The DNA here is from genome assembly GCA_030765055.1 of Mantis religiosa. Classification (NCBI taxonomy): domain Eukaryota; kingdom Metazoa; phylum Arthropoda; class Insecta; order Mantodea; family Mantidae; genus Mantis; species Mantis religiosa. The sequence continues at coordinate 139,185,381 of CM060959.1, read as the reverse complement.
GCCAAAACTGACTTTTTAAATGCTGAAAAATTGCAAGTGGTTTTATTGGCTTTAGGCAGTGTATTTAAAAAAGTGATTCCTAGGTTTATTACATAGTTTTGATGAGCTCTTGTGTTACTTCTATTCACATGAATATCCATTCTCTGTCTAGTATTATGGTTATGAACTGTGTCATTAAAGGTACAGTGGCCGTTTCCTGTCATTAAATTTGTCTTTGTAAATTTTAAAATTTCAAAAATGAAAATACATGGGAGATGTAAGATTTAAAATTTTTTAAATAATGGTCTGCACGTAGATGTTGATTTAACTCCTCCAAGTATTCTTAGAATCCGTTTTTGCATTATGAATAATGATTTACAATGTGGTGAGTTACCCCATAATGTGATGCCATATTTTAAAATGGAGTGAGCACACGCAAAATACACGCTTCTGAGAGTTTTTATGTTAACTATATGTACCAGTTGTCTGAAATTATAACAAATTGTACTCCGTTTTTTAATTAGATGATCAACATGTGTCTCCCATTTTAGGTTAGTCTGTATCCAAAGACCAAGAAATTTAGTAGTATTTACATACTTACTTTATTATTACATATTAATTGTGATTGTACAGAAGACTTATTCTGAAAATTAATTACATGTGTCTTATCCAAGTTTACGATTAAATTATTATTGCTGAACCATTTAGAAATATTACTGAACATTCTGTTCGATAAGATTTGTAGCTCTTCAAGTGCATTGCTTTCAATTATATTTGTGTTGTCAGCATATTGAACTATTGTTTTAGCTGTAATACTTGACTGTAACTCATTTACAAATAATAAGAAAAGAATAGGACCCAAAATAGAACCTTGTGGTACACCAAACTTAATATATTTTGTGTCTGATAGGTATTCTTTAACGTGATCTTTTTCTGTATGTGAAATTTCTACTATTTGCTTGCTGTCCTTTAGATATCATTTGATCCATTGCAATGCATGCCCTCTAATACCCATATGTTCTAATTTTTGGAATAGTAAATTGTGCTTTAGTACATCAAATGCTTTAGTTAGGTCGAGGAATGCGCCTAGTATTTTATCTATGTTATCCAAAGTATTTATTACACTGTTTACAAAATCAAAAAGTGCAGTTTCTGTTGATTTTTGTTTACAAAGCCCATGCTGAGTTTTAGATATTAAATCATTCATCTCTATAAATGCTATAAGTCTTTTATAAAATATATTTTCCAGTACTTTAGAGAAGCTGGATAAGAGTGAAATTGGCCTGTAATTTAGTAATTGGGTTTTATCTCCTTTTTTGTATAGTGGCTTTACTTTAGCAGTTTTCAGAGCTTCTGGAAACATGGCATGTTCAAGTGAGCTATTACATACGTCTGCTAACGGGTGTGCGATAAGAATAGAATATTTCTTTAGCAAAAAATCAGGAACGTTATCAATACCTGAAGAGTACTTAGATTTAAATTTGGATATTACTGAAACGATTTCCTAGAAATCAGTAGGGTGCAAGAACATTGTTGTTTCACATATATTTCCTCTATTTGTTTTTACTGAAGTACCCATTGTGGAGTTTTTTTGTGAAACAATATTTTCAACAAGATTTATGAAGTGATTGTTAAAAGTCTCTGCTATTAACTTTGGGTTTGTTATTATTTTTGAATGCTTCTGCAGTACTCAATTATCTATATTCTTATTGGGCTTTATTTCATTCTGTATTACTTTCCATGAAGCTTTCATTTTGTTCTGGCCATTTTTGATGAATTTATTGTTTGCCATCTTTTTTGCTTGTTTTATAACTTTATTCAATGTGACTTTATATTTCTTAACATAGTCACTGAATTGTGGAGTGCCAGTCACTGTTTGCAGAATTTCATGTAATTTTCGTTTGTGTGCGCAAGATGTTATAATTCCTTTAGTAATCCACAAATTTGATTTTCCTGAGAATGATTCTTTTATTTGTACAAGTGGGAAAGCTGTATCAAAATATTGCCTAAATATTTTTTGAAAAGTCTCAAATATTTAATTAGTATCAGATGTATCATACACTTCATGCCACATTTCGCTTTTTAGTAGATGCAAGAAATAATCTGTGTTTTAATTGTCTGGTAAATTTTGTTATTTTAAGGTTTGGATTTATACTGTTTTCCATATTTATTGATATTAACTGAGCATTATGATCACTGTAACCCATATTCAGTGGGTGACTTTTGTACGACTGACTACCACTAGTAAAAATTTGGTCAACTATGGTTGCACAGAATTTTGTATTTCTGGTTGGGAAATTTACTAAAGGTTTTAAGTTAAATGTAGCTACCAAATCAATTAAGTCATTCTTTTGTTTTGAGATTTTAGCAAAATCAATATTAAAGTCTCCACAGACAATGAGTGTTTTGCTTAAATGTTTAAATTTATTAAGAACTTTTTCTAGTCTATTCAGAAAAATATTTAAGTTACTGTGACTTTGTGGGTTCGTAGAATTATAAGGCCGAGTTGCAGAAATTAAAAGTCTCCTTTATTTTCGTCGAAATACACTGTTCAATTCTCACGTAACAACATTACATCACATAATAACACAATCTTCCAAGGTCTATGACAATAACAAACCGTGACAGCTGATTACAAAATGAAATGAAATGTGTAGTGTTTAACGCCCGCTTTTACTACATACGGCACTGCAGGTGATGACACTGATGATACATGAGATGAAGATGGAGCACCGGTGGAATGAGATGGCGGGGGAAACCGGAGGTCCCGGAGAAAACCCGCCCCAGTGCCGTGTTATCCACCACAAATCTCACTTTGCGGTCACCTGGGATCGAACCCGGGCCGCCTTGGTGAGAACCAAGCGGTCTAACCACTGATCCACGGCGCGGCCATGCGATTACATTAGCTCTCGTTACAACAACACTTTGTCGCACAACTAACTCCCGGCTGGTGTGTCACAATCACTTTTATATCTAATTCACAACTCGAGAAACTTCTCGAGCAAACAAGAAAAACAACCATTCTCCGTCAATCGAGATATCTCTAGAAACTTCCAGACATGTAATCCTATCTGTGCGGCAAGTCCTTTGTGTACACTAGCCGTGCTGCTTATCAAGCTCTTTATTACCGTGAAACCTTATCTGCCGTCTATTATCTATTTGCGCCGAAACTGTTTATGCCTGTTACCGCAACATTACCATTAGGAGATCTGTATATATACGCTACAGTAAGGTTATATTCAACAAGTTCGACTGCAGAGATTTCTATATCTTTTTCATGTGACAGACCGGATGTGCATATCATACTAAATTTAATGCCATCTCTTACATATATACAACTTCCACCATGATTAAATGTTTCTCTACAATAATGTGCAGCTAGATTGAACTTGTTAATCTTAGTATTTAATATATGGTTTTCTTTCAGCCAATGTTCTGAAAAACATAACACATGCATATCTGATCTTTCCTTGAGAATAATTTCTAGTTCACTGATTTTATTAGACAGAGACTGGACATTATGGTGTAATATTTTTAACTCTGTAGACTGATTTTTAGAAGATTTTTGACCATTTTGATATTTTTTTACCCTTTTCCTTAGGAATACCTGCACTGTGTTTTGTATTTCTTCTCATTCCCTCATGCTTTATTGCTGAAAAGATGCCTAGTTTTTTGGACCACATGATAAATTTACTCTATTTGCCTCAGATTGTTCTGTTTAACCATTTGGTTTGTTGTTCACACAAATCGAAATCACTTTCACTAGTGTTTCACTGAGCACCCTCTTCCCCAGTTTATTCAGATGCATCCCGTGTCTTGTGTGGAGTACCTGCCTTATGTTGGTGTTGACTAGCTTCACATGGTAATATTATTTACACATCTCTGTGATGTGTAAGTTTATAGAACGATTTTCTTGTTTACCCAGGAATTTGGGTGTAGGTCGTATCTTGTAGATAGTTTGACAACGATCAAATTGGTGTTTTGTAACTTGTTTACTGTGTGTTCTAGTTTTGGAATAACATTCTCAGGTTCACCGTTGCCTATGTCATTTGTGCCAGCGATGAGTCGAACAGTCGTTCTTCGTAAAATCGGAACATTTCATCTCCATGTTTCTGAAAGCCTCGTCAATATTTGCACCTGGTTTAACGATAGCATTTGCCATCATCGTATTTTGTTCCATATGATTTATTTTCTCGGCAAGTCCTTGTCCGTGACTATCCGTTAGCAATAATACATGATTTCAGATCCGTTTCTTACCTGCGTTTACCGTATTTGCCGAGTTGAGCATCACATTCGAAACCTCTTTTGGATTCAGAACCCGCCAAAAGCATGAATCTGTTATAGCTGTTGTAGGTATCTTCTTGCTGATAAGTATTGTGCTTGCTGCTAGGCACACGCCGCTTTTGTCCAGGTGCAGTGCTCCATTTCGCGTAGAATTCACACTGTTTATCGCTGTTATTTATCCTTCTTTCCAGTTTGATGTTTTTGTCTTTCAATCTGTCAATCTCACAGAGTGCATGGTTCAAGTCCTTCTTCATTATTTCAATAACTTTTTGAAACGACGCTATCGTATCACACTCTGTTCCTGCATTGTCGCCATTTGACGCACTTTCTGTTTTATTATCTCACTATAACTGTATTTCTTATTACCTCCTATTTGTTTGTTCATGTCACTTTCTTCCTGATATGCCGTAACATGCTTTTTGCCTCGATTTCTTAGCGAATACTCACAGTTTTTCAGTAAATTCACGGAAGCATTATTACGTTCTGCACATACTGATGCCATACATGTAAATGTATCATAATTTGTAATTGAAATGTAAATAAAGAAAGATAGTTTATTCCCTATTTCTTATTACAATATCTAGCATATACAACTTCATACATATATAACACAATTAGTATACAATGAATACAAAATCTTGCATACTCCTCATTTTGGAATTGCATTTTCTCATGCCCCATTGTAATTAACCCAGGTTGTGTATATAATGGAGCATTTTAAAACTTGGGATCTAGATTTTCTTTCCCTTTATACTTTATACTGGTTTTCCTAGTTGTTCTCATTAGTCTTCCCGGTTTTCCAAAGCCATTTTTGTCTTATCTTGCCATTAAAAAAATAGGGCTAATATCAGCAGACATAAAATTTATTAACTGGTGCCTACAACAAAATATCTGCCCCAAATTCGTAAGAAAAGTAGTAAAATTTAACTATAATAGTAGAGAACAAAAGGCTGCTGAAAAGACCGTATTAAGATCTGAAAAGTCTAACCAATTCAATTCAATTTATTCATCCTTTAAATCTCCATACAAGATTGTGGACTCGTCAAAACAAAAATATTTACAAAATTTAAGTACAGAAATTACAAAACACATGTATAAGAGTAAAAAATATAATAATATAACTTAACTTTCCAAATACTCTGAATAGAATAAAAACATGCTTCACTTAAAAATTTATGTAGTTTAAATTTAAAAATCTTTTGGTTGTCAATCTGTTTTAAATAAAGAGGTAACTTATTGTACAGTTGGTACCACTATAAGTGAAGGAACGTTTGTATAACGTGGTATTATGACTAATTGCTAGTAGGTTTGAACTGTTTCTTGTATCATGCTGGTGTGTCACTGCATATGTTTTGGAACAAAATGCACCAAATGTGGGGTGTAGAAAGAAGTTAGGTGATGATGGACTTTTTTTTGAGTTTGATGATGGACTTCTTCGAAGTTCTCAGAGTTCGATCTACTCGTTCCTTGGCTACTCTGGTATCTGCATGGACTCTTCTTTTTAGGGGTGGTCGCGGATATCGAAGGATAATGTTTTAAATAAAAGATTATTTATAATTTCCCCAACGAATCTCCAAACTTTGAGATTTATTAAGAATGAAACCTTTTTAACATAAATCAATTGATATCAATATTCTCTGGTGCAATCCTTTTAACTGTTAACCAAAAATCACTTTTCTGTTGCACCAAGTAAAATATACTGATACATATATTCTTACACACAAAAATTGCCTTTGCACATGAGCGTCTATTTGCAGACTTACATGTCCTTTCACCGTGAAAGTCAAATGAAGAAGAAGGAATCACCTCCAGTCCAGGTGCTTATATATTCTTTGTGCCGTTGCCATCACGACAAATCAACATCATTCAACTTTCATACATTTCTTCATAAATTTTGTGTAATAACTTTTTCATACCATTATTCAATATTCTAAATAATTCTTTTTACTTATCTAAATTATTAAATAGATTTAAATAATCATTTCAGTTTTAAAGCAACTTAAACTAGCTTTATATGTAAAAGAACCACTACAACAAACTAGCTAATATAGACCTCTCAGTATACAGCCTACACATGAAACTGATAAAATCATTAGGAAACACAGCATGGGACCATTTAGAGTATAAATCATTTGAGTATATTAATTATAGTCAAACAAAAAGTTAACCTTCAAAAGAAGAAGCTAAAGCAGAGTCAGAATCATTTGCTACCGAAATATAACAAAATTTCAGTAAAGAACACACCACAGAACAATGTAACAAACCTCTCCAAACAAACTTTTAGTAATGAAGAAATAGATATCCTAAACCAAGGCTTGAAAACGTGTATATTATACTGCAGCAACACTGAAGAGTTCATAGCTGATATTGAAATGGATAAAAACGTAATCAGGAAAAAATCTACATACATATTAGAAAACTTAGCAAATAAAAAAAAACAGTTAAGCATATGAAGCAAATTAAGATAAGTAAATCACTAAGAAATAAGGATGTAATCTTCTCAAGGGCTGATAAAGGGAACAAAATAGTCATTTTAGACACTGCTACATACAAGGGAGAAATGTTAGATGTACTACAACAAAAAGAATTCAAAGAAATCTATTCAAATCCACTTGACCAATGTGCAAAAGAAGTACACAAATCATCAACAATAGGAAAATTTTAACAACTGCTGAACAAAACTCTATCAAACATTACAACCCTACCCTTGGAAGATTATATGGATTACCTAAAATACATATATCCAACATACCCATGATAACCATAATAAATAATGTCAACACTCTACATACCTACTTGTAAAATGGCTATCCAAAAAATTTCAGTCCTTTCCGCAATTCAATATTCTCAGCATAAAATTTTCATTAGACCTTGTGGAAAAAATCCAAAATTTTAAACTAAAACCTCTAGACACTTTAGTATCCTTTGATGTCTGCTTCCTCTTCCCTAGCAACCAATAGGCAAACTCATGATTCAACTAAAGAAATGGCTAACCGTTATAAACCTAGATGCAAATACAGTAGAAGAATATTTGGCAATGACAGAAATATGCATTCATCAAAATTATTTTGTCTTCGGTGAAAAGTATTACAAACAGAGACTGGCTATGAAAAGTATTACAAACAGGACTGGCTATGGGAAGCCCGCTATCACCATTTTTAGCCAACTTATACATGAGCTTTTTCTAAGTACACATAACTAAAGCCTTTCCTCACATCTTTAAAACATGGTACAGATACGTAGAAGACATTTTTGCAATAGTACACAAAAAAACAGATAGATGACGCTTTGAAATTGCTCAACCTTCAAGAACCCAGCATACAATTCACAGAAGAAACTGAAGAGAACTATACTGTACCTTTTTTAGACCTTAAAATCTCAAAAAGCAATGAAAAACTTGAATTTGGTATACACAGAGCAGCAATACAGATAATTGCATCAAAGCAGAGTTTCAACCCAACACCACACAAACATGCCACCACCAACAGTCTCACACACAGATTAGTTAACCTACCCCTCAGCCAGCAACAGTATCACAAAGAATACCATCAAATCTTAAAAACCGCAATTACAAATGGATATGTAAAGAGCCTTGTAGACAAAAATGTAAAATCATTCCAACTTCAAAAAAGCTCTTTTACCAATGAAACAAGAAATTAGATTTGCTAAATTTACATACTACCCCTGGGCCACAAAAAAGTTCCAAACAATATTCAAGGAATATAACATAGCATTGGCACCAAAAACCAGTTATAACATTAAAAATCTGCTTAACAGCAACAATACAGATAGAATAAAATGAGATGAAAAATCAAGCATTTACAGGATAAAGTGTAAAAACTGTGAAAAAATTTACATAGAGAGGACAAACAGAAACATAGGCATCAGGAAAAAAGAACATTTCAGACACCTAAGATGCAAGAATACCGAAAAGTCTACAATAGCAACTCATTTCTGGTCTGAAAATCATGAGATTGAAGATAGCACTGAAGTTCTAAAATATGTACAAAAACATAGGGAGCTCGTCATTTGGTAGAAAATATACATAGAAAAACATAAAAACCAACTAATGAACTTCAAAATCCCACCAGAAGATAACCCCACATTTAAATTTCATCAGAAAATCAACAGAGAGGCAGCAGCAACTCCAGAACTACCCATACCACTGGTTCAAGCTTTAGTCACATCAGAGCTGATGATGCGAACAATAGTTTGTGAAACATTTCCTCAATATAGGTATGTAAGGGAAGCTTATGTATAATCAGGGCCATAGGGGAAGGGGGATGCAGATGTATGCCATCCCCCCACTACTTTTTGGAGGGGGATGCAGTCCCCCTACTAATAATATTATTTATACTTTTTTAATTCATTACCTTTCTTAATTTAACATTCAAAATACTGCAACAATACAAAATATAAACTTACATTCAAAATACATTCAAATAATATTTATGACTTAATGGACCTCCAATACATTATGTGTAACTTAGAGGATTACATAAAAGAATGGATAAAATGTGTGCATGCTGAGGACACCCAAAGCAGGAAGGCGAATCTACAAGTGCAGAATTCTGATCGGTTCTCCAGCATCTGGAAAAATTTTTAGGTGAGCATCCCCCCACTTTTTTTGTTAGGAATACGGCCCTGTGTATAATAAATATGACTCATCTATAATTTAATTCAACATCACAAATAATGTAAAATAAAAGTCATGTAAAATATAAATTTTCATTCACACTGCCACACCTGTGGTCTCTGCCACTTCCCAAATTTTTATTTGGCAATCAGAAGAATCATTTCATGGACTTTTTCAATGACTTCCTCAACAACCACATTTGCTGTACATTTTGGGCACTCCTCATCAAAAACAGATGTTCAACCCATTTAAAATTGTTGAACCAATATCCATCAGTTGTTGTAGATGACAAAACGTCGCTGTAAAGGAATCCAATTTTGCTTTTATCTCCCCACAAGTTTTTGCATTCAAAAGTAAAAAGCAAATCAATGAGCGATACTGTACTTTATTTTATTTTAGTAAAAACATGCTAAACAACTGCTGAAATGCCTATCAAATCCAAACTAAATAAATCACTATCAAATTTGTTTTGGTGACACATGTAAAAAATGAGAGTAGATGATGGTAATACAACTTGCTTTATCTAATAAATACGTAAAATATAAAGCTATTAACAGTGAAGCAAACAAATATATACAAATGTAATAATTTGTAACTTAAAACTTCACTTATCTTATAAGAAATGATAATTATTATAAATTCTCCAGGATCACAATTTCCATCTTCAGCTGGAAAAACAAAGCTGTCGCCTAATAGTTTTTCTAACAAAGATAGGAATTACCTTATGTTTTAAACAAAGATTTAGAAAACAAATATCTGCAAGAATGAATCTCTTTTTCTTTTGAAGTTTTAAATATAATTTAATTGTGGATTAAATTAAAGCAAACAGTTTTTCCAGCTAAAGATGTGTATAAATATACATGAAATCGCGATCCTGGAGAATTTATAAGAATTATCATCATTTCTTATAAGATAAGTGAAGTTTTAAGTTACAAATTATTATATTTGTATATATTGCTTCATCTATTTTGTAACATGGATGCTTAATGAACTTCCCTTGTTTCAAATTTCCAAAAACCTGGTTACTGGAAAACAGAAATTTGTGTGGCTAAAACAGTGGAGCAGTACAAATATTACAATAAACTATAATAATTTATACAACAACACTGTTTTCAACACTTCCATGAAAGGATTTAAACTATAATAATGTTACAAACTTCACTTATCTTTTTAAGAAATTGTAAATTCTTCAAAGTTCACCAGACTAGTTTTTTAAATACTTTATTTGCATCATCAGCTGAGTTGTTTATTTTAATGAGTACAACACCATCGTGATCAAAATTTGAGATTTGTCCCTTTCCTCAGTAAGTATCTGGCTTGTTTGTGATGTAGTAGTTGCAGTGGAGTTATCCAAAGTGGGGGGATATCTATTGATAAATCCTATGTGATGAATTTCTGCAGGAAGTTTAGTTGTCACAACTCAGAGTTCAGAACTGATCCTTATGTTTTAATGTTTGTATTTTTTCACACATTTGTATTCCAAGCGAGTGACATTTTATATTTCACATGTTCCTTTAATCTTATAAATATCTACATATTTTTAGGCCATTTAATGAGCATTTGGCTGCAGTTGGACAGTATATTTTAGTCACCAAATTATATTGTTACTTACTGAGCATTTTGGTTTATGCATAAGTAACTTAGTATACTAAGTCCCTTATGTATTGTATTTATTGAACATGTCCTATATTTGTGATGTGCTCTGAAGGGATATAGTATTTCTGATATTAACTTTAAAGAGAGTCGATTAATGACACTAAACAACACTTTTAAATTTTTTTCCGGAACATGTTTCTGAGGCTTTGCCTCTATCATCAGCCGGCCCTCGACTGATGAAAGAGGCAAAGCCTCAGAAAGATGTTCCGGAAAAAAATTTAAAAGTAAGTCGAGATTTAACTGTATTGGAACACCACAGTGAAGCGAAATAATTATTAATTTTTAGATGTGTCGTATTTATTACACATCTGCTTCACTTTCGTACCTATTTTGAGGACATGTTTCGCAAATCAAGGTTGCATCTTCTGCTCTTATGCGACTAAAGCTTGATCCAGTGGTGTGGGTAATTCTGAAGTATCCTTTGATGTCCGCTCCCTCTTCCCTAGCATTCCATTAGACAAACTTTTGATTCAACTGAAAAAATGGCTAAATTCTATAAACCTAGATGCCAATGCAATAGAAGAATATTTGGTAATGACTGAAATATGTATACATCAAAATTATTTTGTCTTCGATGGAAAATATTATAAACAAATTTCAGGACTAGCTATGGGAAGCCCGCTATCACCATTTTTGGCCAATCTATACATGAGCTTTTTCGAAACACATATAACTAAAGTCTTCCCTCATATTTTTAAAACATGGTACAGATACGTAGACGACATCTTTGCAATAGTGCCCTACAAACAAATAGATGATGCTTTGAAACTACTCAACCTGCAAGAACCCAGCATACAATTCACAGTGGAAACTGAAGAGGACTGTACTCTACCTTTTTTGGACCTTAAAATCACAAAAGGCAATGAAAAACTAGAATTTGGTATCCATAGAAAAGCAACACACACAGATAATTACATCAAAGCAAATAGTTTCAATCCAATTCCACACAAACATGCCACCATCAACAGTCTCACACACAGATTAGTAAATCTACCCCTCAGCCAGCAAGAATATCAAAACGAATACCATCAAATCTTAAAAACTGCAGTTAAAAATGGATATGGAAAAAACCTTGTAGATAAAAAAACTAAAATCATTCAAACTTCAAAAGAGATTAAAACAGATCACAGCTCTCACACCAATAAAACAAGAGATTAGATTTGCTAAATTTACTTACCACCCCTGGGCCACAAAAAAGTTCCAAAAAATATTCAAGAAATACAATATAACATTGGCGCCAAAAAACAATTACAACATTAAAAACCTACTTCACAGTAATAATACTGATAAGATAAAACCAGAGGAAAAGTCAGGCATTTACAAGATTAAGTGTAAAGACTGTGAAAAAACTTACATAGGGAGGACAAAAAGAAACATAGGCAGTAGAAAGAAAGAACACTTCAGACACTTAAGATACAAAAATATTGATAAATCTGCAATAGCAGCTCATTTCTGGTCTGAAAATCATGAAATTGAAGATAGCACCGAATTACTAAAATACGTACAAAAACATAGTGAACTCGTCATATGGGAGAGAATATACATAGAAAAACATAAAAGCCAACTAATGAACTTTGAAATCCCGCCAGAAGAGAATCCCACATTTAAGTTCATCACTAAATCAACAGATGGCAGCAGCAACTCCAGAATTACCCACACCACTGGATCAAGCTTTAGTCGCATAAGAGCAGAAGATGCAAACGATGATTTGCAAAACATGTCCTCAAAATAGGTACGAAAGTGAAGCAGATGTGTAATAAATACGACTCATCTAAAAATTAATAATTAAAAGTAAGTGTTGTTTAGTGTCATTAATCGACTCTCTTTAAAGTTAATTTATCATAACAACACTGTTTTCAACACTTCCAAGAAAGGAATTTCTGATATTGTTTAAGTTCTCTGATGTTCCAAAACTTCATTCAACAATTATTGCCAACTTCACTCAGCCAATTACATAGAAAATGAAGCTAGTTACATTGAAGTAATAAATATTACACAAATATAAATTGTGATCAGGTTTATATTGGAAAGACAAAACGTAGTTTGGAAACTCGAAAGAAGGAACATTTTCGTAACATTAAATATAAACAAATTGATAAATTGGCCGTAGCAGATCATTTTTGGTCATTTAACCATGAAATAAATCCCGAAGTTAAATTATTAAAACAATTAAATGTTCCCATAGATTTAATATTGTGGGAAAAATTTATTTTAAAAAATAAACATCATGTAATGAATTTTGATTTACCGGCAGTTGATTCTGTTTTTAGGTTTGTTTCGTCTTCAGATGTCGGTAATGCTGAAAACATAACATAACAAAAGAAAAAACATGGTAACCGAGATTTCCTTAACAACAGAGTTTGTGTATAATAAACTGAAGACGAATGCGATTTGCCTTTGAAATCGATCTTAGAAAGAAGAAAGAATTATTAACATCAACTTCTTAAGATAAGTGGAGATTTATTAACAAATATTTATATTTGTGTAATATTCACACAGCCAGTTTCACTTCTGCATTTGAATCAAAGCTGCACAGGAATTTTTATATGAACCAAGTCTGATGGTGTAATGTCTCGACAATAAGCTGGATGCTCAAGCACTTCACAACCAAATAATCTGGTTTTCTTAGGAACAGAAGCCAGAACATCATGAAGACAAGCATTATCAAGAAGCAGTTTGACATTTTCAGCATTGTCACAGCATTTGTCACAAAGGGCATCATAGAACTTCACCAGTGTTTTACTGTAACTGGCATGTGTCACAATGATCCCTTGTTCAGCAAAGTCTACCACATAAACACCATGCATATCTAAGAATACTGTCACAGCACTTGTTTCACAGATTGTATCCCAATTGTTCCTTTGCTAGGGAGTAGATATATATATATATATCCACAGCATAGAGGTCTGCTTGTTTTATTTTGGGTGTGTAGTGGTATGCTCAAGACTTATTAACAGTTTTTGATTTCTTTCTCTTCTGTGATGTAACACATTAAGTGGTCCAACTTTGTCATCATTTGGTGACCTTTGTGGTCATCTGTCAGATTCTTGGAAAGCCAGCAGGTGCTGAATTATGAAATTGTAATGTGCTATGGAGAAAGTTGTGCACTGTATTTTAGGAATGCTGAATTTCAGAAAGGTTTACACGTGGATCCATCTGTCATTCAAAACTGCTGCCCCAATGTTTATGACATTTTTTTTGTGTTGCAGCTTTTACTGGCTGCCTGGAATGTGATGAATAAGCAGGTTCCTATAGGCTTCTTTGAAGAATGTGCGCAATCTAGAGATGTTGCTTTAACCTAACAGTCTTGCCTGTAAAAGTGTGCAGTACTTCATTGCTCTTCACAAGTTGATGACAGTAACATACAATATTTTTGCTGCATAGTTCACAGTTCTCTTGTAAGAACTCATGTGATTGAAAAATTGTCATTTCTGGTGCAAACTTCAAACTTTATTTCTGAGAAATTTAGCCACAATGAAACACAAGAAAAAGTTACTTTCCATTCTTACTGTGAACCCTTGTACATCACTGCCTCAAAGCTTCTGTTTAACTGTTATAGTGTATGATGATTATGGTGTTATGCTGTTAAATAATTCCCAAACTTTGGATATTATTCCAAGGTAACTTTGAAGCTAGACTCAGACCATTTTCTGAATTTATGTAATCTGATTTGTTTGTTAAGTCAAATGTTAATACAATTAAGGATTTAAAGGCATTGGTTTAATGCTCATGCTGTATACATGTCCATTTTTGTGACCCATTTTGAAGTGCATGTGTTTATATCAATGTGTTGCAGAAGAGGTTGACGATGTTGCCAGCTAAGATCTCTCTCTTAAACATTAAAATGTGCAGATAGGTATGGATATAGGTAGAGTCAAACTGAAAAATACAATGCCATAGCCAGGATTTGAACCGCAGATGTCCTTGTCTCCATCTGGTTGCTCTTAACTATTGAACTACCATGGCAACAATCCAGCATGACATTCAATTATCCAACTGAGTTGTATTTTTTTCCAGTGATGAAATGCATTCTTGATTACTTCTTATATACCTATCATAATAAAAAACAGAGACCAAAGTTCTTCATCTGCATAACATATTTGTTACCTGAATAAATATTACATTATGCGTGATGGAGGAATTTAGTAACAGTGACGTCAAAATTAATTTAAAAACTATTTGTAGTCAGTTCTTTGACACTTCGTTACATTTTTATATTATTGAGGGTCCAGTTTCGGAATCTGTTGTATCCATTTTCAACCTCTGTCCAACTTTTGTCTGCTATCGTCTGCTCTCTTCTCTCTGGTGTTGGAACTGTGAACTTCTTTATCATATTATCTACTGGTAGAATTTCAAAGTTCATTACTCTGTCCTTATTTTTCCATATGAATATGTTCTCCTATGTTGTAGTTTATTTTGGTTTATCACCCTTTTCATGACATTGATCCAAATCCAAAATTACTAAATATATATTACTTACATATAAAAATGTAAGTGACAAAGTGTCAAAAATCCAACTACATATAATTTTTCTATTTTATATTACATGTTATTTTCTAATTCTTGTGCAGTAGACAATAGTGGCTTATGATCAACATGTCACTATAATAGTGAGATATTGATTACAGATGATGTTACATAAATAATAATAATAAAAGTTAATAGGAAAATTTGTTTACTCTCATACTAAAAAAAATGTGATAATTTCTTTAGATTTCACTTGTTGCATGCTTTTTATTGTATGCTCTCAAGCAGTTAACATCTGACGTTAATGTTTATTTTGTTTGTAGAAATACAGCCTCTGATTATGTGGACCAGGAATTAGTATTTGTTGGAAGCGAATCAGGAAAAATGGTAGCCTTCAGGGAGTTGGTTCAGAAGGTATGACTTAAGTTTTTACTGCAAAACAATTTTATTTACTTAAAAGTAGTAGCAGAAATAGTAACTTTCAACAGGAGCATGACTGAATAATGAAACAAGTGACTATTTGCAATTCTTTTTCCCATTGTTCATCTAGTTCTTTTTGGACATAAATGAAGTTAATTCTTAAGCATTAAAGTTGAAGGATGAAAAGTTTTGGTTATTGATGAAGAATATTCCATATTTTGTGTAATGTTAAGTTCGAAAAAATACTTCTCAATTGCTCCAAATGTGAGCGAAAGTTGAAAATTCGAATAAGGCTTGAAAAATTCAAGGACATTCATCTTTCTCTGCTTCATTTAGGTACTGTGGCTTTCATTACTGAAGAGACAACCTATACATACACATACAGGAGGTTAATGGGTGTTATGAGCTGGGATCCCATTATATGGAATTTTAAAAACTGGAATTGTTTATTGCAAGCTGACTCATTGCATGATATATATATAAAGATTATGCAAAGAGAATTATGAAATGATTTTGATTTATGGATTTTAGAATTTACGTACATGTACATTGTATCCAAGTCATTATATATTTGCATGCGTAATTGGAGGGATTTAGTAACAGTGACATCAAAATTAATTGAAAAAACTATTTGCAGTTGGTTTTTTCAATATATATGCTTCTTCAACTTGGAATTTTTCTAAATAATGAATCTCCTGAATGTATTTAATGTTTAGACAAAAATTGAAAAATTCAGAACATTTAATGTCCATAAAATGATTAATAAGTTGTCATCAATAGTAAATAACTTTCTAAAATCTTTCTTCTCCATTCATGGGATGTTATTGACTAAATTCCTTCACTTTGAAGCATTTGATCATGATATTGTGAAGCTGAAGCTAACAACTGAATTTATATTTTCATTACTGATTTGTTCATTTTTCATTGAATACCTGTTGACTCTTTTCTCCCAATATACTGGAATCACTCTTCTAAAATGCCACTCTTTCTCGTGCAATGAAACTTACATTGGTAAAATCTCAGAACAGTCTGACTTAATTTACAGTTCAATTAGCTTCACAATTTAGACAAAGCTAAGAAATCACTCCAAGAAAATGCTGAACTCAAGGAAATCTAGTGCATAGGTTTGAACGACTAAAACGCTTCTGTCCATTCCTGGATATGTTAATAGCATTATCTTTTAATTCAGTAACATGAAAGATTTAGAAGACAGTGAGTACATTAAGCACTGGCTTGACATCACTGTGCAAAAATGTGCCTTACAATTACTGCTGTAAAAAGATTATCAATTTGTTTATCAACCCCAAAACCATTGTGTCTTCACATTTAGTACTGTTACAAGAGGTTTTCAATTGAGTTTTAACACTTTCACCAATATGGATTTCATATGACGTCCAAGTTATAATGCTGCAAACCAGTATGAACTATATAGACGTCCTGTGCATGCATGCATTTAATGCTTATGTAACACCAATTATTTTAATCTTTCTGTTTTACAATTAATTTAAAATAGTTCTACAAGAGATGAAAACTTACACTGAAAGATTTATTTTTGAATGGTACACCTCAAAACCTGAATAAACACACAAGGGCACGTCTTCACATTCACAGCAAATAATACTGGTTTTATGTATATGTGTTTGGAGGAATTTAATAACAGTGAAGTCAAAATTAATCTCAAAAACTATTTGTAGTTGGTTTATTGATACTCGTCACTTACTTGTTTATATTAATGAGAGACTAGTTTCAAAGGCATTTGCCTCCATTTTCAATCTCTTTCCAACTGGCATCTGTTGTCTGCTCTCTTTCTGGTGGTGGAACTATGAACTTTTTTGTCAAATTATCTACTGGTGGGATTTCAAAGTTCATCACGCGATCCTTATTTTTCCATATGAATATGTTCTCCCATGTTGTCAATTTATTTTGGTTTATCACTCCTTTTAATAATTTTGGATTTGGATCAATATTTTCTTGTTTCAATCTGATGTTTCTAAAGTGCTCTTTGACTCTGTTTTTTAGATTTCTTTTAGTTTGACCTATGTAGCATTTTTCACAATTCTTACAACTTATCTGGTATATTCTGGATCTGTTAACTAATGGGATTTCATCTTTTGTTTTTGAATTTAGAAATTTTAAAATTGAGTGTCTGTTAGTAGGTGCCAAGGTGATATTTTGTTCCTTGAAGATCTTTTTACATTTATTAAATGTTTTTGGGTGATATGTGAATGCCCTGAATATGCTATTGCTTTCTTTTTCTTTTGTAATTGTGGCTGCTTCCTTAATGGTTTTCTTTAGTTTCACTTTTCTAATTTTCTTCAACACCAAACTTTTGTTGTATCCACTTTCTTCTGCTATGTGTAGTATTGCTTTTTGTTTTTTGAAATATTCTTCTTTTTCCATGGGTATGTTGACTAGTCTGTGTGTAAGGCTGCTTATTATTGCATGTTTATGTGTAATTGGGTTGTGGCTATGATTTCTTATGTAATTTTCTGAATGTGTTGGTTTCCTGTAAATTCCAAATTTTATTTTTGTGTCGTTCCTGATGATATTTAGATCCAAGAAAGAGAGTTGTCCATTGATTTCCTTTTCTATTGTGAATTTTATAGTCCTTTCTTGCAGATTGAGTAATTTTAATGCATCTTCTAAATGTTTATTCGGTACAATTGCAAAGATGTCGTCAACATATCTATACCAAACTCTGAATATCAATGGGAAGGACTTCTTAATTTGTGTTTCAAATGCACTCATTGGAAGACAATAATTATCAAAAAGTAGAAACTAACCCATTAAAGTACTGCATTGAAACCACAAATAAAACTCTAGAAGAAAGCAAAATAATCAACAAAAAACAATTTCACAAAATTAAAGTAGATAATCCAACATTACCAGGAGTATATGGGCTGCCAAAAATACATAAAACAGGGAAAGGCATGAGACCTATCACTAGTAGCATTAATGCCCCCACATATAATTTGGCCAAATGTTTGCTAAATAAATTCAATAGTTTCCCAAAATTCGAAAGTGCAAATATAAAAAACTCTTTAGATTTAGTAGGAAAAATCAAAGATATAAATTTGGACAAAAATGACAGACTGGTTTCATTTGATGTCACATCTTTATTTCCAAGAATACCAACAGAAAAATTACAGACTGTATTTTAAAAATGGCTAACTACAATAGAAATGGAAGCAATAGAAGCAGAAGAATACATTTCTCTAACAAAAATATACATTGAACAAAACTTCTTCAGCTTTAATAGAAAACACTACAAGCAGAAATCAGGGTTATCAATGGGCAATGCACTTTCACCTTTTTTGGCTAACTTATTTATGAGTGCATTTGAAACACAAATTAAAAAGTCCTTCCCATTCATCTTCAAAGTTTGGTATAGATATGTTGACAACATCTTTGCAATTGTACCGAATAAACATTTAGAAGATGCATTAAAATTACTCAATCTGCAAGAAAGGACTATAAAATTCACAATAGAAAAGGAAATCAATGGACAGCTCTCTTTCTTGGATCTAAATATCATCAGGAACGACACAAAAATAAAATTTGGAATTTACAGGATACCAACACATTCAGAAAATTACATAAAAAATCATAGCCACAACCCAATTACACATAAACATGCAATAATAAGCAGCCTTACACACAGACTAGTCAACATACCCATGGAAAAAGAAAAATATTTCAAAGAACAAAAAGCAATACTACACATAGCAGAAGAAAGTGGGTACAACAAAAGTTTGGTGCTGAAGAAAATTAGAAAAGCTAAACTAAAGAAAACCATTAAGGAAGCAACCACATTTACAAAAGAAAAAGAAAGCAACAGCATATTCAGTGCATTCACATATCAATTTTAATTTTGAATTGCTAAATTCAAAAACAAAAGATGAAATCCCATCAGTTAACAGATCCGGAATATACCAGATAAGTTGTAAGAATTGTGAAAAATGCTACATAGGTCAAACTAAAAGAAATCTAAAAATCAGAGTCAAAGAGCACTTTAGAAACATCAGATTGAAACAAGAAGATAAGTCAGCAGTAGCATTTCATTTTTGGAATGAAAATCATGACATTGATCCAAATCCAAAATTATTAAAAGGAGTGATAAACTAAAATAAATTGACAACATGGGAGAACATATTCATATGGAAAAATAAGGATCGCGTGATGAACTTTGAAATCCCACCAGTAGATAATTTGACAAAAAAGTTCATAGTTCCACCACCAGAAAGAGAGCAGACAACAGATGCCAGTTGGAAAGAGATTGAAAATGGAGGCAAATGCCTTTGAAACTAGTGTCTCAATAATATAAACAAGTAAGTGACGAGTATCAATAAACCAACTAAAAATAGTTTTTGAGATGAATACTGGTTTCTTTTGCAACTTCTTTTTTTGCAACACAGTTGAAATTTTTGAAATGGTCGCAAGTTGTTTGGTTGTGGGTGGTATCCTTTTAGGAAAGTGTTTTCTCTCAAATATGAGGGTTGGAATTCTTACCCCAAGCATGAAGAGGCCTCTGAATGTTATAGTACCCAATTAGGCTGTGAGCTATTGATACACAGCATTTGTGTGACACAACATATACTATGATTATTGTTTGGTAGCATAAACTAAACCCTTAACCTTGAACTGGAGAAGTCGCTTATGCAACTATGCGTACATATCATTTGTATGCACACGAAACAAAATGACTCAAATATTAGATGCTTTCGACACAAAGAATGACTTTTGCTACAGTGAAACAAAAAAGTGAAATTTCAACAATTTATTAATATAGTCTGTACTTTGTTGATGCTGTAGATGTATACTGTCTTTAATGAGTTTTAAACAAGTTTTTGTTCATTTAAATAATTTAATGTATACAAAATATGCAAATATGTATTTTTGAAGCATTTTTACAGCATTTGACAATTTAAATATCTTGTTCTGTTTATTAGATGAAACAGTTGTTAATATATCAAGTGCCAGGGAAGTGTTAAAATTTAAGTTTATGTTAATATGCATAAGAAATAAAAGTGTGAAATCCAGTGGGTCATGATATGATGCATATGTATACAATATTGTCGCGGAAACAGGCATAAAAGTTTCGGCAATAATAGAAAACAGACGGCGGATATTGTTTCATGGTAATTAAAGAGCTTGCATAAGCAGTTAACGATAGCACGGCTAATGTAAACAAGTAGCCGGCAAACAAAGATAGCTGAGGTAAAGGACTTGCCGGCCCAGATAGGGCTTCAGTGTTTGGAAGGTTCTAGTGATATCTCGATTGACAGAGAAAAGTTGTTTTTCTTTATTGTTCCGGAAATATCTCGAATTTAGGAATGGAGTATTTAAGGAAGTGACGATATGCCAGTCAGCTGTAAAACAGAGAGGTAAGCAGAGAACAGCTGGGAGTGTTGTAACGAGAGCTGCTGATGTAATCTGCTGTCACTGTTTGTTATTGCCATCGACCTTGGAAGATTGTGATGTAGATTGTGATGTAATTCTGCTCCTACGGAGTGTATTTCTACGCAAATAAACAGATTTGGAATATCTGCAACTCGGCCTTTTAACTCTACGAACCCACAAAGTCGCAACTGGTGTCAGAAGTGCGACATAAGATGGAGGCGGCATTGGAAAAGATTCTACAGAAAATGGACAACCTTACCGCCGAGTTGAAAGAAATGAAGACGGCGAATGATACCTTCGCTGCGAGCGGCAAATAACAACCCGGCCGCGAAGCTGAAGACCACAAATAACAACTTAGCAGCGGAACTGAAACAAATGAAGACGGCTAACGATAACTTCACCGAGAAGATGGAATCTATAAACAACAATCTGACCGCGAAGATCATCGAATTGACCACGGTAATGAAAGCGACAAACGAGGCCCTCGCCGCAAAATTCGAAGAGCAGTTGACCGGCGTGAGGGATGACGTCACGAAGCTGGGCAAGCGGATGAGCTAAGTGGACGAGCGCGTCGAAGACCTGGCGAGCCGCGTTAACGAGCTGGAGAGAAAGGCCGACAGCAACGCAGAGTCCCTGAACGCCATGGTGGAGGACGTCGTTGGCACGAGGTTAAAGGATTTAAAGGTCGACGCGTCGGGACGCGACACAACATCTGCGCGCGACAACTTTCGAAGTCTTCCGCCATCAGTTCGACACGGTGGCCAAACACAACAAATGGTCACCAGAGGAAGAGGCCGCACAGTTAATAGCCAGACTCCAGGGACGGGCCGCGGAAGTTCTGAACGCGGTCCAGACAGCGGTGGCGCCCAAGGAAATCTGGAAGGCCCTGGAGAACCGATTTGGAAACCACCGCTGAGCCGCAGCGTATCGCAGTCAGCTAAAGTCAAGGTCATAGCAGCCAGGGGAGAGGCTACAACAGTTCGCCCTGGCAATTGAGCAGCTGGCCGGCAAAGCCCTAGTCGACCTCCCACTAGAGTTCGTATCCCTGGAAGCCGTCTACACATTCGTTGACGGGGTACGAGACAGGGAGATTCGTCAGCGCCTAATGCTCGACGATTACAAAACCATTCACGAGGCGCTGACGGCAGCACTAAGGATGGAGGCGGCCAAGGTGAAGCTACCCTGCCGTTGCGAACCAGGAGTATCCCTTATAATGGAGACCGAAGACCAGTCGAGGGACGCCGGCGAAGACCTAGTGGCCGGTGTTGGGGGTGTGGACAGCCGGGACACCTGGAAAGAGACTGCCCACACCAGGAAGAGAAGCCGGAAAATGAGTAAGGGCTGTCGTGGAGAGGGGCACTTCGGCGCCATAACCACCATCCCCTCGAGTGACACTGTGCGCCGTCAGCCGGCTTATGGATGACAGCCGCATCGCGGACGGTTGGGTGAGAGGGAAATCGTGCCCTTTGCTGGTGGACACCGGGGCAGCCGTGACCATTATCAGACCTTACGTGGCCAAGGGTTTGCCGACGAGGAAGCCGAGCCGACCATACCAGCTTGTGACGGCATCGGGTGACACCTTGCCTGTGCAGAAGGAGGCCCTACTGAAGTTGACCTTGGGACGGTGTGCCGTGCGTCTGTGGGTGTTTGTCGCGAAGGTGGCTGAGGACGTGACACTGGGATTGGATGCCCTCAGGA
This sequence comes from Mantis religiosa, assembly GCA_030765055.1. NCBI lineage: Eukaryota > Metazoa > Arthropoda > Insecta > Mantodea > Mantidae > Mantis > Mantis religiosa. The sequence goes on along the minus strand of CM060959.1, from coordinate 139,162,841 downwards.
TCCACGAGGTGACGGTCGACGTCGGCAGGAAGGTCCTGCGGCGCAATTGAGAAGAGGTGATACTCCGGCAACCCGACGAGCGCCTTGGAATGTGCGGGGTCGTCTTGAAGGAAGACGTGGTTGTTCCCGCGATAAGCGAGGTGGTAGTGACGACTTGACTGGAAGGATAGCGAATGAAGAATGCTGTTGCCGTGCCGAGAGGTGTCAGTGAGGCTGCTTAACCTAGCGAACACCGACATCCAGGCTGGAACGGAGATGGGGACTTGCGAGCCCGCGGTCATCATGACAGCAATCGACAAGACACATGAGCCGGTGCCAACGCAACATCTGGGGCCCCGGCTGGAAGGCTTATTGGAGAGGGCGGCCGACCACCTGACTGCAGAACAGCTCGAGAAGGTTCAACAACTGCCCAGACGATACCAGCACGTCTTCAGCCAAGGCAGAGATGAACTGCTGTGTCATCCGGTGAGAGTTACTGGCGGTAGTAAAGACATTGGAGCACTTCCACAAGTACTTGTATAGTCAGCCATTCCACCTGAGGACTGACCACTCCGCACTAACCTGGCTACTGAGCTTTAGAAACCTGGAAGGTCAGACAACACATTGGGTCCAGCGGCTGCAGGAGTACGACTTCACCTCTGTACATTGCAGAGGGAAGAGCCACGGCAACGCAGACACCATGTCCCGACGACCCTGCCCAGAGAAGTGCGGTCAATGCACAAGAGTGGAAGAGAAGGAGCATGCCGCAGCAGTCCGAGTAGTCACAGCAGTGCCTGCGGATGGCTGGGATAGCCCAGGCCTGAGGAGGGAGCAGTTGGCAGATGCAGACTTGGGGCCACTCTTGAGAAAAATTGAAGCAGGTGGAAGACCAACCTGGGAGGACCTCACACTGAGGAGCGCCACCTACAAGTCGTATTGGGCCCAATGGGACTCACTGAAGACAAGAGAGGGTGTGCTGTTCCGGGTATGGGAATCACCTTATGGGAAGATGCAAAGAAAACAGTTGGTACTTCTCCAAAGTAAGGTCCTGAAAGCATTGGAGGAAGTGCACACCAGTATTTCAGGAGGATACCTGGGAGCAAACTGAACAATCAGCAAACTTCAACAGCCATGGCAAAGACCGTACCGTGTGGTGAAGAGGACTAACGACGTGGTCTACCGCATCCAGAAGGTGCCCCAAGGGAAGATGTTAGTGGATCATCTGGCCCACTACGATGGAGCTGTTCAGAACGACCAGCCTTGAGGAGGGAGCAGTGTCACGGCAACAGGCATAAAAGTTTCGGCACAAATAGAAAACAGACGGCGGATATTGTTTCATGGCAATTAAAGAGCTTGCATAAGCAGTTAACGATAGCACGGCTAATGTAAACAAATAGCCGGCAAACAAAGATAGCTGAGGTAAAGGACTTGCCGGCCCAGATAGGGTTTCAGTGTTTGGAAGGTTCTAGTGATATCTCGATTGGCAGAGAAAAGTTGTTTTTCTTTATTGTTCCGGAAATATTTCGAATTTAGGAATGGAGTATTTAAGGAAGTGACGATACGCCAGTCAGTTAGCTGTAAAACAGAGAGGTAAGCAGAGAACAGCTGGGAGTGTTGTAACGAGAGCTGCTGATGTAATCTGCTGTCACTGTTTGTTATTGCCATCGAACTTGGAAGATTGTGATGTAGATTGTGATGTAATTCTGCTCCTATGGAGTGTATTTCCATGCAGATAAAGAGATTTGGAATATCTGCAAACTCGGCTTTTTAATTCCACGAACCCACAAAGTCACCAGAGGTCCAGAGGTAGTCCTAGTCGGGCGGCGCTATTTTTCTTTTTCCCCGTCCGGGTGTCTTATGCCGCAGTACCTAGCCGCTTTGCGGCTTAACCTGCGAAATTAGCTAGTAATTGGTTTCATGTTCTGCTGGGGTGTTTGAATTTGTTGGGAATTTGGAATGGGATGCCCTTGTTTAATTCTCATAGGCAGCTGCACTTAAGCGTTCCCCCGTTTTGGGAGACACGATTTAAGTTTTTGCTCCATTTTGGTTACGGGTTGTATATCACTTGATCCATCAGGCGTAAAAATTGGTCCCAGAGACATCTGGGGGTTCTCTTGGGTTAACCAAGGGACCCCAAGACATCTCTCGGTAGCCTGAAGGATGGCAAGCTTCTTTGCTCCCTCTGGTCATACTTGCCCAGGGAGTTCACTATGATGTAACATGTAGATATTGGTGGTTACAAAAATGATGTAATGTGTTGACGTGGACAAGTGAAAAGAATTATTAAATTATAGATAAGATTTATTTATTACACATCAGTTTCACTTACTTACCTAATTTGAGGACATGTTTCACGAACCATCGTTCGCATCGTCTGCTCTTGTGTGATTAAAGCTTGATCCAGTGGTGTGGGTAGTTCTGGAGTTGCATGCTGCCATCTGTTGATTTTGTGATGAATTTAAATGTGGGGTTATCTTCTGGCGGGATTTCAAAATTCATTAGTTGGTTTTTATGTTTTTCTATGTATATTCTCTCCCATATGACAAGTTCACTATGTTTTTGTAAGTGTTTCAGTAATTTGGTGCTATCTTCAATTTCATGATTTTCAGACCAGAAATGAGCTGCTATCAATAATTCCTACATTTTTGGTCCTCCGGGCCAGATCAAAACTGTAGGAATTACTGTTCACAAGATATGAAATAAACATCGTTTCCCATCTTGCGACAAAGTCTGCATGAAGGTCTTGAAAAGAACAACTACAGGAGTAATCAACCCAAGGGGATCAAATATGGATGATATTATGGACAGTACCATTCGCTTAGTGTATAGTCGGTTTTCACTTTCAGTATGATGTAGGTCTAGACAAGAGCTGATTTGAAATTCATCTGCAGAAGGATTCCAAGCTAGTCTTAAAGTATGGAAAATGTCAGATTCAATGTTGTTTAGAGAGTGGTTTAATTCTTTCAATCCTTCTGAAATTGATTCTAAAAGTGAGGAATTGTTCGTACACCATTTTCGCAAATGGAAGCCACCACGTTGGAGAAGATTTTGTAGATCTGTCCGTAGCTGTAGAGCTTCATCTAGGGTGCCCGCTCCTGATAGACAATTATCCATGTAAAAGTCATGTTTGAGGACTTCAGCGGCTCTAGGGAAATTGGCTTGTTCTTCTTGTGCAAGTTGATGAAGACATTTTGTTGCTAAATAAGATGCTGAAGACGTTCCATAAGTGACAGTTGTAAGAGCGTAAGTCTTGAATTCATTTTCTGTATTTTCTCTCCATAAGATGCATTGTAAGGGTTGGTGCTTAGGGTGTACCTTTATCTGACGGTACATCTTCTCGATATCAGCGATAAAGGCTATTCTGTGTGTTCGGAATCGTATGATCAGTGAGCAGAGATCTTCTTGTATTGTGGGTTCAATCATTAATTTATCATTCAGAGAGACGCCATTATCACTTTTAGCTGAGGCATCAAAAACTACCCTCAGTGTGGTTGTACTGCTTGATTCCTTACGAACAGCATGATGAGGGATGTAGTATTCTGCCCTTTGAAGTAAACATTCAGTTTTCAATTCCGTCATATGTCCAAGACACTGGTTATCCCTCATGAACTGAACATAATCTTTACGGAGTTTCTGATTTGCTTGTGGTTTTCGTTCCAGGATGTTAAAACATTGGGGGGCGATGCCCAGTGAATTTCCTAGACTTAGTTCTGTCTTTAGAGGTAGTTCAACAATGAAACCTCCAGTTTCATCCCTTTTAGTAGTTTTGCTGAACCATGTCTCACATTCTCGCTGCGCTGGGGATAATGGAACATCAGCTAGTTCTTTAAGGCTCCAAAATCGTTGGATCTGAGCTTCTAAATTTTGTCTTAATCTGATGAAAAAGGAATGGTCTTCTGATTGTACGCCATTGGCATGTGGAATACCTTGTGGATATTCCTCGCTGACGATCCATCCAAGGTGTGTGTTCTGTAGAACAGGATAGCCCGGACGATTCCTTTTCTCAGGTATCATCAACTGGAGGAAAAACTGTGCTCCAATTAACATATGTGCACTCTGAGGAAGGTAGAAATGAGGATCTACTAGGATTATGTCATCTGGAACATTCCACTTCTCGTGATTGATAGCAGCAGAATATATTAAACAGATACTAGAACCTCCTGTCAGGTTAGGTTCAACGGAGGAAGAAATTCAGCAGTTGATTAATATATTTCAAGGTAGTGTAGACGCACTTGAAGCTCTTAATATTCAGCCTAGCATTGTGGATCTTTTTTTGTGTGAACTCTTGCTATCCAGACTTGATAAAGTCTTAGGACTAAAATTTGAGACCGCTCATTCACATTTAGACTCTGTGGAATTCAAACAAGTAATTCGATTCTTTGAAAACTACTGCCAAACACTACAACTTTGCGGTTCAACTCAGGTTTCTAAACAGAATCAAGGTCAAGGCCAGGTTTGCAAAACTAAAAAACGACCATTGACTCAACATTCGTACATCACAGTTACAGAGCGGTGCTGTCTCTGTTCACAAGAACATCAGCTGTACAAATGTCAAGATTTCCATAAGTTAACTCCTGAAGAAAGAGCAAGGTGTGTGAAGGCTATCAAGTATTGCAGCAACTGTCTCAGTCCTTCTCATTCGTGGAATGAATGCAAGTCTACCATGTCATGCAAATTATGCAGTAAGTACCATCAGTCATTGCTTCACCGTAAACCTGAACCAGCAGTACCAGTGCACTCCAACCAGTCACACAGCAAGCCTTCAGAGCCATCGAACGACGATCAATCATATCAAGCAACTTATCACTCTTTGAGGAATACACCAAGAGCTCAGGTGCTTCTGAGTACCGTGCTGATAAAAATTAAAGATTCTTATGGAAAACTACACACATTTCGAGCCATACTTGACAGTGGTTCTCAAAGCAACTTCATCTCGGAACATGCTGTACAGCGTCTGAGACTGAAAAGGAGAAAAACTTCAACAATTTCTCTACAGGCATTCGGAGAACTATCATCTCAAGCTGATTCTTCAGTAAATGTCAATATTCACTCTACAGTCAACAGCTACCATTTTATGATGGATTGTATAGTGCTTCCGAAGATTACAGGTAATATTCCCACTGCAGCGGACTTATAAATATTTATGTATTTTAGGTGCCTAAAATGTTCTTTCTTTCTAGTGCCTATGTTTCTCTTTGTCCTCCCTATGTAAATTTTTTCACAGTCTTTACACTTAATCTTGTAAATGCCTGACTTTTCTTCTAGTTTTATCTTATCAGTATTATTACTGTTAAGTAGGTTTTTAATGTTGTAATTGTTTTTTGGTGCCAATGTTATATTGTATTTCTTGAATATTTTTTGGAACTTTTTTATGTCCCAGGGGTGGTAAGTAAATTTAGCATATCTAATTTCTTGTTCTATTGGTGAAAGAGCTGTGATCTGTTTTAATCTTTTTTGAAGTTTGAATGATTTTAGTTTTTCATCTACAAGGCTTTTTCCTTATCAATTTTTAATTGCAGTTTTTAAGATTTGATGGTATTCTTTTTTATATTCTTGCTGGCTGAGGGTTAGATTTACTAATCTGTGTGTGAGACTGTTGATGGCAGCATGTTTGTGTGGAATTGGGTTGAAACTATTTGCTTTGATTTAATTATCTATGTGTGTTGCTTTTCTATGAATACCAAATTCCAGTTTTTCATTGCTTTTTGTGATTTTAAGGTCCAAGCAAGGTAGAGTGTAGTCCTCTTCGGTTTCTATTTCTACTGTGAATTGTATGCTGGGTTCTTGCAGGTTGAGTAGTTTCAAAGCATCATCTATTAGTTTGTAGTGCACTATTGCAAAGATGTCGTCTACATATCTGTACCATGTTTTAAAAAATATGTGGGAAGGCTTTAGTTATATGTGTTTTGTAAAAGCTCATGTATAAATTGGCCAAAAATGGTGATAGCGGGCTTCCCATAGCCAGTCCTGAAATTTGTTTGTAATACTTTCCATCGAAAACAAAATAATTTTGATGTATACTGTTACCCAAGCGGCGGACTCGCGATGCCGATCAATACCAGCGAGGCGACGGGGAGTTGTGTTGAGTTAGCCGTGGCGGGCAGAAGTGTAGTCGCGCCGAGTGTACGTGTAAAGACGAACCGTCAAAATTGTAATTGTGATATTGGAATAAGGTGGAAATAAAGAACATTTTGATTGGTGTAATTGAACTTTTTAATTTTACGAACCCACAAAGTCACAACTGGCGTCAGGAGTTGGATAACGGCCATGGAATCGGCATTGGAAAAGCTTTTGGAAAAGATGAGCGAATTAACAGCGAAGACGGAAGCGGCAAATAACAGCCTGGCCGCGAAGCTGGAGACTACAAATAACAACCTGGCTGCGGAACTGAAACAAATAAAGACGGCTAATGACAACATCGCCGAGAAGATGGAAGAAATGAAGGCGGAACTAACAGCAAAGACGGAAGCCACAAACAGCAGCCTGACCGCGAAGATGGAAGCCACAAACAGCAGCCTGACCGCGAAGATAACCGAATTGACCACGGAGATGAAAGCGGCAAACGAGGCCCTTGCCGTGAAGTTCGAAGAGCAGCTGACCGGCGTGAGAGGTGACGTCACCGAGCTCGGCAAGCGGATGGGTCAAGTGGACGAGCGCGTCGAAGATTTGGCAAGCCGCGTTGACGAGCTGGAGGGAAAGGCTGACAGCAACGCAAAGTCCCTGAACGCCATGGTGGAGGACGTCGTCGGCAGGAGGTTAAAGGATTTGAAGGTTGACGCACCGGGACGCGACACAACATCCGCGCGCATCAAACCCCGAAATATGACGGCGCGTCAACGTTTGAGGTCTTCCGCCGCCAATTCGACGCAGTGGCCAAGCACAACAAATGGTCACCAGAGGAGGAGGCCACACAGTTAATAGCCAGCCTCCAGGGACGGGCCGCGGAAGTCCTAAACGCGGTACAGACAACGGTGGCGTCCAAGGACATCTGGGAGGCCCTGGAGAATCGTTTTGGAAACCACCGCTTAGCCGCAGCGTACCGCAGCCAGCTAAAGGCAAGGTCGCAGCAGCCAGGGGAGACGCTGCAGGAGTTCGCCCTGGCAGTTGAACAACTGGCTAGCAAGGCCCTAGTCGACCTCCCACCAGAGTTCGTATCCCGGGAAGCTGCCTACACATTCGTTGACGGGGTACGGGACACGGAGATTCATCAGCGCCTAATGCTCGGCGATTATAAAACAATCCACGAGGCGCTAACGGCAGCATTAAGGATGGAGGCGGCCAAGGTAACAGCTATCCCGACGTCGAGAACGAGGAGTGTGCGCTACGCCGGAGAAAGAAGACCAGCCGAGGGACGCCGGCGAACACCTAGTGGCCTGTGTTGGGGGTGTGGACAGCCCGGGCACCTGCAGAGAGACTGCCCACAGCAGGAAGAGCAGCCGTAAAACGAGTAAGGGCCGTCGTGGAGAGGGGCACGTCGGCGCCATCACCACCGTCCCCTTGAGTGACGCTGCGTGCTGTCAGCTGGTGGATGGATGACAGCCTCATCGCGGACGGCTGGGTAAGAGGAAAGCCGTGCTGCGTGCGGCCGTGACCATCATCAGACCTGACGTGGCGAAGGTTTTGCCGACGAGGAAGCCGAGCCGACCATACCAGCTTGTGACGGCATCGGGCGACACCATGCCTGTGGAGAGGGAGGCCCTGCTGGAGCTGACCTTGGGACGGAGTGCCGTGCGTCTGTGGGTGTTCGCCGCGAAGGTGGCTGAGGAGGTGATTCTGGGACTGGATGCCCTCAGGAGCCACGAGGCAACGGTCGACTTCGGCAGGAAGGTCCTGTGGCTCAACGGAGAAGAGGTTATACTCCGTCAACCCGAAGAGCGCCTTGGAATCTTCAGGGTCGTCTTGAACGAAGACGTGGTTGTCCCCGCGAGGAGCGAGGTGGTGGTGACGGCGCGACTGGAAGGCCAGAGAACCAGCAACATGATGCTGGACCAGAAGACGCCTGTACGCGGACTGTGTGTAGCCAGGGCATTGCTGCCGTGCCGAGAGGAGGTGCCAGTGAGACTGCTAAATCCAGCGGACACCGATCACAACGTCCAGGCCGGGACGGAGTTGGGAACGTGCGAGCCCGTGGTGAGCGTAACAGCAATCGACAAGACACGAGCCGGTGCCGACGCAACACCTGGGGCCCCGGCTAGAAGGCTTACTGGAGAGGGCGGCCGACCACCTGACCGCAGAACAACTGGAGAAAGTTGACAACTGCTGAGGCGATACCAGCGCGTCTTCAACTAAGGTAACAGTTACTACGGCCGCACGGACAAAGTGCTTCACTGCATCGACACCAGGGATGCCCGGCCTATTCGGCAACCACATAGACGCGTTCCGCTGGCGAAGCAAGGGGCGGTATGAGACATGCTGGAGGACATGAGATCCAGGGGGGTGATTGAAGAGTCTGACAGCCCTTGGTGTTCCCCTGTAGTCTTGGTGACGAAGAAGAACGGCAGGCTACGCTTCTATGTGGACTACAGGAAGCTGAACGCTGTCACCCGGAAGGACTGCTTTCCCTTACCCCGGATTGACGACACCCTGGACAGGCTAGCTGGTGCGCAGTGGTTCTCGACCCTGGACCTGAAGTCGGGCTACTGGCAGGTAGCTCTAGATCCGAGAGACAAAGAGAAGACCGCATTTTCGACAGGCTAAGGTCTCTGGCAGTTCACAGTTATGCCCTTTGGCCTCTGTAACGCACCAGCTACCTTCCAACGCCTCATGGAGTCAGTGATGAGAGGACTGACTTACGACGCCTGCCTGCTATACCTGGACGACATCATCATCGGTAAAACTTTTGAACACCATCTAGAGAATCTGAGTAAGGTGCTACAGAGATTGCAGGTGACCAACTTGAAGCTGAACGCGAAGAAGTGCCAGTTCTTCCGCAAGGAAGTGAACTACTTGGGCCACATAGTCTCAGCAACGGGAGTGGCCACAGACCCGGAGAAGACACAGGATGTGAGAGATTGTCCTCACCCAAAGGATAAGAAAGAGTTGCGCAGTTTCCTGGGGCTATGCAGTTATTACTGCCGCTTCATAAAGGGGTTTTCCACCATCGCAAAACCTCTCACCCGCCTGACAGAGGAACACCGGCCTTATGTATGGACGAAGGATGCCGAAAACGCTTTCCAGCACCTAAAGGAGACCCTGTGCAGTGCTCCAATTTTGGGTTTCCTACAACCGGGTGGCACCTTCATTGTGGACACCGACGCCAGCAACCATTGCATTGGAGGTGTCCTATCGCAGATCCAGGACGGCCATGAGCGTGTGGTAGCCTACTACAGCAAGACGCTATCCAAGGCAGAGAAGAACTACTGCGTCACCCGACGAGAATTATTGGCGGTAGTAAAGACATTGGAGCACTTCCACAAGTACCTGTATGGTCAGCCATTCCACCTGAGGACTGACCATTCCGCCCTAATCTGGCTATTGAGCTTTAAGAACCTGGAAGGCCAGACAGCACGTTGGGTTCAGAGGCTGCAGGAGTATGACTTCACCTCGGAACATCGCAGAGGGAAGAGCCACGGTAACGCGGACGCCATGTTCCGAAGACCTTGTCCAGAAGAGTGCGGCCAATGCACAAGAGTGGAGGAGAAGGAGCGTGCCGCAGCAGTCCGAGTAGTCACGGCAGTTCCTGCGGGTGGCTGGGATAGCGTAGGCCTGAGGAGGGAGCAGCTGGCGGACACAGACTTGGGGCCACTCTTGAGGGAAGTGGAGGCAGGGACGAGACCAACCTGGGCGGACATCGCACCGAGGAGCGCACATACAAGTCTTACTGGGCCCAATGGGACTCGTTGAAGACCAGAGAGGGCATGCTGTTCCGGGTATGGGAATCACCCGATGGGAAGACGCAAAGAGAACAGTTGGTACTTCCCCGGAGTAAGGTCCCGGAAGTCTTGGAAGAAGTGCACGCCGGTACTTCAGGAGGACACCTGGGAGTGAACCGGATGATTGACAAACTACGGCAGTGCTACTACTGGCTGAGGCTCCGAGCAGACGCTGAGAGATGGTGCCGTCAGTGTCACGCGTGCGCGGCGAGTCGCGGCCCCCAGACTAGGAGTCGGGGTCGCATGCAACAGTACAACGTCGGAGCGCCTTTCGAACGGATTGCCATTGGCATTGCTGGACCGTTCCCAATATCCGACCGAGGCAACAAGTACCTAATGGTGGTCGTGGACTACTTCACTAAGTGGCCGGAGGTGTATGCCATTGCGAACCAAGAGGCAAGGACAATCACAGACTGCCTCATGGAGCAAGTGTTTTGCCGATTTGGGGTACCATTAGAGCTGCACAGTGACCAAGGCACCAATTTTGAGTCCAACCTGATGAGGGAGGCACTAGGGAGACTTGGGGTTAACAAGACCCGCACAACACCTCTACATCCCCAGTCGGATGGCATGTTCGAAAGGTACATCTAGACCTTAGAGGAACACTTGAGGAAGGTCGTGGCCAGCCATCAGCGAGACTGGGACGTCGAGGTGCCACTGTTCTTGCTGGCTTACCGCTCATCAACACACGACACCACGGGGATCACGCCAGCCAGCTTAATGTTCGGCCGAGAGTTACGCCTCCCCTGTGACCTGGCTTTTGGTAGCCCTCCGGGGATGAAACAGCCAGCAACCGAGTATGTGGAGAACCTGGTGAACCACCTCCACGACATGCACGAGATGGCTCGCCAGAACATCCAGAAGGCGAGCGACCGCAGGAAAACCCGATACGACAGGCAAGCCAACAGCCAAGTGTTCAGCAAGGTGACCTGGTCTGGTTGTACAGCCCTACCCGGACCAAGGGACGCTGCCCGAAGCTTCAGCAGCCATGGCAAGGACCATACCATGTGGTGAAGAGGATTAACGACGTGGTCTACCGCGTCCAGAAGGTGCCCCGAGGAAAGATGTTGGTGGTACACCTGGATCGCCTGGCCCGCTACGATGGCACTGTTCGGGACGACCAGCTTTGAGGAGGGAGCAGTGTTACCCAAGTGGCGGACTCGCGATGCCGATCAATACCAGCGAGGTGACGGGGAGTTGTGTTGAGTTAGTCGTGGCGGGCAGAAGTGTAGTCGCGCCGAGTGTACGTGTAAAGACGAACCGGCAAAATTGTAATTGTGTACATTAAATTGTAATTGTGATATTGGAATAAGGTGGAAATAAAGAACATTTTGAGTGGTGTAATTGAACTTTTTAATTTTACGAACCCACAAAGTCACAATACATATTTCAGTCATTGCCAAATATTCTAATATTGTATTGGCATCTAGGTTAATAGAAGTTAGCCATTTCTTAAGTTGAATTAAAAGTTTGTCTATTGGGATGCTAGGGAAGAGGGAGCGGACATCAAAGAATACTTCAATAGTTTAGCACACAGACTGGTCAACATCTCTCTCACAGCAGAAGAATACAAAACAGAATACAACAAAATTATGGAAATAGCACAAAAAAATGACTTTCCTAAATCATTAGTAGACAAAAAAAATGAAGTTAGCAAAAAATAAGAAGCTAATAAAGGAAACCACAACCCTCTCAGCTACAGAAACTAATATGATTTTCAAAAAATTCACTTACCATCCATGGGCTTTTGATAAATTCAAAAAAAGTCTTAAAAAAACAAAACATTCAACTAGCACCAGTCAACCATTTCTCCTTTAAAAAACCTAATTTACTCAAACATCAAAGATGCCATTCCATCTAACAAAAAATCTGGTATATATCAAGTTAAATGCAGTGAGTGTAGTCAAATTTATATTGGAAAAACCTAAAGAAATTTAGAAACAAGAGCAAAGGAACACTTTAGAAACTTAAAATATAAACAATTAGAAAAATCAGCAGTTGCCACGCATTTTTGGGAAAATAAACCTTAACGTAAATCCAGAACCAAAACTACTAAAACATACATCGGGAAAACAAGAACTATCCACATGGGAACAAATCTTCATTTCAAAAAATAGGAACCAAGTATTCAATTTCGACATCCCCCAGAAAGATTTGTTCAGCAAGTTCCTCGAACCGCCACCAGAGGAGACCTATGACAAAATATTGTCAACTGCACCATTGAGAACCAGTCGATGGCTGGTTGAGGATGGAGGCAAAGTCTCTGAAACATGTTCCGGAAAAATTTAAAAGTAAGTGTTGTTTAGTGTCATTAATCGACTCCCTTTAAATTTAATACCCTCTTTTATCTTAGTTTCAGACATCAAGAAAATTTACTGCTCAGGTATTTGAAATACGAACCATTCTTGACCAGTGCTTTCACAAATTTTTTCATGATACCTAATTTTATATGCAAAAGAGGCAATAACCTTTTTATCATTTAAACTAGCACGAATTACAGTTTTCTCTCCTGGCATTTAACCTTTCCTCTTGGACAATTCTCTCCTGTCCAGTTTTGACCCTGTTTCTACTGTTCCATTCTTGTAAAAAATCCTCCTTGCTACCCTAGTAAGATGTGATAGTGTAGGTCTCCACACAATATCCATTGATATTCCTTGTATTTCTAAAATTGGTTTCAAAATTTTCATATGATTCTTTTAGAACTCCAGAATATGCAATGAGTATTGAGGGAAATTAGCTTCCATTGTGCAATAAAAGAGCTTTTAGACTTATTTTTAAAGCATCAATAAATAAACATAGCTGTTATTATCGTATGTTTGTCTTCTCAGTTGTATTAAACTTGGTACATCACAACAACAAACAAGAACTTAAAGTACTTGGTAAGTTTTTGTCTGCTATACCAGGAAAATGTGGTGTCTGGAGACAGCATATCTTCTTTTTCAACTGTGATCCAAGTATTTTGCTCTTTGTATAACCTCTCTTTGTATAACCTACATCTGAAAATTGTAAAATTACTAGGAGAAACAGCATGGGACCACTTAGAAGCCAAATCATTTGAACATATCAATTATAAAGTCAAAGAGAAAGTTTATCGTCAAAATAAGAAACTAAAACGTAATCATAATCATTGGCAACCAAAACATAACAAAATTTCAGCAAAGAACACATCCCTAGATAGTGTAATTAATCTCTCAAAGCAAAATTTTAACAACGAAAAAAAAGATGTACTTAACCAAGGCCTAAAAACATGTATAACATACTCCAGCAACCCGGATGAATTCATTGCAGACATAGAATTAGCAGTAGAAGGCTTGGAAACCATGGACAAAAATATAATTAGAAAAAAATCAGCTCCTATATTGGAAAACTTAATAAATAAAAAGCCAATAAAACATTTGAAACAAATTCAGATAATTAAATCTTTAAGGAAAAAGGATGTAATCTTCTCAAGGGCTGATAAAGGGAACAAAATAGTAATCTTAGATACAGCTACATACAAAGAAAAAATGTTAGAGTTACTACAACAAAAAGAATTCCAGGAAATAGATTCTAATCCACTCAACCAATGCATAAAAGATGTACAAAAAACCATCATTAATAGTAAAATTTTAACAACTACAGAACAAAAAACTATCAAACCAGACAACCCTACCCTTGCAAGAATATATGGTTTGCCTAAAATACACAAACCCAACATACCCATGAGACCCATTGTAAATAATATAAACACTCCTACTTACCTTCTGGCAAAATGGCTAACCAAAAAATTTCAGTCCTTTCCACAATTCCATACTCTGAGTATAAAAAACTCTTTAGACCTGGTAGAAAAAATTCAAAATCTTAAACTAAAACCTCATGACACTTTAGTATCCTTTGATGTCCGCTCCCTCTTCCCTAGCATTCCATTAGACAAACTTTTGATTCAACTGAAAAAATGGCTAAATTCTATAAACCTGGATGCCAATGCAATAGAAGAATATGTGGCAATGACTGAATTATGTATACATCAAAATTATTTTGTCTTCGATGGAAAATATTACAAACAAATTTCAGGACTACCATGTTTAAAACATGGTACAGATACGTAGACGACATCTTTGCAATAGTGCCCTACAAACTAATAGATGATGCTTTGAAACTACTCAACCTGCAAGAACCCAGCATACAATTCACAGTAGAAACTGAAGAGGACTGTACTCTACCTTTTTTAGACCTTAAAATCAAAAAAGGCAATGAAAAACTAGAATTTGGCATTCATAGAAAAGCAACACACACAGATAATTACATCAAAGCAAATAGTTTCAACCCAATTCCACACAAACATGCAACCATCAACAGTCTGACACACAGATTAGTAAATCTACCTCTCAGCCAGCAAGAATATCAAAACGAATACCATCAAATCTTAAAAACTGCAATTAAAAATGGATATGGAAAAAACCTTGTAGATAAAAAACTAAAATTATTCAAACTTCAAAAGAAATTAAAACAGATCACAGCTCTCACACCAATAAAACAAGAAACTAGATTTGCTAAATTTACTTACCACCCCTGGGCCACAAAAAAGTTCCAAAAAATATTCAAGAAATACAATATAACATTGGCACCAAAAAACAATTACAACATTAAAAACCTACTTCACAGTAATAATACTGATAAGATAAAACCAGAGGAAAAGTCAGGCATTTACAAAATTAAGTGTAAAGACTGTGAAAAAATTTACATAGGAAGGACAAAAAGGAACATAGGCACTAGAAAGAAAGAACACTTCAGGCACTTAAGATACAAAAATATTGATAAGTCCGCAATAGCAGCTCATTTCTGGTCTGAAAATCATGAAATTGAAGATAGCACAGAATTACTAAAATACGTACAAAAACATAGTGAACTCGTCATATGGGAGAGGATATACATAGAAAAACATAAAAACCAACTAATGAACTTTGAAATCCCGCTAGAAGAGAATCCCACATTTCAGTTCATCACTAAATCAACAGATGGCAGCAACAACCCCAGAATTACCCACACCGCTGGATCTAGCGTCAGTCGCACAAGAGCCGTAGATGCAAACGAAGATTTGCGAAACATGTCCTCAAAATAGGTACGAAAGTGAAGCAGATGTGTAAAAAATGCGACTCATCTAAAATTTAATAATTTGCTCTTGTCTTTGGTTATAGCTAAGTCTCTTACTAAGTCATTCAAATCTTTTTGAATAAAATGCTGCCACGTGCCTTCAGCAGGTGTGTTGAGAAATCCTCATCTGTCTTGAAATTTTCTGTTGACCCAGAGACTGAACTCTCAGTACCCTCTATTTAAGCTGGTAGAATAGGAATAGGGACATCTACTCTGTGTGGCACAGGTCTTATAGCTGAAGCAAGTTCATCTGGAAATTTTTTTTTTTTTTCATTTGTCTTATTTTACCCTGATACTTTACACATGCAGAAGTAGCAATCATCATAGAGATTTTTTGTTCATACCATATCATAGGAATCCCAAACTCCATTAATTTATGTTTTCCATTGTACCACTACCTAAGCCCTTCAGTACATACCTATATTTTGCAAACAGTATATGGAGCCCATGTTTGACTTTGATCACCTAGCTCAGCCTTAAAATATGCAAGATACACTTTTTTCAATAACTGTGTAATGTTAGTTTTCTGCCTCTGCAACAAGAAAGAACCACATATGTAACAGCAATGATTTAAATTGTTTGTACATTTTTTTATAGAAAAGGTGAAAGCCATTGTGAACAATGTATCACAACATTACACGTACTATTTATTTATTTATTTATTTATTTATTTATTTATTTATTTATTTATTTATTTATTTATTTATTTATTTATTTATTTATTTATTTATTTATTTATTTATTTATTTATTTATTTATTTATTTATTTATTTATTTATCTATTATCCAATTTTTTTATTCCTATTTTACCCAAAGGTATATTAGGAATATAGTTCACAAATTTATGAATATAATACAGTTTACAAAAACATAACAAAATTCAATATCAAGCTAACAGACCGTAAACATCATGATTCATTTAGATTAAGCAATATTTTGTTTAAGAAAGCCATGAAATATTGATAAGTTTTGTAATTCATCAGAATAAGTGTAAGTGGTTTTGAGAAAGTGTAACCTAAGGATTGAAGCAATAATTCCAGTTCATATCTTTCAAAACAGAAAAACGGATAATCAAATAAAATGTGAGGGACATCCTGAAGATGATTTCCACAAATAAAATCAGATGTAGATTTGATTTTGAATTGAAATAAGTAAGCTGAAAATTTGCCATGTCCAGTTAAGAATTGAGTGAGAACATAGTTAGGATTAACGAATTTACATTTATGTCTGTCAGAAACTGTTGAGAAATATAAATCCGTAGTCAAAGCACCATAATCACATTTTAACCAGTATTCATTCCAGTCGTTGATGATTATTTCCTTTAATGTTTGCCTCACATAAGATTTAGGGCATAGAGTGTGAGTCTCTGGAAGATTTGAAGTCGCAGCTCTCTTTACAAGCTCATCTGCACGTTCATTTCCAGCAATCCCCACATTCCCTCTGACCCATGAAATACACAGATGAGAGCCACATAATAATTGACTTCTTATTTCAGCTGCAATGGGACTGCTGTTTTTGGTATCTTTACAATTACACATACTAAAAATACAAAATAACAAAGACTAATTTATTAAATTTTAGATGAGTCGTATTTCTTACACATCTGCTTCACTTTCGTACCTATTTTGAGGACATGTTTCGCAAATCTTCGTTTGCAAACGAAGATTTGCGAAACATGTCCTCAAAATAGGTACGAAAGTGAAGCAGATGTGTAAGAAATACGACTCATCTAAAATTTAATAATTTTTCGCTTCACTGTGGTGTTCCAATACAGTTAAATCTCGAAAGACTAATTTTTTTTTGCAGAAACTGCCCGGTCACGCAAGTTATAGAAAGCAACTAAAGTTCTGATATGTAAGACATATGGGCCCCCAAAGGATGAGTGTATATGCCTGTTTATCATGCAACAGTTGACAATTTTACTGTCTTGCATCAGTCATCAGTTTGAAAGCACAAAAGAGGTGGTTTGATTTTAGGTGTATATACAGCCTGAAGGTGCAGAATATGTTACATTATTAATCTTTTGCTTTAGAAATATACACATATAATCGCAATTATATATAGGGTCCAATACATCAAAATACTGAATTTCATAAAAATGGTACATATATGTGTAATTTGTTATTTCCAAAATCAACATATTTGCTTCCATATAAGTAGCCTATTTTAATCAAAACTGAGAAAGTGTCACAGAACAGTGTAATTGTTTATCCTTGAGAAGTTCTTTCAAAATCACAGTACATTTGTTCAATTTGTAAGATTTAGGATAATCATATATTTCAATTAGCAAGTCAAAAAAGCTGATAGCTGTGATAGCCATAAAATTTTATTGCTACCCAGAACAATTTTGTATTCAGTTTTAACAAAATCACAAAAAGACTTGAAGTGAATATGTGAACATGGTCTTTTATAGGATATTGTGAAAGTGCTGAAACATCTTACCTACTAAAGTATAAAAATTGAAAGAAGTGTAGAGACAATGAAGCACAAGTTAAAATAAAAGTGAATTGAGAAGATATTGACACATTGCTTCACACACACTGTTTTCAAGAATTGTTGCTCCCTTCATCAGCTGTGTCTTGACTGGTGCAAATTGTAGTGTTTTCTTCCTTCTCCATGTCATCAGTAGATGGCATGATGTATTTGTCAAACACTGGACATCTTTGACAAATACATAATGCCATCTACCGACAACATGGAGAAGGAGGGAAACACTACAATTTGCACCAGTCGAGACTCAGCTGATGATAGGAGTGACAACTCTTTAAACATATCCTATGAAAAACAGTGTGAGTGAAGCAATGTGTCACTATCTTCTTGATTCACTTATATTTTATCTTCCCTACTGCTTATAGAATGCCAATTCAGATGACATCTATGCCACTTAAGATGGCATCCAACTACTGTGTCCTGCTTTAGTCTTTACTTCAGCGAGAGAAGACGTTGTTGGTTCCTTTCTGTGCTGAAATTGCGGCAGTTTTATAAAAAAAAAATTGAGTTTTCTTGATCAGGAGAGTTTTCTTGCTACACTAAGATATTGGACACTAAGATACGACTCATCTAAAAATTAATAATTTTTCGCTTCACTGTGGTGTTCCAATACAGTTAAATCTCGATACAGTTAAATCAAGATATTGGAGGTTTTCCATGGAAGCGGTGTTGAAAAAATAAAGGGATTTAAATCTCTCTTTTGTTGCAATTCCTTTCTTGCAAGTGTTGAAAACAGTGTTGTTATGATAAATTAACTTTAAAGAGAGTCGATTAAAGACACTAAACAACACTTACTTTTAAATTTTTCCGGAACATGTTTCTGAGGCTTTGCCTCTATCATCAGCCGGAACTTGCTGAACTGCCACCAGAGGAGACCTGTGACAAAATATCGTCAGCTACACCAACGAGAACCAGTCGAGAGCCGGCTGATGATAGAGGCAAAGCCTCAGAAACATGTTCCGGAAAAATTTAAAAGTAAGTGTTGTTTAGTGTCTTTAATCGACTCTCTTTAAAGTTAACTCTCTTTTGTTCTTTCTCTTTTGAGGGATCTTTTTTGGCAGTAATCACTTTGTATGATAGAAAATTGTCCTTTTTAAAATTTATTTTATGTTAATTTAACAACAATGTCAAATTGCTACCACAATAGGTTTTACAATTAGTTATGTATTAGGGTTACATTAACAATGTTCAGCAATTCTTCAAGAAAGCTGTATCACCAAAGATACATATGATTGAGTGTTGTTTAATACCTGTAACAGCTTATTAAGTCCTCAAAAATGTACTTTCATACATTATTTGAATTGTTCTTTAAGGAATTGTTCTAAAGTATTAACATGCATTTTATTATATTTAAATACATTAATTAATATTTAAGTATTGTACTTATTACTTACTAATAAGCGTACTTTAGTGATGAAACATGTATCTGGAAAAATCTCAAAATATACATAATCACAAAATACAGGGAGGTTACATGGCCTTCATTAATAGGTAATATTGAGAAAAAACTTAATTTAATTGTAAACCTATCTAGAAGAAAAATTAGGAATGCTTATTGAAGAAGTGCCATGCCAACAGTAGTTATGTACTGAGAAAACTTTTCTGAGTTAGTCATTCATTTCTCAGTAATTCTGATACTGACAGACTGTGGATATCATTATGGATAAATGATATATTTCCAGACATAAAATGGCTTCCATAATGAATGAGTTTTGTAAAATTAATCATACCTAAGCAACATTTTGTAGTAATTCAGTTTTGAAAATACATAATATTTCTAGATTACGATCAATATAGAATAATTTGCCTGCATTGTATCATATGGAAAGCAAATATTTATTTATATTCAGAGTAACAGATGTCACTGCTTATAATCATTTGGTTTTACCCCCTTTCAACTTATGTTACTTTGTTTACATAAGAGATAATACATTTATGCCCGATGTCACCAACAGATGTTAAAATCGACGTTAACAAATGTAACATAACAATTGTCCCAGCGCTAACACTACTGTTAAATTTCTTGCATTTCACCAACCTGTTTTCTGAAAATGTTAACAAGCACGTGTTAACGCCAAGAAACTTGTAAATATTACAGCTATAGAAGGCTATGGATGAGTCATATTATTTTCTGAACGTACTGCGATGCATTTTTGTTTTCATTTTCATCTGCACACAGCTGAAACAATGGTGGGTGAACAAAATCGTAAACAAAGCCATGAGACAAATTTGTCATCGATGGAGAAAGAATTGTTAACTGAATTGGTGACGAAGTGTAAGGATATCTCGAAAAATAAGAGGACGGATGCTGTGAATGTAAAAGAAAAAGACATCACGTGGCAAAAATTTGGAAACAAATTTAATTCAAATGCATGTGTCTCTACTACAAGCACCAAACAACTTCATCAGTATTACATAAATTTAAAACGAGGTACGAAGGACAAGTGACTTGAACGTTTCAAGATGGGAGGTGGACAGTGTATTATCCACATAATACAGTGAATTATAAAATTGCAAAGTGATTAATACTTGAAGCAAAGGTGAGATCAGCATATTCCTTCCGATATATATTCTAACTCAGTATTATGTAAATTTAAAATGAGCGAAGAAGGACAAGTTAGGAGTGACTTGAATGTTTCATGACGGGAGGTGGATAGTGTATTATCCACATAATTTAGTGAATTACAAAATAGCAAAGTTATTAATACTTGAAGCAATGGCAAGATTAGCATATTCCTTTCGATGCATGTTCCCCCTTGTACATGTGCATGTTCTCTCTTGTACTTCCGCAGTAACCTTCATAGCAACTTGTTTCGACAGTCTATACCTCTGTGGAAAATTTTCTTCTGATTGCTCCTCAAAATCATTTCTCCTCATAGGCTGTACTCTGTTACGAATGCCATTTAGATAGTCTTAAATATAGCAAATCAACATCAACAGCTGCGTTCATTGCCGCCATCTTGACTATTTACAATTGTTAAGGACTTAACAGAAATTTTGCTTGTTAATTTAACAAGAGATTTAACATGAGTGTTAAGCTAACACATATATCAAGATTTAACTGTATTGGAACACCACAGTGAAGCGAAATAATTATTAATTTTTAGATGCGTCATATTTATTACACATCTGCTTCACTTTCGTACCTATTTTGAGGACATGTTTCGCAAATCATCGTTTGCATCTTCTGCAAGATGTGTAATAAATACGACTCATCTAAAAATTAATAAAGTTAACACATGTTGGTGAAATGCAATTTTTGTTTTAACTATTGCTAAACTTGTGTAAATCTTAACATCTGTTGGTGAAATTGGGCATTAGTATGTTAAAGGTCTCGCAATCAAATAGTGAAGCACCAATATTGCTTTTGTTGCATACTAAATAAAAGCACAAAAAGCTACATTTGAAATAAGACAGTTTTGCATATTTCAGCATGCCAAGGGCCAAAAATATACAGAAATTGTAAAACTGTGAAATATGCACAAGTTGGTGACATTATGAAAGGTACAATAATGAAGACAGAGTGGAATTTGTACCACCACTAGATGGCCAAAAAATTTTCAGCTACAGAAGAAAATGCTATAAAGATAAATACAAGATGAACTACCCCACAGATATACGGAGAAGTGAATGAGCAGTGAAACAACCAGGTCAGTCCTCAAACACTTAGGACACCAAAAACAGACAACTTTAATAGAAGAGTAGAAAGGAAGAAATTACACATTAATTAAGCATATAGGAAGAGACTAAACTATGCTAAGGAGTGCATTTAAAAGGACAAAAGGCTGATGGAATGATGTCTTCAGGGATGAGAGTTCCTACAAAGCTTTTTGGGTAGTGTGTGGACTATAGTGTGGCGACACCTAATCAAGAGACACAAAAACTAAAACTTCAGCCAACAGTAAAGCATGGTGAGAGGTGTAATGCTTTAGAGGTGTATATCTGCTAATCAACCTGAAGAATTGGGTTTATGGAGGATATTCTGAACAAGTATAAATACAGATCATTTGAAAAATCACTGCACTCATACTTTGAAAAATTGTCTTTATGGTATTTGACTGGATCATTCTCAAGCTTTACATTATCAATTGCTCTAACCTTTAAGACTGACTGTGCACTATTTTTAGTGCAACTTTTGCATTGCTCAGAATGACACATGAATCACAGTTGGGGATAATAACTTTACACGCCTGCAGCATGTCGGTATGCTGGAAGCATATTTTGAGTTTAGGTCATATGAAAGATAAGTGTAATTTTGAAATACTACTCCATGCTCCTTATTTTGCACTGTTTACCTAGAATGCATTTCCTAACATCCTCAGCTAATGTCGACTGCTGAATTTTGATTTGGTGAACTCCTTGGAAGCGATTGGGACGTCTCTGTTGGTATCTTGATGAACTTGAAGTTCGAGTTCTCTTCACAGGTGGTGTCAAAATTGTACTATACTGAAGCAGTGTAAATCCAATGCAGATTACTACACTTGCACAATGGCAATGATTGTAGCTTCTTCTGGTGTAGTGCACTAGAATAGCTGTCGTTACCTCTATGACAGAGGTCTTTTATTCTGAGTAATAGAAGTGAGGCAAGAGAGTCTATGCAAAAATTGGAAGTGACTGACTTACCCCACCACTCATGTGGGCAAAACTTGCACATTATTCCTTTCTTGGAAGTGTTGAAAACAGTGTTGTTATGTATTAACTTTAAAGAGAGTCGATTAAAGACACTAGACAACACTTACTTTTAAATTTTTCCGGAACATGTTTCTGAGGCTTTGCCTCTATCATCGGCCGGCTCTCGACTGGTCCTCGTTGGTGTAGCTGACGATATTTTGTCACCGGTCTCCTCTGGTGGCGGTTCAAGGAACTTGCTGAACAAATCTTTCTGGGGGATGTCGAAATTGAATACATTGTTCCTATTTTTTGAAATGAAGATTTGTTCCCATGTGGATAGTTCTTGTTTTCCTGATGTATGTTTTAGTAGTTTTGGTTCTGGATTTATGTTGTGGTTTTTTCCCAAAAATGTGTGGCAACTGCTGATTTTTCTAATTGTTTATATTTTATGTTTCTAAAGTGTTCCTTTGCTCTTGTTTCTAAATTTCTTTTTGTTTTTCCAATATAAATTTGACTACAGTCATTGCATTCAATTTGATATATCCTTCTAACAAAAAATCTGGTATATATCAAATTGAATGCAATGACTGTAGTCAAATTTATATTGGAAAAACAAAAAGAAATTTAGAAACAAGAGCAAAGGAACACTTCAGAAACATAAAATATAAACAGTTAGAAAAATCAGCAATTGCCACACATTTTTGGGGAAAAAACCACAACATAAATCCAGAACCAAAACTACTAAAACATACATCAGGAAAACAAGAACTATCCACATGGGAACAAATCTTCATTTCAAAAAATAGGAACAAAGTATTCAATTTCGACATCCCCCAGAAAGATTTGTTCAGCAAGTTCCTTGAACCGCCACCAGAGGAGACCTGTGACAAAATATCGTCAGCTACACCAACGAGAACCAGTCGAGAGCCGGCTGATGATAGAGGCAAAGCCTCAGAAACATGTTCCGGAAAAATTTAAAAGTAAGTGTTGTCTAGTGTCTTTAATCGACTCTCTTTAAAGTTAACTTGCACATTATGTTTAGTTTATTTAGATATTTGATAAACATTGCTGCATGTTTTGACATAGTGAAGGCATGATCAGGAGCTTAGATTAATTACATTGATGTTCGTGTTGCCAATATAGACCAAAAATACAAAAGGAAAACTGACAGGGGGAAGTGGACAGAACATGATGCTTAAGTGGCATTAAATAAGATAAAATATGGCTTAATATCGGTCAAACTGGCTGCATTGAAATACAATTACCAAGAAATACAAGGAATACACAAATAGGCACAAAAGTGAATCGAGAAGATATTGTGTCAGTATCTTCTCGATTCACTTTTGTGCTAATTTGTGCTTCACTGTCCCTACGCTTCTTCCAAGTTTATACTTTGAATACACAAATAACCAATCTGGCAATGACAACATTGTGATACATGCCATTGAATTTTAAAAACTATTATTTTCTCTCTTTTTCTGTTCATGCTTTCATTTTATCTTATGCAATGTTTGGAACTAACATTAGCAATCTTTTGAAGGGAATGAAGATACAAAGGTTTTTAAATTAAATTTTGGAGTTGTGATGGTGATGGTGAATTTTGGTTCATATATGTAGATCCTTTATATGTTTTAGTGCATTATGTATCCAGTGTGTTATAACTTAAATTAATACTTTTAAATATAAATCGTTGCAATTTTCGGAAACTGTACAAAATGTATCAAGACTCACTTGCTCCAAGGGATGACTCACTCGCCCTTTTCATTTTCTGATCTATTTTTATAATTTACCAAATTGCAGACAAAATTATAGAATTTTAATATAGGAATTTAATATAGGAATGTAGCAGCTGCAATTCAACATACGAGGGTGGTCCAGAAAGTAACCACCATTTGTGTGTTACACGGCAAGTGGTGGAGGTAGTACCGTCATCTACATATTAAGCATGCACATTTGACAATGTGTTTCTAGTAGTCCAAGGGAAAGCATTGTACTTTCACGCGTTTGCTAGATATAACCTCAAAACATGAGCGCCAAAATATAAAATCCTGCCAAGTGTGAGATGCGCGGTATTGTAAGATTTCTTTTGACAAAACATCACTCAGCAGCCAAAATTCATTGCAAATTGTGTGGAGTGGAGTATACAGTGCTAACATGATGAGTGAAGGTGTTGTCTGTCTGTCAATGGATACAATTTTTTAAAAATGGAAGAACATTCATGAAGAAAACTGGAGTGGTAGGCCTACCCTTATCAATGATGACCTGTTGAACAAAGTGGATGGAAAAATTTGTGAGAATCGTTGGTTCACGATAACGGAACTTTCCAATCATTTTCGCAAAATTCCTCGAAGTCTTTTGCACAAGATAGTGGCCAAACAAACATATCTTGTAAGCTCTGTGTTACACCGTGACGGGTTGGCTATGTTCACAGGCGGCAGAGTGTTACGCGGAGAGTATTTCAAAGACTGTTAAAAGATATGACAAGTGTATGAATTTGTTCAAAGAATTTATGAAAAATAAAAGAAATGTTGTAGTTTTCAGATGTATAATACAGTTTTTATAGCTCAAATGGTTTAATTTTTATTTCCAAATGGAGGTTACTTTCTGGATCACCCTTGTATTTTAGAAATTTGGACATATGTTACTTACTTCAGAAACAAAAAAAGAAAGATAGGACTCACTTACCCTGTCCTCTCCTAATATGATTGACAATCATGTGAGCACAAATAATATGTGATAGGAATATTTTTGTGGAGCATTCACATCTTCAGCTGATGGCAGCTACAACTGAATTATCTTCAACCTCTTGATTGGAAACATGTTGAGCATTACTCTGTGCCCTAGTGGTAGGACATGCAAAATTAATTAATTTTTAAATTAACAAAAATTAATTAACAAAATTAATTCTAGCGTGAATGGAATTTCGAAGTTGTAGACATAAAAGCTTTTTAAATTTATAAAGTATTTCTCCCAGAGGTATTAATAGTACTTCTAACCTCATATACAATGCTAGGTTCTGACTCTCACATCATCTTCTCTTGTACTGGGCAAAATATGGTGATTTTGGTAGAAGTGACTAATTAGGTTCCTCTTTTTAGGAATTTCATGATAAATAATTGTGTAGCATTGTTCACAATGAAAATTCTCTCTCATGCAATTAATTCATGCCTAAATGGGAAGGTAACTTACATGAAAAAATAGTTCTTGTTACGTAAAATAAATGTGTAGTTTTGGTAAAAATTTTTGTATTTAAATTTGACTCATAATCACTTTGCAGTATGTGCCATCTATTATTTTTCAAATAAGAAGAGTTCTGGACCATGGTGAATAAGATGTGTTTACCAGCTCAGCATTTCCACCCCCACTTTTTTTATATTTCCCTCTCTCTGGCACACTATCCTAGAGAGTGCATGAGTCCTTGACAATAGTCATAAGGTAACCCGAACTGAATTTTCCAAACTTTTATAATATGCAGTTGTTAAAATCAAAACTGAAGAGAGCATATTCATCACTTATGTCAAGAGACAATTCATCATTGTTACTGTCTTTGTCATTTGAGCCTTGCAAATTAATGAGATGGACTCTAAAATCTTGTGACATACTATTTCTTTCCATATAAACAACTTCTGTAAAGCAGTGTTATCAGCTGCAAAACAAAATATACCAAGAGGAAAAATCCTCAAATGCAAACCCTTTTGGACAGAAGAACTCACAAAACTAAAAGCGGAACGAGAAAAAGCCAGAATTAAGGCAGAAAGAACGAAAAAAAACTGAAGATGTTCAAGAATGGAGGAAAATTAAAGCTCAGTTAATAAAAGAAATCAGTTCATCCAAGAAAAAGTCCTATGATGAATTTTTAAGGAACATAGATTATAGGAAAGATGGTGGAAAAGTACACAAATTCATTGGCTCACTAAACAACAAAAGACCAATGACGAAGAAGGAACCCATTATTCTCCAGAATAAAGTATTGACAGACAACACTAAGATTGCAGACTCCTTCAACAAGATGTATACAGCTTCACAACCAACTCGAAACAAAAAAAGAGAAGAGAAATTACAAAAAATCAACATAAAACAGCACTTTCAAACCGAAAACACACATGAAGTATTCCAAAAGGACTTGGAACCTCAAGAATTAGGGTCAGCAAGATCACAACTAAAACCACACAAGAGCCCTGAACCTGACAAGATAACTGGAGAAATGATCAAACATCTCGGCCCATATGCAAAAAATATGCTCCTCCAACTAATCAACAAGTCCTGGAATTCAACAGCTCCATTCAATTACCATTTTTTGATCTAAAAATAATGAGGAATAAACACAGACTAAACTTTGGCATTTACAGAAAACCAACACAGACAGACAACTACATAAAAGCTAATGGCTACAACCCAAGATCCCACAAACAGGCAATCTTCAATAGTTTAGCACACAGACTGGTAAACATCCCTCTCACAGCAAAAGAATACAAAACAGAATAGAACAAAATAATTGAAATAGCACAAAAAAATAACTTTCCCAAATCATTAGTAGACAAAAAAGTGAGCTTAGCAAAAAAGAAGAAGCTACTAAAGGAAACCACAACTCTCTCAGCTACAGAAACTAATATGATTTTCAAAAAATTCACTTACCATCCATGGGCCTATGATAAATTCAAAAAAGTCTTCAAAAAACAAAATATTCAACTAGCACCAGTCAACCATTTCTCCTTAAAAAAACCTAATTTGCTCAAACATCAAAGATGCCATTCCATCTAACAAAAAATCTGGTATATATCAAATTGAATGCAATGACTGTAGTCAAATTTATATTGGAAAAACAAAAAGAAATTTAGAAACAAGAGCAAAGGAACACTTTAGAAACATAAAATATAAACAATTAGAAAAATCAGCAGTTGCCACACATTTTTGGGAAAAAAACCACAATATAAATCCAGAACCAAAACTACTAAAACATACATCAGGAAAACAAGAACTATCCACATGGGAACAAATCTTCATTTCAAAAAATAGGAACAAAGTATTCAATTTCGACATCCCCCAGAAAGATTTGTTCAGCAAGTTCCTTGAACCGCCACCAGAGGAGACCGGTGACAAAATATCGTCAGCTACACCAACGAGAACCAGTCGAGAGCCGGCCGATGATAGAGGCAAAGCCTCAGAAACATGTTCCGGAAAAATTTAAAAGTAAGTGTTGTCTAGTGTCTTTAATCGACTCTCTTTAAAGTTAATTTATCATAACAACACTGTTTTCAACACTTCCAAGAAAGGAATTACTACAAGGTCTATTACAGGCAATGAAATAGCAGATTCCTTGGCAAAAAAAGGAACACAAATAAAACAAAGCTGCCAACAAAAATCCTCATTCCACACATCAAAACTACATATAAACAATAGAATCAACTTATTCTGGAAAGAAGAATGCAAAGAAAAAAGTACCAACAAGCAATTGAAAATTCTACAAGGAAGTAAAAATCCCATCCCGACTACCCAAGAAGAAGTACTGTTGCCATCTTCCAACTGACTACTGGCCATGACTGTTTGGCCGCTCATCTACACAGGATTAATATTTTTGAATCCCCGACCTGCACACTGTGTAGGGACCCGAACTCATTGATGGATGGAGATCATCTGCTCCAGTGTAGTGCCCTGACAAAAAACAGATGGAGAACTGACAGCACAACTAGTCACACATTATTGGGAGGCCAGAAGGAAAATGGAAATTCTCCAACTCCATGAGCATTAGCAACCAACCAACCAACTTTTTCTTTCCAAAAGTCTTAGTCTTCTGCATGTCTCACAAAGATTTCTCAGTCTTGTTTTGTAACCTTGTCAATTTCTTCGTGAATGAATTGTTTAACACCTGTCAGTTTAAATATATTATTTCTGTTTGCAACCCCCGCTCCCACCCCCTGTTTTAATTCAGCTCAAGACTAACTCAATTTAGTTGTCTTGGTAAGGGGACAGACAGATTATCCAGTGTCCCATTTCCATTGCAGGATGATCCAGCTGATACACTTTTTCATGGTCTTTAAAAGGAAGAACTGTTTTGAACTCTCTAGAGTAAATGTATATTATGAATCATTCATAAACATATTTGAAGGCTCACATTTTACAATACAGCATTCTACAGGCTGAATTGGAAAGGTGGAGACATCACTTCATAGAAGTACTCAATAATCTTGGTGAGGAAACAAGAACTGAAGAAGTTGAAGCCATTTTGGAGGATCCAGATATCTCAGCAGAACCACCAACATGACAAGAGATTGCACAAGCAGTGAAACAAATGAAGAGTGGTAAAGTACCAGGTGTAGATAATATTATCCCAGAAACCCTAAAGGTAGATCCAGACTTAACAGCAGAAATCATGGAGCCACTCCTAACACTAATATGGAATGAGGAATGGAAAAAGGGTGTCCTCATCAAAATACCGAAGAAGGGTGACCTATCAGATTGCAATAACTGGAGGGGAATAACGTTGCTCTCAAATGGGAGAAAAGTGATGTTAAGAGTCATACTGAACAGAATAAGCAGAGCTGTTGATAGGAGACTACATCAAGAACAGGCAGGTTTCAGAGGTCAGTCTACTGTAAATCAGATTAACACACTAAGGCTAATCATTGAACAATTTGCAGAATATCAGACATCGCTCTACATACTTTTCATTGATTTTGAAAAGGTCTTTGACTCTGTCAACTGGAGGAAAATGTAGAAGGCTATGGAAATGTTCGGAATTCTACAAAAGATAATCTGTTTTACACTGGCAGTGCATGATGGATGTACATGTCAAGTAGAACATAAGGGGAAGCTGTCTGAACCTTTTGCTGTAAAATCTGGAATAAGACAAGGATGTCCACTGTCACCAATTTTGTTTATGAAGGCACTGGATTGTATGCTGAGAGAGGCAACTAATAGAAGGTGTGTCATTCAGTGGGGATTAAATAACCAATTGGAAGAACTGGATTATGCGAATGATCTTTATCTTCTTGCAGAATGCTTTCGGGACATGGAAATCAAGCTAAATGACTTAAAAATAGAAGCTAAATAAGTAGGCTTAAAGATTAATAAAAAAAAAGATTAAGGAAATGCACATAAACCATCGCAACAATTCTAACTTTACTCTAGATGAAATGGATATAGAAAGGATAGAGGAGTTTCGCTACTTAGGAAGCATGGTAAGCCAGGATGGAGGTGCTTTGAGAGATGTGGTGAGTCGTATGAGTAAAGCAAAAGGAGCTTTTGCACAGTTACGACCAATATGGAAATCTCCTCACATTCCTATAAAAACAAAGCTAAGGATATATCGAGATTCAACTGTATTGGAACACCACAGTGAAGCGAAAAATTATTAAATTTTCCACAAGGTAGTCACAGGCAAGGCAGACCGAGGGTTACCTGGAAGAGAACCATAGAAAGGGAGATTGCTGGATTTAACAAGACATGGAGGGAGGTGAAAGCATTGGCGGCAAATAGAACATGCTGGAGAAATTTCGTCAAGGCCCTATGTTCCACCGAGGAATTAAAGGAATTAACTATTCTACAGGCTAACAGGAAGTGTGCTATTTGTGTTCCATCAAATTTTATTAGCACCTTGGCTTGTTCAAAGTAATTCTTTTAGCACATCATGTCAAATGTTTACATGTTTACATTTACATTTCATTTCTGAGTACAAATATATACACGTACATACCAACCAGGATGGTCATTAAAGTGCTTATGTTGCAAATTTTCATTATGGTATATTAGTTTTTTATTTATTTGTATTATGAAAACTACTTGAGCTATAAATATGGAGTTTTTACAGTTATATTAGTAACGTTACTTCCTACCTTTCTCATGGATTACTATTTGCAAAATTTGAAATTTTGTCTTAGTGTAAATAGTATTTATTAGATATAGATTCACTTGGTACTCATCAGACTCCACTCCACCTATGCAAAATGCGATATTACAACACTGCAGGACTCTAATTGGTTATGGCATAGTAGCATTCAAGGACAAACATCCCATTTGAAAGAAAATGTAAGCCATTAGTTATTACAAAAGCATATTTCAGTATTTTAGAAAATGTGAACACATCAAATTAAGAATAATATGTGGCTGCTAAAGTATTCCTGGCATTTATTAAGGCTGCAGTAAAGAAATGGCAAGATTTGAATCTCATTCTTTTTGGCATTTTCTCAAAATGTTTAAAAAAAATCACTTTTGGTGCTTTTGGCATTTTACATTTAACATAAGGCTTTAATTATTAAATTTTAGATGAGTCGCATTTTTTAACACATCTGCTTCACTTTCGTACCTATTTTGAGGACATGTTTCGCAAATCTTCGCTTGCATCTACGGCTCTTGTGCGACTGACGCTAGATCCAGCGGTGTGGGTAATTCTGGGGTTGTTGCTGCCATCTGTTGATTTAGTGATGAACTGAAATGTGGGATTCTCTTCTAGCGGGATTTCAAAGTTCATTAGTTGGTTTTTATGTTTTTCTATGTATATCCTCTCCCATATGACGAGTTCACTATGTTTTTGTACGTATTTTAGTAATTCTGTGCTATCTTCAATTTCGTGATTTTCAGACCAGAAATGAGCTGCTATTGCGGACTTATCAATATTTTTGTATCTTAAGTGCCTGAAGTGTTCTTTCTTTCTAGTGCCTATGTTCCTTTTTGTCCTTCCTATGTAAATTTTTTTACAGTCTTTACACTTAATTTTGTAAATGCCTGACTTTTCCTCTGGTTTTATCTTATCAGTATTATTACTGTGAAGTAGGTTTTTAATGTTGTAATTGTTTTTTGGTGCCAATGTTATATTGTATTTCTTGAATATTTTTTGGAACTTTTTTGTGGCCCAGGGGTGGTAAGTAAATTTAGCAAATCTAGTTTCTTGTTTTATTGGTGTGAGAGCTGTGATCTGTTTTAATTTCTTTTGAAGTTTGAATAATTTTAGTTTTTTATCTACAAGGTTTTTTCCATATCCATTTTTAATTGCAGTTTTTAAGATTTGATGGTATTCGTTTTGATATTCTTGCTGGCTGAGAGGTAGATTTACTAATCTGTGTGTCAGACTGTTGATGGTTGCATGTTTGTGTGGAATTGGGTTGAAACTATTTGCTTTGATGTAATTATCTGTGTGTGTTGCTTTTCTATGAATGCCAAATTCTAGTTTTTCATTGCCTTTTTTGATTTTAAGGTCTAAAAAAGGTAGAGTACAGTCCTCTTCAGTTTCTACTGTGAATTGTATGCTGGGTTCTTGCAGGTTGAGTAGTTTCAAAGCATCATCTATTAGTTTGTAGGGCACTATTGCAAAGATGTCATCTACGTATCTGTACCATGTTTTAAACATATGAGGGAAGGCTTTAGTAATATGTGTTTCGAAAAAGCTCATGTATAGATTGGCCAAAAATGGTGATAGCGGGCTTCCCATAGCTAGTCCTGAAATTTGTTTGTAATATTTTCCATCGAAGACAAAATAATTTTGATGTATACATAATTCAGTCAATGTCACATATTCTTCTATTTTTATGTTTTTCTATGTATATCCTCTCCCATATGACGAGTTCACTATGTTTTTGTACGTATTTTAGTAATTCTGTGCTATCTTCAATTTCATGATTTTCAGACCAGAAATGAGCTGCTATTGCGGACTTATCAATATTTTTGTATCTTAAGTGCCTGAAGTGTTCTTTCTTTCTAGTGCCTATGTTCCTTTTTGTCCTTCCTATGTAAATTTTTTCACAGTCTTTACACTTAATTTTGTAAATGCCTGACTTTTCCTCGGTTTTATCTTATCAGTATTATTACTGTGAAGTAGGTTTTTGGCCAATCTATACATGAGCTTTTTCGAAACACATATTACTAAAGCCTTCCCTCATATGTTTAAAACATGGTACAGATACGTAGACGACATCTTTGCAATAGTGCCCTACAAACTAATAGATGATGCTTTGAAACTACTCAACCTGCAAGAACCCAGCATACAATTCACAGTAGAAACTGAAGAGGACTGTACTCTACCTTTTTTAGACCTTAAAATCAAAAAAGGCAATGAAAAACTAGAATTTGGCATTCATAGAAAAGCAACACACACAGATAATTACATCAAAGCAAATAGTTTCAACCCAATTCCACACAAACATGCAACCATCAACAGTCTGACACACAGATTAGTAAATCTACCTCTCAGCCAGCAAGAATATCAAAACGAATACCATCAAATCTTAAAAACTGCAATTAAAAATGGATATGGAAAAAACCTTGTAGATAAAAAACTAAAATTATTCAAACTTCAAAAGAAATTAAAACAGATCACAGCTCTCACACCAATAAAACAAGAAACTAGATTTGCTAAATTTACTTACCACCCCTGGGCCACAAAAAAGTTCCAAAAAATACTCAAGAAATACAATATAACATTGGCACCAAAAAACAATTACAACATTAAAAACCTACTTCACAGTAATAATACTGATAAGATAAAACCAGAGGAAAAGTCAGGCATTTACAAAATTAAGTGTAAAGACTGTGAAAAAATTTACATAGGAAGGACAAAAAGGAACATAGGCACTAGAAAGAAAGAACACTTCAGGCACTTAAGATACAAAAATATTGATAAGTCCGCAATAGCAGCTCATTTCTGGTCTGAAAATCATGAAATTGAAGATAGCACAGAATTACTAAAATACGTACAAAAACATAGTGAACTCGTCATATGGGAGAGGATATACATAGAAAAACATAAAAACCAACTAATGAACTTTGAAATCCCGCTAGAAGAGAATCCCACATTTCAGTTCATCACTAAATCAACAGATGGCAGCAACAACCCCAGAATTATCCACACCGCTGGATCTAGCGTCAGTCGCACTAGAGCCGTAGATGCAAGCGAAGATTTGCGAAACATGTCCTCAAAATAGGTACGAAAGTGAAGCAGATGTGTTAAAAAATGCGACTCATCTAAAATTTAATAATTTTTCGCTTCACTGTGGTGTTTCAATACAGTTGAATCTCGATATAAGGCTTTAATGTTCTTGATGAGTGACAACCTTAATCTCGACTCACCTAGAAGAATAAAACAAGCCATTTTGTTTTAGCAGTAGTAACATATATTAAACACGAATTGCAGACTTCTGCAGAAATTGTAGGAAAAGAGAAATTGAAATGGATGTCCTTCTGAGAATAGATTTGATATATCATTGAAGTAATGCTACAAACAAATCCAATTCTTGGGATGCTAGATCCTCTAATCCTGTAAAAACTAATGAAAAAGCTCAAAATAGATGATTTTTAAGTCTTATTTCTGGAGTTTGTACCCTACTAACCCAAGATCCGAGCTGTTGCTCCTGCTTTTCAACCCCTATACATTAACACTGTATATAATTTATACAATGTAAGCCCAGAGAATCAAAATTCATCATTCAAGTCCCAAGTATTGTATTGCATTTTTAAAGTGTGATTCACCTCCAATTTTATTAATTGAAAGAGTTAGCTGATGATAAACATGATACACATATTCTGTTTTCAGGGCTTATCTCCACCAGTGCTAATCTTTGTACAGACCAAAGAAAGAGCTAAAGAGTTATTCTCTGAATTGATCTATGATGGAATCAATGTTGATGTCATCCATGCAGATCGCACTCAGTTACAGGTGAGTTATTCTTACTAGTCTTCAAAATGGGGGTTAAAAGTGAATGAAAAAATAGAAGATTATGGTTTTCAAAAAAAGGACATAGATTATGTAAAGATGAGAAATGTGAGATAAATGGTAGAGAAATAGAGGCCATAAAGAGATTTGATTATTTGGGGATAAGGCAGAATTGTGATGATAGGTGGACTGAAGCTGGCTTTAGCAAAAGATGAAATAGCCATGAATGTTGTAAGAGCATGTTTAACCCTTTCACCGATATGGACGTCATATGACGTCCAAGTTAAAATGCCCCAAACCGATATGGACGTGTATAGACGTCCTGCACATACATGCATTTAATGCTCATTTAACGCCAATTATTTTAATGTTGCTATTTTACAATAAATTTAAATTAGTTCTATAAGGAATGTAAATGTGCCCTTAAAGGTTTCTTTTTGAATTGTAACCTCCAAAACTAGATAAACACCCAAGGGCACATCTGCAGATTCACACCAAATAATATTGGTTTCCTTGCGAACTTCTTTTTCGCAACACACTACACATTTTCGAAATGGTTGCGACTTTTTTGGTTGTGGGTGGTATCCTTTTAGGAAAGTGTTTTCTCTCAAGTATGAGGGGTGATGTTGTGGTGAATTTCCAACCCCCTAGTATAAAGAGGCCTCTGAGTATTATAATACTCAATTAGGTTACGAGCTCTTTATACGCGCAAGTACAGGTAGATGAATGTCTTGCATGAATTTACAGTTCTGGAAATTACTAAACAACTGTGCATAGTTACATCCAGTGGTATAAAAATACTTTTTTTTTTACCATTTAACTGTTTTCCGTAAAGAGGGATAGCTAGTAATAGCTGATCCGCATCACCCATATTTGACCCGCCATTTCCCCAAACAATGGAGTAGCTCTGTAGACCAGCACACGTCACTGCTACGTATGTCCTAAAGATCTCCTTCATAATCGTACCACAAATCTTCCAGATTTTCTACAGTAATATCAGAAGCCTGTACACATCATACCCAAGCTAATTTATTTGCTACATTACGGGGATAAGCCATGGTTAACATTGAAATTTAACAATTTCAAATGTGCCGTTCATTTAGCTCTTGATAGCTATAAGAAATCACTCTGAACACAAAGAGATTATAAATAACTAAAATACAGAGCAAAAACAGCTGCATAAGGCTACTAGAAACCTTGGTTGAGAAACACTGTAATAACAGATGCTGACAGAGAGTTTTCTTTCCAGTGTGTGAGTGTGTAACGCAATATATTCTCGTATGATTATCGCTTGGTATAGCATAAATAAACTAAACATGAACCGGAGAAGTCGCTTGCGTAGCTATACATACATACATTGGCTCGTATACCCACAAAACAAAATGATTCAAATATTAGGCACGTTCGGCACAAAGAATGGCTTTTGCTACAGTGAAACAAAGTAGTGAAATTTCAACAATTTATTAATGTAGTCTCTACTTTATTGTTACTGTAGATTTATACTGCCTTTAATGAGTTTTAAACCAGTCTTTGTTTTTTGTAAATAACTTAATAAATACGGAAGATACGGAATTGTATTTGTGATGCATTTTTACAGCATTTAACAATTTAAATGTCCTGTTCTGTTTATTGGGTATCCGTTTCCGGCCCCTGAAGGGTTTGAATGGCCATCAGCGAAGCGGTTAAGTAAAGTACTGGACATTAATGTCAACTGGCTTGAAAGGATCTATACTGCCATAGTAGAAAAAATGCTTCATGGGGCACAGATATGGGGAGTAGATGAAGCGTGGGCAAAGGTGGTTGTTATTAAATATATTCTATACTCTATCCGGCCTTAAAAGTGTGTATGGATGTCAACATTGCACTGTAGCACAACTTCTAGAGCCAGCGAAATTGTGAAGCTCGAATGGAAATAGTTTGTTACTATATTGCATATATTATTGCTTATTTGATACATTTAGATAATGAACAAGGTGAATAAATATTGTGTAAAAAACGCGACTCATCTAAAATTTAATAATTGTAATTCAAGTTCTAAAACATTTAAATATGAGTTTAATCATTTTACTTCCATTTGTCACATGGTATTTATACTTCCTCGATTTAGTTGTGTTCAGTGCAGTGAAACGATGCTTTCCCACTCTTCTGTTAGTATTGCGTGTGCACACTTTGAGTTAATATGGCAAAGTGCTCAGTTCCTCAGAGTCATATACAGAAGCATAAAAGTGGAACGCCTCTAAAAGGTAATCGTAAAAACTATTTGTAGTCGGTTTATTGACACTCGTCACTTACTGTTTTATATTAGCGAGCCATTGCCTCCATTTTCAACCTCTAGTAGCATCTGTTGTTGTCTGCTCTCCTCTCTCTGGTGGTGGAACTGTGAACTTCTTTGTCAAATTATCTACTGGTTGAATTTTGAAATTCATTACGCGGTCCTTACTTTTCCATACGAATATGTTCTCCCATGTTGTCAGCTTATTTTGGTTTATCACTCCTTTTAATAATTTTGGATATGAATCAATGTCATGATTTTAATTCTAAACATGAAATGCTACTGCTGACTTATATTCTTGTTTTCAATCTTATGTTTCTAAGGTGCTCTTTGACTGTGGTTTTTAGATTTCTTTTAGTTTGACCTACGCAGCATTTTTCACAATATTTACAACTTATTTGGTTTATTCCGGATCTGTTAATTGATGGGATTTCATCTTTTGTTTTTGAATTTAACAATTTTTTAAAATTGAGTGTCCATTAGTAGGTGCCAAGATTATATTTTGTTCCTTAAAGATCTTTTAAAATTTATTCAGTGTTTTTGGGTGATATGTGAATGAACTGAATATGCTGTTGCTTTATTTTTCTTTTGTAAATGTGGTTGCTTCCTCAATGATTTTCTTTAGTTTAGCTTTTCTAATTTTATTAAACACTAGACTTTTGTTTTATTCATTTTCTTCTATGTGTACAGTATCTTTTGATACTGTTGATCACAAAATTCTGTTTGCAAAATTATTTGACTTTGGCATACAAGGACCAGCGTATTGCTGGTTTGAAACTTACCTTACAAATCGAAAGCAATTAACAGAGATTTTTGACACAAACCCTAATACCAATACTCATTCAGCAGTTAGATCAGACCTACTTGACGTTACATCTGGATTGCCGCAAGGCTCGATTCTGGGCCCATTTCTATTCATCATGTATATAAATGACTTTGTAAATAACATCAAGGCTCATAACACTGTACTGTTTGCAGATGACACTAACTTACTAATAACAGGAAACTCTAACGAAACATTAAATAATTCATTAAGTCACACTAGTAAAGACTTGGTATCCTGGATAGCTAATAACAACCTGGTTTTAACCACAGGTAAGACAGTAAAAACTTTTTAAACCACTTGTCAAACTATAAAAACACTTTAGCTCCACTTACATGCCAAATGTTTAATAGCTCCACTGTTTACAAATACTTCTATTTTATAATTTTAGCAGGTAAGACAGTTTGTCTTAAATTTAGTATTACTGACAGAGGAAACAATGAAAGTATTTCTGAAGTAAAATTAAATAATAAATTAATTTCATGCAAAAGTGAAACAAACTTTTCAGGTTTGTGGATACAGGATAACTTAAAATGGAAAACTCATACAAACCATCTACTAACCAAATTAAGCAGGAATATATATGCTCTAAGAATATTAAATCAAAATGTCAGCCTTCGTGCACTTTTAATGTCCTATTATGCACATATACATCCTATAATTAAATACAGAATAATATTTTGGGGAAATTCACCAGAAGCCAAAGATATATGTACTAAACAAAAACAAGCCATTCAAATTATAGAAGAATGCTACGTTCATGTAAGCCACTGTTCAAAAAGCTTTACATACTTCCTTTGGCATGTGTTTATATACTGGAGACAGCTTTATTTGTAAAATGAAATAGATTTAACTTTCAAAACAACGGAAGTGTTCATATGCATTACACAAGACATATTAAGAATATACACTTAACCTCAATCAGAACTACAATGTTTAAGAATGGAGTACTACATTCCTGTACAATAGTTTATAATTCCCTTCCTAATGACACCAAAAGCATAGATAACTACAACGTGTTTACAACTAGAACAAGGGCTTTCTTGCAGGAGCACTGCTTTTACACAGTAAATGAATATCTGCAATTTAACAAATCCAGATACTCATAAGATATGAATTTACTTAGCTTGTTAATTTCTCTTATTTATAATTATATCCAATTTGTGTTACATTATAATAGAATGTAGGTGAGGTATATTTGATGTTTAACTTTGTAATATTAAGTGTAAATTTAGTGATGTATCCTATATCACGGTACTATGTACAGATTTGATTTTAAAGGATGAATAAATATGAATTGAATTGAATATATTGGGTGGGAATAAGAAACAAAGTTTGTTATGTGCTACTAATGTTGTTAATAATGTATTAATGAATATATGTATATATGGATGGAGAAAGATGAGAAATAAATATTGTGACTTTGTGGGTTCGTAGAATTAAAAGTCTGAGTTGTAGATATACCAAATGTTCTTTATTTCTGTAGAAATACACTTTGTTCAATCCTTACTTAACAGAATTATGTCACATACACAATCACAATCTACCAAGGTTGATGATCACAACAGGCAGCTTTCTGATTCCATCTGTGTACTACATCAACTCTCGTTACAACATTTCTGTTTACGACTGACTCTCGGCGAGTCGTCGCTTCCTTAAATACCTCATTGATAATTTGAGACTGTTCTGTAACAATCAAGAAATTGAATGTTCTATCACCAGACGAAATCCGAACTTTCCAGAAGCGTAACTTTATCTGTGACAGCCAGCCTTTTATCTCTGGCTTATTTAACTGCAGGCTCTTTGTGTACACAAGCCGCGCTTATCTCTTTGCACAGAACCTTTTGTGCATGTCGTCTCGACACTGCGCCCTCCTCAAGGCTGGTCGTCCCAAACAGCACCATCGTAGCGGGCCAGACGATCCAGGTGTACCACCATCTTCCCTCGAGGCACCTTCTGGATTCGGTAGACTACATCGTTAATCCTCTTCACCACCCGGTATGATCTGATCCTTGCCATGGCTGTTGAAGTTTCGGGCATCGTCCCTTGGTCGGGGTAGGGCGGTACAACCGGACCAGGTCACCTTGCTAGAACCCTTGGCTACTGGCTTGCCTGTCGTATCGAGTCTTCATGCGGTCGCTCGCCTTCTGGATGTTCTGACGAGCCATCTCATGCATGTCGTGGAGATGATACACCAGGTTCTCCACATACTCAGTTGCTGGCTGTTTTGTGTCCGGGGGCTCCCAAAGGCCAGGTCACAAGGGAGGCGTAACTCTCGGCCGAACATTAAGCTAGCTGGCGTCATCCCAGTGGTGTCGTGTGTTGACGAGCTGTAGGCCAGCAAGAACAGTGGCACCTTGACATCCCAGTCTCGCTGATGGCTGGCCACGACCTTCCTCAGGTGTTCTTCTAAGGTCTTGATGTACCTCTCGACCATGCCATCCGACTGGGGATGTATAGCTGTTGTGCGGGTCTTGGTAATACCAAGACTTTCTAGTGCTTCCTTCATTAGGTTGGACTCAAAATTGGTACCCTGGTCGCTGTGGAGCTGTAATGGCACCCCAAATCGGCAGAACACTTATCCATGAGGCAGTCTATGATTGTTTTTGCCTCCTGGTTCGGGATGGCATACACCTCCGGCCATTTGGTGAAGTAGTCCACGACCACCATCAGGTACTTGTTGCCTCGGTCGGACACTGGGAATGGTCCAGCTATGTCGACAGCGATCCTTTCGAATGGCGCTCCGACGTTGTACTGCTATATGGGATCCTGGCTCCTAGTCTGGGGGCCGCGACTCGCCGCGTATACGTGACATTGACGGCACCATCTCTCAGCGTCTGTTCGGAGCCTCAGCCAGTAGTAGCGCTGTCGGAGTTTGTCGATTGTTCGGTTTGCTCCCAGGTGTCCTGAAGTACCGGCGTGCACTTCTTCCAAGACTTCGGGGACCTTATTTCGGGAAAGTACCAACTGTTCTCTCTGCGTCTTCCTATCAGGCGATTCCCATACCCGGAACAGCCGAGCCCCTCCTTCGGGAGTTGTTCGGATTGGGATGGACTCGAAGGGGCAGTGTGTTCCCGATACCCGTGGGAATCGGGTACGTCTTCGGACGGGTTTGAGGGAAGCCATTAATTCTCCCGGGTACTAGCCTGCAGAGCTAGTAGAAGGTGTGCTAGATCACCAGACGGCCCCACCGAGGTTTTTCGGTAGTCTTCACCTTGAGTGTTGACGCGCGTAAGTGGCGTATCCACTTCCATCCCGTCTTGAGTCCATAGGACCTAATGGGGGGGCTTGTTAGTCTCTAGGTCTTGCCCTATGGAAAGCCCCACGGAGGACGCCGAGCGCCCTTTGGGACAGCTCGGATAACTCCCTGGTTGAAGGAGGCCCGGGTCCAGTTGCTACGGGTTCAGGACTAATGGGAGTAGAGCCTCTGGGCTAAACCCGCAACAGCACGCCTTCTCATCTTCGAGTCCCATTGCGCCCAGTACGACTTGTATGTGGCGCTCCTTGGTGCGATATCCTCCCAGGTTGGTCTTGTCCCTGCCTCCACTTCTCTCAAGAGTGACCCCAAGTCTGCGTCCGCCAGCTCTCCCTCCTCAGGCCTGCGCTATCCCAGCCTTCCGCAGGCACTGTCGTGACCATTCTGGCAGCTACGGCACTTTCCTTCTCTTCCACCCTTGTACACTGGCCGCACCCTTCTGGACAGGGTCTCCGGGACATGGCGTCTGCGTTAACGTGACTA
Organism: Mantis religiosa; assembly: GCA_030765055.1. Classification (NCBI taxonomy): domain Eukaryota; kingdom Metazoa; phylum Arthropoda; class Insecta; order Mantodea; family Mantidae; genus Mantis; species Mantis religiosa. The sequence goes on along the minus strand of CM060959.1, from coordinate 139,122,281 downwards.
TTACCTCTCCGATGTTCACAGGTGAAGTCGTACTTCTGCAGCCTCTGGACCCAACGCGCTGTCTGGCCTTCCAGGTTTCTAAAGCTCAGCAGCCAGGTTAAGGCGGAACGGTCAGCCCTCAGGTGGAATGGCTGACCGTACAGGTACTTGTGGAAGTGCTCCGAGGTCTTTACTACCGCCAGTAATTCTCGTCGGGTGACGCAGTAGTTCTTCTCTGCCTTGGATAGTGTCTTGCTGTAATAGGTAATCACCCGCCCTTGGCCGTCCTGAGCTTGCGATAGGATGCCTCCAATGCAATTGTCGCTGGCATCGGTGTCCACAATGAAGGTGCCGCCTAGTTGTGGAAATACCAAAATAGGAGCACTGTAGAGTGTCTTCTTCAGCTACTGGAAAGCGTCTTCGACGTCCTTGTCCACACATAAGGCCGCTGTTCCTCAGTCAGGCGGGTGAGGGGCTTCGCGATGTAGGAGAAGCCCTTTATGAAGCGGCGGTAATAACTGCACAGCACTAGGAAACTGCGCAATGCTCTTTTATCCTTTGGCCGAGGCCAATCTCTCACGGCCTGTGTCCGGTTGGTGAGACTATGTGGCCCAAGTAGTTGACTTCCTTGCGGAAGAGCTGGCACTTCTTTGCATTCAGCTTCAGGTTAGTCGCCTGCAGTCTCTGTAGCACCTTGCTACAGGTTTTCCAGATAGACTTCAAAGGTCTTACCGACGATGATGATGTCCAGGTATAACAGGGAGGTGTCATAAGTCAACCCTCTCATTACCGACTCCATGAGGCGTTGGAAGGTAGCTGGCGCGTTGCAGAGTCCAGAGGTCATAACTGTGAACTGTCAAAGCCCTTGGCCTGTCGAGAATGCGGTTTTCTCCTTGTCTCTCGGGTCCAGAGCCACCTACCAGTAACCCGACTTCAGGTCCAAGGTCGAGAACCACTGCGCACCAGCAAGCGTTTCCAGGGTGTCGTCAATCCGGGGTAATGGTAAGCAATCCTTTTTGGTGACAGCGGTCAGCTTCCTGTAGTCCACGCAGAACCGTAGCTCGCCGTTCATCACCAGAACTACAGGGGAACACCAAGGGCTGTCAGACTCTTCAATCACTCCCCAGGATTTCATGTCCTCTAGCATATCCCGTACCGTCGCTTGTTTTGCCAGCGGAACGTGTCTAGGTGTTTGCCGAATCGACCGGGTGTCTCCGATGTCGATGCGGTGAAGTGCTTTGTCCGTGCGGCCGTAGTCACTGTTACCTTGGCTGAAGACGCGCTGGTATCGTCTCAGCAGTTTTCGAATTTTTTCCAGCTGCGGTCAGGTGGTCGGCTGCCCTCTCCACCTTGTTGTCGACGGACCCTAAAACACCACACCACCTCCAGCCGGGGCCCCAGGTGTTGCGTCGGCACCGGCTCCTGTGTCTTGTCGATTGCGGTTACGCTGACCACGAGCTCGTACGTCCCCAGCTCCGTTCCGGCCTGGACGTCGTGATCGGTGTCTGGCAGGTTGAGGAGCCTCACTGGCACCTCCTCTCGGCACGGCAACAATGGTCTGGATACACATAGTCCGTGCTCAGGAGTCTTCTGGTCCCAGCATCATATTCTTCGTCCGCTAGCCTTCCTGTCGCGCCGTCACCATCACCTCGCTTCTCGCGGGGACAACCACATCTTCCTTCAAGACTACCTTGCAGATTCCCAGAGGCTGTTCGGGTTGCCGGAGCATCACCTCTTCTCCATTGAGTCGCAAGGCCTTCCTGCCGACGTCGGCCGTCGCCTCGTGGCTCCTGAGGGCATCCAATCCCAGTATCACCTCATTCACCTTCGCGACGAATACCCATAGACGTACGGCACTCCGTCCCAAGGTCAACTTCAGTAGGGCCTCCTCCACAGGCAAGGTGTCACGTGATGCCGTCTCTAGCTGGTATGGTTGGCTCGGTTTTCTCGACGCCAAACCCTTGGCTACGTCAGGTCTGATTATGGTCACGGCTGCCCCGGTGTCTACCAGCACGAGGCACGGCTTCCCTCTCACCCAACCGTCCGCAATGAGGCTGTCATCCATACCCGGCTGACGGCGCGCAGTGTCACTCGAGGGGATAGTGGTGATGGCGCAGACGTGCCCCTCTCCACGGCGGCCCTTACTCGTTTTCCGGCTGCTCTTCCTGGTGTGGGCAGTCTCCAGGTGTCCGGCTGTCCACATCCCTAACACAGGCCACTATGTCTTCGCCGTCGTCCCTCGACTGGTCTTCGATCTCCATTATAGCGGATACTCCTGGTTCGTGACGTCGGATTAGCCGTCACCTTGGCCGCCTTCTTGCTTAATGCTGCCGTTAGCGCCTCGTGGATGGTTTTGTAGTCGCCGAGCATTAGGTGCAGACTATCTCCATGTCTCGTATCCCGTCAATGAATGTGTAGGCAGCCTCTCGAGATACGAACTCTGGTGTGAGGTCGACTAAGGCTTTGCTAGCCAGCTGCGCAATTGTTAGGGTGAACTCCTGCAGCGTCTCTCCTGGCTGCTGCGAGCTTAACTTCAGCTGGCTGCGATACGCTGCGGCTAAGCGGTGGTTTCCAAAGCGCCGCTGCATTCTGGACCGCGTTCAGGACTTCTGCGGCCCGTCCCTGGAGGCTGGCTATGAGCTTTGCGGCCTTTTCCTCCGGTGACCACTTGTTGGAGTGTCGAACTGGCGGCGGAAGACTTTGAAAGTTGTCGCGCCGTCGTATTTAGGAGGTTTGACGCGCGCAGGTGTGTTGCGTCCCGGCGCGTCGGCCTTCAAGTCCTTCAACCTCCTGCCGACAATTTCCTCTACCATGGAGTTCAGGGGCTTTGTGTTGCTGTCGGCCTTCCCCTCCAGGTCGTTAACGCGGTTTGCCAGGTGTTAGACGCGCTCGGCCACTTGACCCATCCGCTTGCCCAGCTCCGTGATGTCCTTCACGCCGGCCAACTCATCCTCAAATTTGGCGGCGAGGCCTTCGTTCGCAGCCTTCATTTCGGTTGCCAGGCTATCGTTCGCCGCTTTCATTTCCGTGTTCAATTCGGCCATCTTCGCGGTCATCGTCGCAGCCAAGTTCTTATTAGCCGTTTCCATCTTTGCGGCCATGTTATTTGCCGCTTCCGCCTTCGTTGTTAATTCGGCCTTCATTTCTTCCATCTTTTCGGCTATGTTAGCCGTCTTCATTTCTTTCAGCTCTGCGTCGAGCCGTCTTATTTTCTTCCATTTTCTGTAAAATCTTTTCCAATGCCGCTTCCATGGTCAAATGGTCCACTTCCTGAAACCAATTGTGACTTTGTGGGTTCGTAGAATTAAAAGTCCGAGTTGCAGATATTCCAGATGTTCGTTATTTCTGTGTAGAAATACACTCTGTTCAATCATTACGTAACAATCACGTCACATACACAATCACTATGCACAAACGTTGATGATCACAACAAACAGTGTTTTGATTACATTTGTTTACTACATCAACCCTCGTTACAACACTTCTGTTTACGACTGACTCTTGGCGAGTCGTCACTTCCTTAAATACCTCATTGATAATTTGAGACTGTTCTGTAACAATCAAGAAATTGAATGTTCTATCACCAGACGAAATCCAAACCTTCCAGAAGCATAACTTTATCTGTGACGACCAGCCTTTTATCTCCAGCTTATTTAACTGCAGGCTCTTTGTGTACACAAGCCGCGCTTATCTCTCTGCAGCGAACATTTTGTGTGCATCGCCACGACAATATTCTATTTTATTCTACTATTCATCAATGCAAGAGATCATTCTTAATTTGTGAATTTTAATGAAATGTATATCTAAGAAAATAATGAACAGTTATTACATGGTTCATTATCATGTTGTAGTTAAAATCATATTTAGCCATTTGGTGTTTCTGGATTTGTATTGGAGTTTTGTTATTAGTTGTACTTTGTTTATCAAGTTAATACAAAGAATTAGTTTTCCTTTGGTTTTTCTTTGATACTTTCCCATTCCTCTCTGTCTTATGTTTTAAGATACTCAAGGAAATCAATTTATTATCGATAAACAAGATAAAATGTCTTTACGAGATATTCTTTTACTTGGGTGTAAATGCTAAACAGCACTGACTGACAATAACAGCATACAATGTGAAATTTGAAATGCAGTTTGGAGATTTATTTTAATGAAAGTGATTTATTGTAGAATTCTATGCATATTATAAGTTTTGTTTCTAAGTTATGTTTTGATAAGATGGATGGTATCACATTTATGAATGAAAAAAATGAGTGTGCCATGACTCATGGACTCAGTGTTAAAGTTGCTCTAAATAATGAGGCAAAAACCTGACTGTAGCTCAACCATGCCACATTATCCTTAAACTTCGGCTAGCTAATAGCAACCAATGTTCTTTTTGTTTCTTTCCTTTTTGGTTTATCTTTTTTAGATCAAACAGGTCACATATTTATGAAACATGCAGAAATGAATTGTAGACCTGAAGCAATAAGATTGTGTAGTTATCATCCTAAGAACATAGGCATAGTTCTGAGTAAAACCTCAGCAGCAGCTTAACTCATTCAAGATGTAATTTGTGTTTTTAAAAGTTCTTGTTTGAATGCTTCAGATCGGTCATGGAGGTTAGTGTTTTGCAATTGTTAAGCAATAGTATCATGTGAAGGATGACTCCTTGGAGTAAATTGACAGTATTACTTTTCCAATAGCTATTCTTGGTATATTCTTATAATTTGGAGATCTTTGTGCATATTCTGTGTATGCAATTAGAAATTGTTCAGATCTACCACATACATGAGGTGGTTGTCAAGTTATTATCACCTTAAAAAGGTTAAGTGTGGTTATAAATCTTAGTACCAAAGTGAATCTTTCTCCACATAAGTATTACACAAGGTGACACATTTCTCCCGGTGATGAATGAGCTGCTGAGTACCCCAATTGAAGAACTCCTCACTTTGGCTAATAAACTGCTGCTTCTCTTCTAAGATGTCACTCCTCCAGCAGTGGGTTTTTCTTGCAAGGAAAGAATAAAAAGTCAGTGAGTGCCATCAAGTGAATATGAAGAATGGTGCAGAATTTCATATCCCAAAGCAGCTAGTTTACCACTCGCTAATGGAAAGAATATGTGAGCATGTTGCTGTACAGAAAATGAACTCTGTTGAGCAGCTTCCCACACCAGTTAATCTTGAGAGTTTCCTGCAAATGTATCAACAGATTATGTTATTATTTTCCATTACCTGCCCCTTATAATCTCTCAGCAGCACACCATGACAACCCTAAAAAAATACCCAGTGTGACTTTTCCAGCTGGCATCTGTGTCTGACAATGGTGAATGTGTCTACTGCATGCTCTGCTGCTTAATTTCAAGGTCATAATGTACTTCTAGCATTCATCCCTGTTCAGGACCTTAAAAATATTTTCAAGGTCACCAAAGTTCTAACACAACTGCAGTTTTTTGTGTGTGTATTTTCCCCCCAGATATTAAACAAGTGTAGTACCTACTAGGTTGATACCTTCACAATTGCAAAATTTGTGACTGATGTGTAACATTGATATATGGGCAATGTACATCTTCTGCATTACTGACATAACAAAAGTATAGCATCTTTAAGCATTAAGGCTTCCTAGATCTTCATTGAGAAGCAGTCACTTGGTGCTCATCTTTTAAGCTCACTTTTCCTCACTGAAAACATCTAGGTCTCTCAAAGACATACTTTGGGACAAAATCAACATACATGGCAACCAGCTTCCTTGAATTTCCATAACATCTCCTTTCAAAACAGATTTTTCTCTCCTTTATTTTTGCTAGTTTAATTTCAAATCCTTAATCTATGATTCAGAAAGAATTGACTGTGGATGTTGAAGTAAAATGTGATGTGTTTCACCAATAATCCAAACATTAAATTTTATCGAGATTTAAATTTTATGTTGACAGTTTAAACAGTAGTATTATCCTGCTTCTCAAAGTGTTACCCTGGCTTTATCTTTGTTAATAGAAACCTCTCGGATAACGCAATAATTATTCTTGTAAGAGTAAGAGGGGAACTGCCACAGTTCTCAGATCTGTGCTAAGTCCCAATGAATGCATCACTTCAGCCAATGGAATGCATAGGAATCACAAATGGCAGATGTTTACTCCACATGGAGTAATCAGTGCATTATCTGAGAGGTATCTATTACCAAAGATAAATCCATGGTAACCATTCGAGCAGCAGTATTTGTTTAGATTTTTCTAGTACATACTTTCAAAATAAGTGTAAAACATAATGTCCATTTAAGTACAGTAATATGTAGAGTCCTCTTGTAAATATACTAGGTCAGATAGTATTGTAAGAATAGTTTTACATATATGGCAAATTCCTTCTATCCTTCCCCAACCATCTTTCAATCTCCAACCTCCAGTTTAAACTATGAAGTATCTTCTTTTTGTTCGCTATTACACTCGATGTACATCTCTCTCCCATCATTACTGCCAACATTCTTATAAAATTTTAGTGAACCTTTTTATTAACATTGCCCATAAAATTTGTCTATCTCCCAACTGCATCATAACTAATACCTAAATAGCTGTGAATGTACCTTCTCTTCCTGGCCATACATCACCCGTATCATTTATTGCGAGCTGGTAGCTTAATTTTATCTAGCCAATTTTTGAGTAAATATACATTTCTTTTACATCTGCTCCATAAGTGATAAATTCAGTTCCAAATCAATATCTTAGCAGTTTTTCCATAATCTTCACTCATAAACTGATTTTATCTAATTCTAATATAGCTCTTTTTCCTACTGATTAATGTTATAAATTGGATATAGTTGCCATTCTGGTTATGGCAAAACATAGATGATGTATCCTGAATTATAAATGTGATATTCTTTTATATTTACTATATTAAGCAGTGCAATAGAAGTAATGTTATAAATCTAGATGGCCTTGTTAGAATTGTTATTGATAGTTTAATGATTATTGTTTAATTGTTTATCTTCATTCATTACCTACTATACTTAGGCACATTATTTCATAGATTCTTAATAGTGTTATTTAATAATGTTAAATATATAATGTAATATTTAACGTTACTTTCGGCTTTTAGGCATCTTCTATACATTTAATACAATCATTTTATTTATTTATTTATTTACATTTTGCTTTACAGCGTGATAATGTAGTACGCAGTTTCCGAGAAGGAAAAATATGGGTCTTAATCTGCACAGAATTAATGGGACGTGGCATAGATTTCAAAGGTGTAAATTTGGTGCTCAATTATGATTTCCCTCCAAGTGCCATATCATATATTCATAGAATAGGTGAGTGGCTAAGAAATTTAATTACTTTTAAAGAGACAGCACATGAGGAAATATAGTGTGTAAGAGGCTGAAGTAAATGAAGAGCATATATCTGCAGAAGTTAACAGAGTTCATAATAAGAATTCTTTTGTGAATTGGAATTGTAATGCTAAAAGCATCACTGACTACTTTTGACTTAACACTCAGAACCACACGAAAACAAGCTTAGAATAAAAATTAATCATAAACCAAATAGCAGTTTGTGTCATTTCCATGTAAAACATTTTATTCTACTTCAAGTGACACTTTAAAAGAGAGAAACAGAGTAACAAGATATCATTACCATATGAGGGAAATTATAAGCAATTCAATGAAGTCAGTGCATCATTACACTTTCAATCAGTAGTGCCAAAATTCCTCTACTTGAAGTCCTTAATGGCAACAACAACAACAATAATGTAAATTAATATAATTGTGAGTCGAACTAATACTCAATGCTCCACTTATTGTTAGTATTTACCTAGAACACGTTTCATTATAATCTTCCTAACATCATCAGCTGTTGTCAACTAATAGACATTGGTTTGGTGAACTCATTGGAGGCGACAGGTGCGTCTCTGTCAGTATCTTGATGAACTTGAAGTTTGGATTTTCTTCAAAGGTAGTGTCGAAATTAAACAATTTTCTTTCATATTTCTTTATGAAGATATTTCCCACGTGGTTAATGCAGCTGGACCTTGGACACTTTTTAATAAGTGGATTTCTCGTTCTATATCATGATTCTCCTTCCAAAAATGGTACGCTACTGCCGATTTATCTATTTCTTTGTTCCTGATGTTCCTAAAATGCTCTAGTTCCTTTTTGTTTTTCCAATGTAAAAGTTGTCACAGCCTTTGCAGTTTATCCAGTACACACCTGATTTTTTGTATGTGGATATCTCCTTTGTATTATGTGATTTCAAAAGGTGTTGTACGCTAAATTTGTTCTGTGGGGCCAGAGTAATATTGTTCTCTTTGAAGACTTTTTGGAAAAGGTGTGTAGCTCTGGGATGATATGTAAATTTTCTGTATGAAGTTTCATTACTGATTGGGAAAAGAGTAGTTACTTGTTTGCATCTTTGTTGTCTTTTGAATTTATCAATTTTCTTTTTGACCAATTCAGCACTGAATCCATTGTATTCTGCAATGTGAATAATATTATTGTACTCTTTGATATATTTCATCTTGTTTAAAGGTACAGTAAGTTAAACTGTTGATAATAGCATGCTTGTGTTGTCTTGGGTTATATCCATTTGATTTTATGAAATTTTCTGTGTGTGTTTCCTTCCTATGTATGCCAAATTCAAAAGACAACAAAGATGCAAACAAGTAACTACTCTTTCCCCAATCAGCAATGAAACTTCATACAGAAAATTTACATATCATCCCAGAGCTACACACCTTTTCCTAAAAGTCTTCAAACAGCACAATATTTCTTTGGCCCTACAGAGCAAATTTAGTGTACAACACCTTTTGCAATCACATAATATAAAGGAGATACCCATAGACAAACAATCAGGTGTGTTAAATTTAAAGGGAGTTGATTAATGACACTAAACAACACTTACTTTTAATATATCGAGATTTAACTGTATTGGAACACCACAGTGAAGCTTACTTTTAAATTTTCCCGGAACATGTTTTAGAAACTTTGCCTCCATCGTCAACTGGACATCGACTGGTTCTCAGTAGTGTAGCTGGCGATATTTTGTCATAGGTCTCCTCTGGTGGCGGTTCGAGGAACTTGCTGAACAAATCTTTCTGGGGGATGGCGAAATTGAAGACTTTGTTCCTATTTTTTGAAATGAAGATTTGTTCCCATGTGGACAGTTCTTATTTTCCCGATGTATGTTTTAGTAGTTTTGGTTCTGGATTTATGTTGTGGTTCCCCCCCCCCCCAAATGTGTGGCAACTGCTCATTTTTCTAATTGTTTATATTTTATGTTCCTAAAGTGTTCCCTTGCCCTTGTTTCTAAATTTCTTCTGGTTTTAACAATATAAATTTGACTAGAGTAATAGTTGACTGGTGCTAGTTGAATTTTTTTTTTTTTTTTTTATGAAGACTTTTTTTAATTTATTAAAGGCCCATGGATGGTAAGTGAATTTTTTGAAAATCATATTAGTTTCTGTAGCTGAGAGGTTTGTGTACCGGATAAACTGCAAAGGCTGTGACAACTTTTACATTGGAAAAACAAAAAGGAACTTGAACATTAGTTTTAAAGAGCATTTTAGGAACATCAGGAACAAAGAAATAGATAAATTGGTGGTAGCGTTCCATTTTTGGAAGGAGAATCATGATATAGAATGAGAAATCCACTTATTGGAAAGTGTCCAAGGTCCAGCTACATTAACCACGTGGAAAAAAGTCTTCATAAAGAAATATGAAAGAAAATTGTTTAATTTTGACACTACCTTTGAAGAAAACCCAAACTTCAAGTTGATCAAGATACCGACAGAGGCACACCTATCGCCTACAATGAGTTCACCAAACCAATGTCCATTAGTTGACGACAGCTGATGATGTTAGGGAGATCCTAATGAAACACGTTCTAGATAAATACTAGCAATAAATGGAGCATTGAGTATTACAATTCCTTTCTTGGAAGTGTTGAAAACAGTGTTGTTATGATAAATTAAATTTGAAGGGAGTCGATTAATGACACTAAACAACACTTACTTTAAAAGTCAGTGTTGTTTAGTGTCATTAATCAACTCCCTTCAAATTTAATTGAGTATTAGTTTGACTCAAAATTATTTTAATTTTGTGCTTCAATGTATCATAGTCCTTACACATTGGAAAACAGTAATATAATCTGCATTTTCAAACTCTTTTTCAGATGATTTCTTAAAAGTAGGTGTCCTTGAATCAAGTTTTTATGCTGATTCCAGAAATAACTTCTGTTTTTTCTACCATGTTTACATAAAAGAATTTACATTATTTTATAAAAGAAGTAATGTTTTGACAATTAATAAGCATGGAAAAGTATTTGTATACCAAATGGAAATTAATCATTCCTTCACACTAGCCATATATAGGTTAAGGTTTTGGATAGATACAGTCAAACTGAACAATTCAATGCCATGGCCGGGATTTGAATCACGGATCTCCTGGTTTCCGTCCAGTTGCTCTTACCCATTTAACTCCCATGGCTCAATATACTCATATATTTTCTATTTAGCTTATAATTGGCTAGTATGAAGAAATAATTAATTTTCATCAATTTAAATAATAAGAGTTTAATGATGAAGCCTGGGACTCAAGTACTTACAGTAGTAAATTGCCACAAATGTTAATGAATGCGAGAGCCCCTAGTGGTTTACCGGGAAAATAAATGAGTCAGTTGGAGAATTTAATGTCATGATGGCACGTTGGCCATGGATGCTCAATGGGTAATAGCGACTGGACCGAAACCAGGAGATCCGTGGTTCAAATCCTGGCCATAGCATTGAATTTTTCAGTTTGACTCTATTCCAATACCGTTTCACATAAGATAAGTTTTTATTCAAGAAACATTTTAAGAATACTCTCAGGAACTCCCCTAATTTATTTCATGGCTATATTTTAACAAAACAAGAAGCCAAAGTGTTTCATTTAATTTGTTTCAAACTTTCTCATTTAAACCTTAGCCTATGCACGGCTAGTGTGTAAGAAATGATTATTTCCATCAATTTACTTAAAAAAAAAAACATAGTTCTTTAACTATGAAGCCTGGGACTTACAGCATAGTAAGTCGCCACAAAAGGTGCATGTCTCATAGCATATGAGAACCTCTAGTGGTCTACCAGGAAACGTATCAGTTGGTCAGTTGGAGAATTTAATGTCATGTCGGCATGTTGGCTATAGTAGTTCAGTGGTTTAGAGCAACTGCAGAGAGAGCGGGAGATCCGTAATTCAAATCCCAGCTATGGCATTGAATTTTTCAGTCTGGCTCTACTCATCCAAACGTTAGCCTACACATGGCGAGTGTGGAAGAAATGATTATTTCTCTTCTTTGATTCCTGTCTCTCCTCAATATCCAACAGTAGTCGACTATCATAGTTTCATTCCATCTTCCCTGGTTCCTCCTCTCCATTTCCTTAACATCTTGATAAAAATGTTCACCCTGCTCTTCACTATAATGCCCCAGATTTTCTGGAAAGTAGTTGACATGTGAATGCAGAAAATGCACCTTTACACTCATGTTACAACCCATCTTCAGGAAATTTTCCAACATTGTTTCGACAATGGCCTTGTAATTAGATTCTTTGTTATTGCCTAAGAAGTTTTCAGTAACTGTTAAATTATAGGTGAGTCATATGTATTACACATCAGCTTCACTTACGTTCCTATATTGAGGACATGTTTCGTGAACTATTGTTCGCATCATTGGCTCTAATGCGACTAAAGTTTGATCCAGTGGTGTGGGTAGTTCTGGAGTTGCTGCTGCCATCTGTTGATTTTGTGATGAATTTAAATGTGGCTTTGTCTTCTGGCAGGATTTCGAAGTTCATTAGCTGGTTTTTATGTTTTTCTATGTATATTCTCTCCCATATGACGAGTTCACTATGTTTTTGTACATATTTTAGTAATTTGGTGGTGTCTTCAATTTCATGATTTTCAGACCAGAAAACAGCTGCCCAAATGACCTTGCTGTCGACCGGCCCTAAAACACCACACACTCACACTATTGTGGATTTATCAATATTTTTGTATCTTAAGTGCCTAAAATGTTCTTTCTTTCTAGTGCCTATGTTTCTCTTTGTCCTCCCTATGTAAATTTTTTCGCAGTCTTTACACTTAATCTTGTAAGTGCGTGATTTTTCTTCTGGTTTTATCTTATCAGTATTATTACTGTTAAGTAGGTTTTTAATGTTGTAATTGTATTTTGGTGCCAATGTTATATTGTATTTCTTGAATACTTTTTGGAACTTTTTTGTGTCCCAGGGGTGGTAAGTAAATTTATCAAATCTATATATGTGTTTGGAGGAATTTAGTAACAGTGACGTCAAAATTAATCTCAGAAACTATTTGTAGTTGGTTTATTAATACTCGTCACTTACTTGTTTATATTTATGAGAGACTAGTTTCAAAGACATTCGCCTCCATTTTCAATCTCTTTCTGTTTTTCCATTGTAAAAGTTGTCACAGCCTTTGCAGTTTATCCGGTACACACCTTGAACATTAGGCTTAAAGAGCATTTGAGGAACATCAGGAACAAAGAAATAGATAAATCGGCAGCAGCGTACCTTTTTTGGAAGGAGAATCATGATATAGAACGAGAAATACACTTATTAAAATGTGTCCAAGGTCCAGCTGCTTTAACCACGTGAGAAAAAGTCTTCATAAGGAAATGTGAAAGAAAATTGTATAATTTCGACACTACTTTTGCTGAAAACCCTAACTTCAAGTTCATCAAGATACCGACAGAGACGCACCTGTCGCCTCCAATGAGTTCACCAAACCAACGTCCATTAGTTGACAACAGCTGATGATGTTAGGAAGATCCTAACAAAATGCATTCTAGGTAAATAATAGCAATAAATGGAGCATTGAGTATTAGTTTGACTCAAAATTATATTAATGTTCTGCATAGTTTAGAGCAGCCTCCAGCCTTGTTTCCCAACGAGTTAAAATTGGCTGAGGTGGAAGGGCAACTTTTTTGTAATTTTACGTTCTCCAACATTAAGTCATATCGGACGATGAATGGAATGGGCAATATGATGCTCAAATGAGCCCAGGGTCCATAGAGCTTAGAGTTACCTGAAATTCGTCTTTCAGGATAGGGGAAAACCCGGGAAAAACCGTATCCAGGTAAGTCACCCTGACCGATATTCAAACTCAGGACCCCTTGAACATGAGGCAGACACTCTACCACCATGCTGTCGAGGCGGGCGTGGAAGGGCAATGTCGGGTGCTGTTGTTATGAACTTGGAGGGAGCCTTTTTAAACACTTTCTTAACAGATGGCACTAATTTGTCCACTAAGGGGTAACATAACCGAACAGTCTCTGCTATACCATGAAGCCCAAGTGCAAAGCATGTTAAGTGAACCATATGAAAGAAAATACCTTTCAGTGTTGTACCTGATTTTTTCATATAACTTAGCAGAATGCATTATTGACAGGAGCACCTTATTCTTCTTAATCCCATTGGACCACAAGTCATTGTATCAATGACGAACTGTGTAATTATTGAATTGTTGGTAACATCTAACTCTGCAGCATTAAGAAGATATGCAGTTGTGGGCTGTTCTTTACAAAGGGTTCCAAGTATAAAATTCGCTTGTAACGATCTTTGCAAGCTGTCATTTTGTCAATACTAACCCACACAAATTGATTCCTAGGAGTATACTGAAAGTTTGATATTATACTGTTGTAACACCGGATTACATATGTTTTCTGCAAAGTGCGTTCATCTGGTACGTGTTCATTGGTGTATTTCTGAGGAAAATTTCTCAGTATTGGATTATTGAGCTTAAAGAGAGGAATATCACATGCTAAAAAGGCTTCACACAAATCTGCAGAAAACTGTGTTTACCTAGTACCTAAACACTCCTCAATTTGTTTTGCTTCGGATCATTTTTGTCAGTTTTTTATTTACTAATTCCTTAAGTTTGACAGTGTGTATATGCTGCAAAACTTGAAACCATTTTTCACTGCCCACCTTCTTCTCACATGCTTTACAAAATAGAATTCTGTTATATGTTGAAATAAACTCATTAGCAAATTCTTTTTGAAACGCTTGAAGTCTACCTGAAGTACCTGATTTACTTTGGCATGATTTTTTATTTTTATTTTATTTTATCTATCTGCCATAGGAGTCAACCAGACTCATGGCATCGTCAGTAATACAGACAATAATTTTCAAAAATATAAATATGAATTACAATATTGTTGCAAATATTAGAAATTAATATAAAGTCTAATACAATTTTTAGTTAATAATAATAATAATAATAATAATGCATTTATTGTCAGTAGACTGCAAAGCAGTTTCTGACATTGCAGTTACAATTACAATGTTTACATATATATAACTGTAACGGGAATTTGTTGGACTATTCGTAGTTAATTCTGATTTCTTTCTTGGATCCTCCTGTACAAGGCATCCACGCCAACATCAGCTCCAAAATTATGTTTGTACGTTCACTTTCATGATTATTTTGAAGTATCACTCGAATTCTAAATAAGTCATGAGACATATGTGTTTCAAGGCGTGGTTTGGAATAAAGAAGTCAAATTCTATAATTGGTTATATTTATACGGATTCGAACTACAACTTAAAATGTTTTTGTTCTTGCAGCGGTATACATCACATTCGTCGTTACAACAAAAATCTCTTTCTCTGTATAACAAGATTATTAACTTATCGTAATGTAACAGAACTGAAGAACATTTCTGTCTCTTAAAGATTATTATTGACTTCTCGTAATGTAACAAAACTGATGAACATATCTGTCTCTTAAAGATTATTATTGACTTCTCGTAATGTAACAAAACTGAAGAACATATCTGTCTCTTAAAGGTTATTGACTTCTCGTCACTACCATTACTTCTACTTAATTTTGTGATTGGCCGATCCAATGGCACGTCACCACATTATGTCATATTACGTCATATAATTATTATTTCGGCCAATCACACAATTACATACATTTTTACATATTTAAATTCATAATTCCTCCGAACATAACCCAAAAATACTGTTACAAATGCCCCTCTTTGAAATATATGGAAAATAACCAAATAAAGGAACTAACAATCTGTTTCCATATATTTCGAAGAATGGCCCCAATTAACAATTTCGTTTACAACAATGAACAATAACATAAATATAACATACATAAAATATAACAATAAACATACATTGAATGAAATATAGTAATAAATGAACCTTTAACAACCACTTAGCATTATTATAACACATTTTTTTTTTTAAATATATATCTTTGATTTCATGTGGGGGTGTGCCCCGCCCCAAATTTGCGTTAAAGCATTTTTATTATTAACATTTTTAAATTATTGACTGTGAACAAACATGCTATAACAAAGTATAAACTTGAAAGAAGCGTAGGGACAGTGAAGCACAAATTAGTACAAAATTGAATCAAGAATATATTGACACATTGCTTCACTCACACTGTTTATTCACAGGACATGTTTCAAGAGCTCTTGCTCCTATCTTCAGCTGATACTCGACTAGTGCAAGTTGTAGTGGTTTCTTCTTTCTCCGTATTGTCAATAGATGGCGTGATGTACTTGTCAAAGATGTCCGGTGGTGGAGTTTCAAAATTCATGACTCTATGACGATTTTTGTTAATGAAGATTTTTTCCCCATACGGAAAGGTCTATGGGGTGATTAACGTATTTTATTAGAGATGTTTCCAAATTGATGTCATGTCTAGTATTCAAAAAATGAAAAGCCACTGCTGATTTTTCTGTTTCACCATTTTTAATGTTTCTCATATGTTCTTTAGTTCTGATGTTAATATTTCTTTTTGTTTTTCCTATATAAATTTTAGGGTAAGTTTCACATTTGATCTCATAGATTCCTGGTTTTTCTTTGGTAGTGATTGAATTTTTGGGAGGGCCCTTTAACAAATTTCTGATATTAAACCTATTTTGAGGTGCAAGAGTTATGTTGTGTTTTGAGAAGATTTTTTGGAATTTGTTATAGGCTGATGGGTGGAAGGTGAATTTTTTAAAAAGTTTTTTCTCTTTTTCTCCTGTAGGTTCTAGGGTGGTGGTTTCTTTTATTTTCTTAGCTTTGTTGAGTCTGTTAACAGTTTTGTCTACTAAATTTGGGTTGAAACCGTTGGATATAGCTACTTTTTTTATTCTTCTTGATAATCTTCTCTGTTTAGTGGAAAGTTGATCATCCGAAAGATTAAACTGTTGAAAATGGCATGTTGGTGGTGTTTTGGGTTGAAACTGTTGTTCTTAATGTAATTATCTGTGTGTGTCGGTTTCCTGTAGATACCAAAAGTGAGTTTGTTGTTCATTTTTTTGATCTTGATGTCCAAAAAGGGGAGCACACCATCCTCTTCTGTTTCCAATGTAAATTTTATAGCTGGATTTTGTATATTCAAAAGTTTAAGACCATCTTGTATGAGTTTTTTAGGTACTATTGCAAAAATGTCGTCAACATAGCGATACCACTCTTTGAAATAATTTGGTAAAGTTTTTGTGATATGTGTTTCAAAAGCACTCATGAATAAATCTGCCAAGAAGGGAGACAATGGGTTGCCCATAGCTAGGCCCGTTTTTTGTTTATAGATCTGTCCATTAAAGCTGAAAAAATTTTGATTGATACAAATTTCTGTAAGTTGTGAAAGTTCTTCTATTTCTTCAGAAGAAATGTGCTCCCCTTTTTGGACATCAAGATCAAAAAAAAAATCAATTGATTGAAACAAGAAGACAGTCAGCAGTAGCATTTCATTTTTGGAATGAAAACCATGACATTGATCCAAATCCAAAATTATTAAAAGGAGTGATAAACCAAAATAGATTGACAACATGGGAGAACATATTCATCTGGAAAAATAAGGATCGCGTAATGAACTTTGAAATCCCACCAGTAGATAATTTGACAAAAAAGTTCATAGTTCCACCACCAGAGAGAGCAGACAACAGCAGATGCCAGTTGGAAAGAGATTGAAAATGGAGGCCAGGGCCTTTGAAACTAGTCTCTCATAAATATATGAAAAAGTAAGTGACGAGTGTCAATAAACCAACCACAAATAATTTTTATATTAATTTTGACGTCACTGTTACTAAAATCCTCCAAACGCACATCTGTCATTATGGGTCTGTTACATGTAAGGTTATTATAGGAGTAGTTTTTATAGCTCCAGTAATTAACCTTAGAGCTTGATTTTGTGTGCGCTCCAGTATCATGGAAGTTGAAGGTGATGATGTTATCAGTACTTCTCCACAGTAATTAAGAACTGGGCTTATATATGTAGTATTTAATGTAGATCTTGAACAACCCCATTTAGTTCCTGCAAGTCTTTTTAATATCTTAAAACGGTTAATTGCTTTATCTCTAATTTTTTCAATGTTTTTTCCAAGTTAATTTTTTGTCAAACAATATCTGGGTTGTTTCTTTCTTAGAGAGAAGAGCTGATGCAGAATAAATAATTAAAATTAAAAAAAAATTACCTACCTACCTACTAACCAACCAGCCTGCCTTACCTACCTGCCCTCCTGCAATTAAAATTAATAAATTTGGATACATTAATGTATCATTAATTTAAAAATTCCTGTAATGCATAAAATACATTTTTAAAGCAGTTTTGAATTTTTTTATAGCTTTCATATTTTTTAACTTCAGCTGGCAGCCTATTGTACAGTTTTGCTCCAGCATAGCTTGGTAGCTTTACAAATAGGCTGAGTCTGTGCACAGTGAAGCAAGGTTACGTTAATTTCTTGTGTTGTGTTGGTGGATGTCAGAATTTGTTTGCAAAAATTAATATTGATATCATACATTTTGTCTTTAGAATATCAATTTGAATACAGATACATAACTGAAACCTTTTAGTACTGAATTTACAAGGAAAATCTATCATCAAAATACTTTAATACATCTAAACTTAATAGTTCTAAAGAGCATATTTGTTTCTGTTGGTTTTAAAATGGTTGTGCATCACTTAATCCTCTTATATACCATGTAATGTTTCTCTTATAGGAAGAACTGGACGAGCAGGAAGAAGAGGCAAGGCAATAACATTTTTTACTGAAGATGATACTGTTAATCTTCGCAGGTAAGTACTAAGATCTACATTTTGAATATTTTAATGGGAAGAATAAGAATGAGATAATTCACATCTTATATGTCTTCCTCAGTTTTGCACCATATATGAACTATTAATGACTTTACTAGAGCACAGAAAATGCTATTTGAACTCCTGCTTTGGATGAGCAAAAGTAATAGTTGGTATACTAATAATTTGTGCAATTTGAGACTAAAGTAAACAAAGAGGAAAAAGCAGATTGTGCACATTAAATTCACTGTTAATTTAGTTCAGAATTTGAAAAGTTTAAATGTTAAAGTGTGTATACATGTTTCTTGAACAGTTTCTTATGAAACTTGACAAAGCACTGACCGCAATAGTTGTGAAATGTACTTGAATTTTGTCGTAATCATTAGAAATTGAGTTGTGTGCAATAGCAGTTTTTAATACCAGTAATTTATAAATTTATTCTAATTTTATAGTAGTAAAACCACCAAACATACATCTTATAGAAAGTAATCATTGTTTATTAATCATATGGAAAAATATTTCATCTTCCTGAAACTGAGATCAAGATAGAATGAATGCAGCTATCACCATACAATTTGCCATTAAGTTAAAATACAGGGCTGTTTAAAAAGAAGGAATAGATTTCAAACATTTATTTCTTCCAAATTACAAAAGATCGAAATATATTCTTATATTACTAGACAGACAGTTTAAAATTTGAACAGTTCAGGTAGAAGTTCTAATTATGACCCATTTTGGTGCTGTTGCTTGTCATGCATGGTGGCATTGGTGGTGTTGCTTGTCATTACAAAGGGCTAGTACCTCCCCAACTCTGTTCATGCCTGAGTGTCCTAATCAGTGTGATGAATTCAGTAATTTCACAAGCAATTCCTCCCAGGAGACAGTGATACCTTGGCATAGTCCATTCACTGGTATTTTTGGTTCCAGAACAGGTTCCCTGATCTTGTCTTTCAAAACATGCCTTAACAACCCCGTTGCTTCTGGATCCTCCACCAGGATTACCCTACAGATCCTCAAATGTTCTTGCAGCTCCAGGGCATTACCTTATCTTGACCAAGTCACAAGATCTTCTGTCATTGTCAGCCGTCACTTTGTGGCTACTGTGGACATTCAGGCTCTGTATCACAGCGTCAGCCATCCTTGCAATGAACACCCTTAGTGCTCCACCCCAGGATTAACTTCAGCAAGGTCTTCTCCATATTAAGGTGTTGCTTGATGTTATCACTAGCCATAGTTTCCCGTAGGGGAGGGGATCCGTCCCCTTCAGCTGCCGTGGTGCGGGTGCTGCGGACTCCTAGCACTCGTGGTACCTCTGACGTTACTAGAGGAACCTTGGGCCGAACATTCGAGCCCCTTCCTGATTGGGAGTTGTTCGGATTGGGTTGGACTTGAGGGGGCAGTGGTTCCCGATACCCGTGGGTGATCGGGTACGTCTCCGGACGGGTTTGAGGGAAGCCGTTAATATTCCCGCGTACTAGCCAGCATAGCTAGTAGAAGGTGTGCTAGATCACCAGGCGGCCCCACCGAGGTCATATCGGTAGCCTTCCCATTTTGGAGTTGGCGCGTAAGTGGCGTATCCACTTCCATCCCGTCTTGAGTCCACAGGACCAGATGGGGGAGCTTGTTAGTCTCTAGGTCTTGCCTTATGGAAAGCCCCACGGAGGCGCCCTTTTGAGACAGCTCGGTAACTCCCTGGTCGAAGGAGGCCCGGGTCCTTGGTCCTACGCGTCCAGGACTAATGGGAGTAGAACCTCTGACATTAACGTGTCACCAGCCTATAGAGCTTGCTCAGTTTTCTTTACACCAAGCCCTTTGCCATGTCAAGTCTGATTATGTTCACGGCTGCACCATGTCCACTATATACAGCATACTTTTTCTTCTGTCAAGGCATCCACAACACGGCTGTCATCCACTCTTCTGCCCAAGACATGCATCATTATTTGAGAGATTGGTGATAGGGCCTCAATGTGCCCCTTGCTATGTGTCTTATTCATTTTCTGCCTGCTCATTGGCTTGAGTAGAGATTCTTCACTAAGTTTTCTGTCTAGCTAGACCTTCAACTCATGCCACTTGAAGATCTTCATCATTGTCTCTGGGTTGACGCTCTGTCCCCTTGCATATAATGCTCCTATACTCTGTTTCATATAACCTTGCCCCGCTGAAATGTATCACTCCGCTTTTACCTACCTTCCCCCTCACCCTAATTGGCTAATGCTTTCGCGCCATAGGCCATAGGCGGTGCCTTCCCGTCACATTTAAACGTGCAGTAAACATCATAATAATAGCCGGGAAGATAGATAAAATCATACAAATAAAGATGTGAAGGCATGCAAAAATACAAGTTTATAATGAACTGAGCAAGTTGAAACTGAATGACTGAGCAATGAAACTGAAAGAGTTTATAATGAAAGGCCTTTGGCCTTTTCCACTGCAATTTTTTAAACTAGCACACACAACTTTAAAAAATGCTTGTCTTTCAGTCTTAAAAGTCGTGTCATGCCATACCTTACTTTTCATGTGTTCTTCGTCTATATTTTGCGATTTGTATCTCGGTACAGTCTGATTGTCCTTAAATAACGTCTTCGCCACACAGCAATATCGCCTCTGTCTTTTAGCACATTTTTCTTGCCTCTTTTTTCATTCACAAACCCCAGCTGTATAAACAATCTGCTGAAATTTGGTAAATCTGCATCCTAATTTACAGCAGACGAAATGTTACTTATGTCAGGGAGTTCGTTTCTAAAGAAAAAACTATGCACATGACGACGCACAACACTTTTCACGTATTTTCTCCAAGCACGCACTTTTGTTTATTCCTGCTTTTGCCTGAAGTGGTAAGTTTTACTGTTTTCTCAATTTCACTTCGCGATGTTCCTACGGATCTAACACTCACACCTGTAGCTTCATAGCACAGCTGTTCGACTTCTCTCACTGACAAAGACGGATTCTTCTCTGTGAGTGCATTAAACACATGCACTGCATTTTTTTTCGCCTGTTCGTAAAGAATTATCCTTGCGATACTTCAGCGAAAAACTGGCGGTAGACTCTGCCATTACACATATAAGTACACGCGCAATAATCAATCAATAAAATAATTTTCCTCTCGCACTGGACACAACACACCGTCGAATGGTGATATATGACTAATCCAGTTCAAAACAAGGTCAGTGATAAAAGTCATATAAACAAATGTCACCACTACCGCTAACTCACGTGCTATCGTGCCATGTGCTTGAGAGCAAAGGAACCTCCTCTTTACTTCGTTTAAGAATTAACATGCATTTCAGATAAATCAACTCTGTTACGTAATATATTTAATTAAAATAGTTACGAAAATATAAATTTGACAATTCTCTTCCAACATATAAAGATATATCACCATGTTAAATAACAAACTAATTTTTACCGCAGGACAGTCTATACTACAATAGTAGCCAATGAGAGGTGATTACATCACGTGACCGTTAAGAGATGCGGGGCAAGCTTATGTGAAACAAGGATTAGTGTTAGAGGCCCATCATACTTAGTGTAAATGGTTTGTAATCACAGTGCATCAGACACTGCCTATCTTGCTATCTTGCACCATATTAATAAAGGAATAGACAACTTGAGACAACTTGGTGGGAGCTTGAACATGGCTTGGCTCACTAGGTTTGTGTTGCCAGAATGAACTCCTGCATTGTCTCCTCTGTTTCAATCGTGATTTGAGTTGACTGTGATAGGCTGTGAGCCAAGTGATTCTATCCAAACCACTTTTTGAGACCTCCCAGATGTCTAGAGACACCACCATTAGAATGGCATTAAAACTGCTTCAGGTGTGTGACTTCCCCTCTACTAATCAATTGTGCATTGTCAGCAGAAGACTTTAAAAATTGATATTATGTTGTATGTGGTTGGCTTGATGCACACAGATGTTGAGTTTCCATTTTCTCTTCCATTTTCTTCATCAGGGATTCACTGTTATCTCACTTCCTACTGTCTCCATTCCAGTTTCATACCTCCTCCATCATGGCATTCAGTTCCATATGCTGGTAACAAAATTTCCACCAAACACACTTTGTTGCTTCAAAGCCCAGCTGTACTCGGGTATCTCTCAGACTGAACTGAATTCTCTCAGTTGATTCACTGGAATCTAACAGCACTATATATGGTCTCTGCAACAAAGCATTTCTTCTCAAAGCAGCTTCTCTAATACCTGTTGCCAAGGAACTTTGTAAAATGCACAAAAAGGGTTTGTTGTTTCTGCCATTTGAACAGCCATTTGATCTAAAGGCTGTTATTCTACAGACTATTTGTTTTAAAGTGGCTGGCAGACAGCGGCAACAGTCCAGGAGGCTGTGTAAAGAGGCCAGCATGCTTTCCCTCTGGTCTGCTGCTGACAACTGGTACATGTGTTACACTTCAAAGGATCTGACAGCTGGATAAAAGAAATGGTAGCTCATGTATTTGGCCACAGTATTATTTAATTTTTAATCAAAATATAACCGAATGAGGAGCACCAACTCTTGCTGCTAGCAAGATGAACCATTGTAAATGTTATTTTTTAGAGGATTTCATGTTTAATTTATGTTTTTAGCTGTTTTATAGTAGTAACATAATGAAATACAGCATGCAGAAGGATTGTAGAGCTAAGAATATCAGTATAGTTTATTTTGTACCAGAAACAATTGATATGCATAGTAATGATGTAGTGATAGTATACCACTATTTCTTGATACCTGATATCAATATTGAGTTTTAAGTGCAATATTCAATATTCACTTATAAAAAGCTGCTTCTGTACTGAATTATGTTCTTGTAATAGTTTTCTGTGTATAAACATGTGTAACCAATTTTGTTTTGGCTCATTTTCAGTTGCCATGCAATCATGTTCTGACAGCAACAGGAAACTTGTATATTGCTTTTTCATTGGAGATTCTGCAAATTACACTCAGTGTATGAATGTAACATGCTTCTTTAAATTTTTTGTATTGTATGGCTTACCATTACGTGCAAAATATTTCTGCTTATTTTACACACTGCTCTATTACTATGCATGCTTAAAAATAGCTAACTCAAGGGTGTTTTTCTTTTCCTCCCATTATCACAATTGCACTTCGGTGAAACAAAATATATGTATGCATGGTCCAAAGTGAATCATGCATTGTATTATCTCATGTCTTAAGTTCTGCTGGATTCACAGATTTTGGTCACCAGAGTAAATAAATATAATGGCCCTGAGCGAGTCACCAAGCAGGCTATTACAGGCACAAGATTAATGTCTTCGTTAAATTGGCTTCTTTTCAGCTCAGTTAATGCTGCATTTTACATAAGTATCTCTACTTCTTCTCCCATTATCTTGCATGTTTTTATTATTAAAGGATCTGTAGAATGTTGCATTCAAGCACAGGAACCAGAATCAAGGTCTATCAAGAATTATAGTCCAGCAACTCATTTAATGCACATGCAGAAATCTTGACTTTCATCATTACCTAACATAAAGTTAAAACAATAACTTTCAGTGATGCAAAACTTAATAATTTAAAAGTATCTAAAAGTATCAAAAGTTTATCTCCCAAGTATTACACATACTTTGATAATAGAGTATCAAATTAGCAACAGTAACAGATTTCCATCCCTAATAAATATATGGATTTAAATTTTTTTACACAGAAGATAAACATAGATATTTTGAATAGGTAATTTACTCCAAGCAGTGCTAACATAGGCACATATTTATCCTCTTTAAACAAAAAGCTCTGAATCCACGACGTAACACCAACTAATAATTAGTCCAATCATTCACAAAATTGGAAACAAAGGCCAAAGTCATGATCTCCTTCCCTACCCTTTCCCTCATTAATCAGCCTTTTCTATAGGTTAGGTGTAGTTATCAAATACGATAATTGATTGTCATTTTTTTTATCCATAGCATTGCCCATATTCTTCATGACTCCGGTTGCAATGTACCTGAATACATGTTAAGGATGAAGAAAGCTAGGAAGCAAGCTCGTCATGCATTAGAACAAAGAGCTCCTAAAAGAGAGAGCATATCTACTGTTCCCATATACCAAGTGGAAAAAGACAAAAAACGAAAGTAAGTTTCCAATTTTACCATAGCAGAACATCCTTAAGTTACATGAAATGGAACATAAATGCATTACAAGCATTTAAGTTCAAAGAGAAAGCTTTAAAGGCAGACGAGATCTCATTATTACTAACTGTAGTTTATTTATCTTTAATTATGTAACTTAGAATTTGATCAGCAAATAATAATTGGTAAAAATGATCAGATTTGGCAGACACTGAGAACTAGGATGAAATTAACGAATTAAAAGTTATATGTGTTTGGAGGAATTTAGTAACAGTGACGTCAAAATTAATCGCAGAAACTATTTGTAGTTGGTTTATTAATACTCGTCACTTACTTGTTTATATTTATGAGAGACTAGTTTCAAAGGCCTTCGCCTCCATTTTCAATCTCTTTCCAACTGGCATCTGTTGTTGTCTGCTCTCTCTCATAGTTCCACCACCAGAGAGAGAGCAGACAACAACAGATGCCAGTTGTAAAGAGATTGAAAATGGAGGCGAAGGCCTTTGAAACTAGTCTCTCATAAATATAAACAAGTAAGTGAAGAGTATTAATAAACCAACTACAAATAGTTTCTGCGAGGAATTAAAAGTTCTTAGGTACACCCAGCTTTTATTGTCAAATTATTTGTCTCAAATCATAAAGCAAAATCATGCACATTAGCTACTATATTTCAAATTATAAGAAATCTTATTCAGTTTGCTTAGCTAATATATTTGAAATATTTTAATCTTTCTTTTTCAGGAGGAAGCTTAAAGAAGGGAAGAAAGCTGCTAAATCAGAAGAGAGCAACAGGACCATTCCTAAAAAGCAAAAAAAAGTTTAAACTGTTTTAAAAAATATCTTTCTTCATTGGTAATATTTCCTTTTGTAAATAAAGAAATAAAGAAAATATATATGTACAAATACAATAGCTGCTATGGTGGCTAACCCACAAATTATTCACATAGTAGTACTCTGCATAGAAAGGAATAATTCACTGGCACTGTTGTTGCTTACATCTTTGCTCTCATTACCTGCTGAATGTGCATATCATAATCATGTTGCAACATGTGCAGCAAGAGAGACAACGATGTCAGAGATCGAGATTCAACTGTATTGGAACACCACAGTGAAGCGAAAAATTATTAAATTTTAGATGAGTCGCATTTCTTACACATCTGCTTCACTTTCGTACCTATTTTGAGGACATGTTTCGCAAATCTTCGTTTGCATCTACGGCTCTTGTGCGACTGACGCTAGATCCAGCGGTGTGGGTAATTCTGGGGTTGTTGCTGCCATCTGTTGATTTAGTGATGAACTTAAATGTGGGATTCTCTTCTAGCGGGATTTCAAAGTTCATTAGTTGGTTTTTATGTTTTTCTATGTATATCCTCTCCCATATGACGAGTTCACTATGTTTTTGTACGTATTTTAGTAATTCTGTGCTATCTTCAATTTCATGATTTTCAGACCAGAAATGAGCTGCTATTGCGGACTTATCAATATTTTTGTATCTTAAGTGCCTGAAGTGTTCTTTCTTTCTAGTGCCTATGTTCCTTTTTGTCCTTCCTATGTAAATTTTTTCACAGTCTTTACACTTAATTTTGTAAATGCCTGACTTTTCCTCTGGTTTTATCTTATCAGTATTATTACTGTGAAGTAGGTTTTTAATGTTGTAATTGTTTTTTGGTGCCAATGTTATATTGTATTTCTTGAATATTTTTTGGAACTTTTTTGTGGCCCAGGGGTGGTAAGTAAATTTAGCAAATCTAGTTTCTTGTTTTATTGGTGTGAGAGCTGTGATCTGTTTTAATCTCTTTTGAAGTTTGAATAATTTTAGTTTTTTATCTACAAGGTTTTTTCCATATCCATTTTTAATTGCAGTTTTTAAGATTTGATGGTATTCGTTTTGATATTCTTGCTGGCTGAGAGGTAGATTTACTAATCTGTGTGTCAGACTGTTGATGGTTGCATGTTTGTGTGGAATTGGGTTGAAACTATTTGCTTTGATGTAATTATCTGTGGCTAAATTCTATAAACCTGGATGCCAATGCAATAGAAGAATATGTGGCAATGACTGAATTATGTATACATCAAAATTATTTTGTCTTCGATGGAAAATATTATAAACAAATTTCAGGACTAGCTATGGGAAGCCCGCTATCACCATTTTTGGCCAATCTATACATGAGCTTTTTCGAAACACATATTACTAAAGCCTTCCCTCATATGTTTAAAACATGGTACAGATACGTAGACGACATCTTTGCAATAGTGCCCTACAAACTAATAGATGATGCTTTGAAACTACTCAACCTGCAAGAACCCAGCATAAAATTCACAGTAGAAACTGAAGAGGACTGTACTCTACCTTTTTTAGACCTTAAAATCAAAAAAGACAATGAAAAACTAGAATTTGGCATTCATAGAAAAGCAACACACACAGATAATTACATCAAAGCAAATAGTTTCAACCCAATTCCACACAAACATGCAACCATCAACAGTCTGACACACAGATTAGTAAATCTACCTCTCAGCCAGCAAGAATATCAAAACGAATACCATCAAATCTTAAAAACTGTAATTAAAAATGGATATGGAAAAAACCTTGTAGATAAAAAACTAAAATTATTCAAACTTCAAAAGAGATTAAAACAGATCACAGCTCTCACACCAATAAAACAAGAAACTAGATTTGCTAAATTTACTTACCACCCCTGGGCCACAAAAAAGTTCCAAAAAATATTCAAGAAATACAATATAACATTGGCACCAAAAAACAATTACAACATTAAAAACCTACTTCACAGTAATAATACTGATAAGATAAAACCAGAGGAAAAGTCAGGCATTTACAAAATTAAGTGTAAAGACTGTGAAAAAATTTACATAGGAAGGACAAAAAGGAACATAGGCACTAGAAAGAAAGAACACTTCAGGCACTTAAGATACAAAAATATTGATAAGTCCGCAATAGCAGCTCATTTCTGGTCTGAAAATCATGAAATTGAAGATAGCACAGAATTACTAAAATATGTACAAAAACATAGTGAACTCGTCATATGGGAGAGGATATACATAGAAAAACATAAAAACCAACTAATGAACTTTGAAATCCCGCTAGAAGAGAATCCCACATTTCAGTTCATCACTAAATCAACAGATGGCAGCAACAACCCCAGAATTACCCACACCGCTGGATCTAGCGTCAGTCGCACAAGAGCCGTAGATGCAAACGAAGATTTGCGAAACATGTCCTCAAAATAGGTACGAAAGTGAAGCAGATGTGTAAGAAATGCGACTCATCTAAAATTTAATGATGTCAGAGATGTTCAGTTGTTAACATTTGAGACAGATATTTGACTTTACCCACCTCCCTGCCTCTGCTCTGTTTGGGTGGCTTAGTTACTTGGTCATAAGTTCAAACCCTGCCAAGACAAATGGTTTTTAAATGCTTGAAACAACATCCCCATGTCCGTAGTTTTGCTGCCATGTAAATGAACCGCAAAACAAAATTCCAGCACACTGGTGGTACAGATATAATCCTGGTCAATGACTGCATTGTAAACAAACTTACTTTTGTTTTCGCCTTTTCTGTTTTACACCTCTCTTTCACGACTACCACACCCATAGCATATACAAAGGATGAGCATAGGATCTACAAAAGTGGTTGGTTGCCTGGCCGGCTAGCTTCTAATGTCAAGCAGTTGGCAATGAAGTCATTCGTTCTCTTGCACTCCAGTATTTTGATGTTATGTTGACTAAAGGCCAGCTGGCCAGATTAGCGACTCAGCTGAGGATGGGACTGCAACAGTCCTGAAAATGTTCTTGATTCTTTAAATGGATTTGAGTGAAGTTCAAGTTTTAGGAGGTATGACTCAATTTTAAGTCTTTCAACATGACAGTAATATTCCTATCAGTAAGGACTCTGGTACAGTGAAGCACAAAATTAATATAATATTAGTTGACATTAGCTGAGGAGGTTAGGAAAATCCTGTCAAAACGCTTTCCAGGTAAACACTAGAAATATATGTATCATTGAGTACTAGTTTGACTCAAAATTATATTAATGATAGTAATAATTAAAATGCATAAAATAGCTAATTTGTTGCCTAGGACACCCTCTGCTCATGTGCTTTAAGTTTTGCTTACTTCATTTTCCTTTTTTTTTTTTTTTTTTTTTTTTTTTTTTTTTTTTTGTAGTTAAATGTTTACAGTTATATATTACATGTTTTACTGTTTGTGGGCCCTCATTGCACTTCCACAGTGGGTTGCCAATTAATTTAAATCAAAGTAAGTTTTGCCTATTTTTACATGACCTAATTAAGGACATGAATTCCAGAATTATGAGAATTTTTTTGCCAAATAAAATTCTGCTTATAGCTTATGGGAAGAATATCTTTGTGATTGTCTCCTTTTATTGTATTCTTCATTTATCTTACCAACCCCAAAGTCTAGCTTCCTTTCTCAAGTTATTATGATTTCTTTTGGACTCTTTCCATGTATGAGGGGTTACCCAAAAGAAACCGGATTGTTGTCATAAAAACTTTATTGATGAACCTGTTTACAAAATTACTTCAGTCACCTTCAAAATACTCTCGATTACATGTGATGCATTTCTCAGGTCTCTTTTCTCACTGTTGGAAGCATGTTTGGAATTCTTCAAGTTTAATATTGTCCAGTGCCCTTTGTGAAGCTGTTTTTACTGCCTCCACATCGTCATAACGCTCCCCTTTTAGCATTTTTTCCATTCATGGAAATAGGAAAAAGTTGCACGGGGCTAGGTCCGGCGAATACAGAGAGGGGGAAACAACAGACCACCTCTGAGATGCCAAATAGTGGGTCACTCGTAAGGCCATATGTGTTGGAGCGTTGTCGTGAGGCAGAAACCAGTCACCTGATCGCCAAAGTTCTGGGCGTTTCCTACTCACATCCTCTCGCAGACGCCTTAAAACATCCAAGTAAAAGTGCTACTTAACAGTCTGGCCAGGGGGTATGAATTCCCGATGCACAATTCCACGAACACCAAAAAAGACAATGATCATCGTCTTCACATTTGACCTCACCTGCCTTGCTTTTTTTGGTCTGGGAGAGTTGGAAGTCCTCCACTGGCTTGACGCTTGCTTGGTTTCTGGGTCATACCTGTAACACCAACTCTCACCCCCTGTAATGACTTTGTTCAAGAAGTTTGGATCACGTGCAATCTCTGTTTTCAAGTCCTGACACACATTCATGCGGATGGTTTTGTTCTGTTGTATGAGAAGGGGCGGAACAAAGTTAGCAGCAGCATGTCTCATGTGCAAATCCTCCCTCAAAATCCGCTAGCACGAGCTCCAACTTATTCCTGTCACTGCTGAAATTTGTTCGATCATCTGGCGATGATCCTCATTGATCTTTTGGCGGACCTTTTCAGTGATCTCATTTTGCGATGTTGAAGGGCGTCCAGAACGAACTTGGTCTTCAACACACATCTCACCACGTTTAAAGCACACAAACCACTCGAAAACCTGTGTGCGGCTCATAGTATCCTCCTGGAAAAGTTCCTGAAGCATTGGTGTGTCTCCGTTGCAGTTTTTTTTAAGCAGGAAACAAAATTTCACACACACTCTTTGTTCTTTTAAAGTTGCCATAACGACTTCGCAGAGGTAACCCGCCAACAGTCAGAGAAACACAATACCACACTTGCATGTTCAGCTCTACACTGACGCCGTCTGCATAGCTGTTTCATGAAGGTCTCTACTAACACCATCTAGCGTGAGAACTGTGCACTACGGCTACAAGTGACAGCGCTCTCGGAGTCCGGTTTCTTTTGGGTCCCCCCTCATATGAGGCGCTTAGAATAGCAGGGGTGTATGCGCCAAGATATGCCTTTTTCGTTTTTTCTTGCAACATGTGTGAAGCATACTCTTTCATGCCTGTAAGTATGAATGGTCGATATGGCTTGCAAGTGAATGTAATCTCCATTTGAATACAGCATGACGTTCGACCTCACATGCTGCAGTTGAATCTCGAGAATAGCAAAGGCATATGAGCTAGCTTGCCAGCTGGGTAATGGCTGCTATGCTGGTAGCTGCTATTTAGCAGCACTGGCAACAAATCACTCAAAAAAGGATGCTGTTTATTTTCTGTCCTTTAACCCTCATAAATTCCTTAACAGTTCTAAAGCATTACTTATTTGAATTAGAGTTTTACAAGAGGAAGTTGTGGACCTACAATCTGGATATCCACAATGTGAAGAACAGAACAGTTTCTATGTATTGTGACTTTGTGGGTTCGTGAAATTAAAAGTCCAATTGCACAAACTCAAAATGTTCTTTATTTCCACCGACTTACAGTTGAACACTTGCCAATTACACAGAATTACGTAATGCACTCACTCACGATCCACCAGTTCGTCCGTTACAGTTCCACTTTGCTCTCGCAATTACGTACACTCCTCCGATGCACCTAGACAGTCTTCTCGTCTGTACACTAGCACGGCGCTCCCACGCTGCTCGCCATGAACTGAACTCACTCGGCACTGCAGCCCCTTTTATAGGAATATCGCTGTTTTCTCGAAGTCTAGCGGTTCAGTGAAGGTTCACGAAGGTTCGAAATGGCAGGGGCAGAAGGAAGAGACGGCATAGTGATGCTTTTCCAGCCACCCCTCGTTACTGCTACACGATAAATGGGTAGGCGTGGCCGATTAGCCCTACTGCTGGCCGGTTGTATCGGGAGTTTCGACGTTCGGGTGACACTGTTCCCTCCGCAAAGCTGGTCGTCCGGAACAGCACCATCGCAGCGTGCCAGGCGATCCAGGTGTACCACCAACATCTTCCCTCGGGGAACCTTCTGAATGCGTAGACCACGTCGTTAATCCTCTTCACCACCCGGTACGGTCCTTGCCATGGCTGCTGGAGCTTTGGGCAGCGTCCCCTGGTCCGGGTAGGGCGGTACAACCAGACCAGGTCACCTTGCTGGAACACTTGGCTGTTGGCTTGCCTGTCATACTGGGTCTTCATGCGGTCGCTCGTCTTCTGGATGTTTTGGCGAGCCATCACGTGCATGTCGTGGAGATGGTCCAGGTTCTCCACATACTCGGTCGCTGGCTGTTTCGCTTCCGGAAGCCTTCCAAAAGCCAGGTCACAAGGGAGGCGTAACTCTCGGCCGAACATTAAGCTGGCTGGCGTCATCCCAGTTGTGTCGTGTGTAGACGAGCGGTAGGCCAGCAAGAACAGAGGCACCTTAACGTCCCAGTCTCGCTGATGGCTGGCCACGAGCTTCCTCAGGTGTTCCTCTAAGATCTTGATGTACCTTTCGACCATGCCATCCGACTGGGGATGTAGAGGCGTCGTGCGGGTCTTGTTCACTCCAAGTCTTTGTAGTGCCTCCTTCATCAGGTTGGACTCAAAGTTGGTGCTCTGGTCACTGTGCAGCTCTAACGGCACCCCAAATTGACAGAACACTTGCTTCACGAGGCAGTCTGTGATTGTATTTGCCTCCTGGTTAGGGATGGCATACACCTCCGGCCACTTGGTGAAGTAGTCCACGACCACCATTAGGTACTTGTTACCTCGGTCGAAAACTGGGAACGGTCCAGCAATGCCAGCGGCGATCCGTACGAATGGCGCTCTGACGTTGCACTGCTGCATGCGACCCCGACTCATAGTCTGGGGGCCGCGACTCGCCGCACACACGTGACACTGACGGCACCATCTCTCAGCGTCTGCTCGGAGCCTCAGCCAGTAGTAGCGCTGCCGTAGTTTGTCAATCGTTCGGTTCGCTCCCAGGTGTCCCCCTGAAGTATCGGCGTGCACTTCCTCCAGGACTTCCAGGACCTTACTCCGGGGAAGTGCCAACTGTTCTCTCTGCGTCTTCCCATTGGTTGACTCCCATACCTGGAATAGCACGCCCTCTCTGGTCTTCAACGAGTCCCATTGGGCCCAGTACGATTTGTAGGTGGCGCTCCTCGGTGCGATGTCCTCCCAGGTTGGTCTTGTCCCTGCCTCCACTTCTCTCAAGAGTGGCCCCAAGTCTGCGTCCGCCAGCTGCTCCCTCCTCAGGCCTGCGCTATCCCAGCCAAGCGCAGGCTCTGCCGTGACTACTCGGACTGCTGTGGCATGCTCCTTCTCCTCCACTCTTGTGCACTGGCCGCACTCTTCTGGTCAGGGTCTCCGGGACATAGCGTCTGTGTTACCGTGACTTTCCTCTGCGATGTTCCGAGGTGAAGTCGTACTCCTGCAGCTTCTGAACCCAACGTGCTGTCTGGCCTTCTTGGTTCTTAAAGCTCAATAGCCAGGTTAGGGCGGAATGGTCAGTCCTCGGGTGGAATGGCTGACCGTACAGGTACTTGTGGAAGTGCTCCAAGGTCTTTACTACCGCCAATAATTCTCGCCGGGTAACGCAGTAGTTCTTCTCTGCCTTGGATAGCGTCTTGCTGTAGTAGGCTATCACCCGCTCATGGCCGTCCTGGATCTGTGATAGGACGCCTCCAATGCAATGGTCGCTGGCGTCAGTGTCCACAATGAAGGCGCCACCTGGTTGTGGAAATCCCTAAACTGCAGCACTGCACAGGGTCTTCTTCAGGTGCTGGAAAGCGTCTTCGGCGTCCTCCGTCCACACATAAGGCCGGTGTTCCTCTGTCAGGCGGGTGAGGGGTTTGGCAATGTTGGAGAACCCCTTTATGAAGCGACGGTAATAACTGCACAGCCTCAGGAAACTGCGCAACTCTTTCCTATCCTTTGGGCGAGGCCAATCTCTCACAGCCTGTGTCTTCTCCGGGTCTGTGGCCACGCCAGTTGCTGAGACTATGTGGCCCAAGTATTCACTTCCTTGCGGAAGAGCTGGCTCTTCTTCGCGTTCAGCTTGAAGTTGGTCGCCTGCAATCTCTGTATCACCTTACTCAGCTTCTTGAGATGGTCTTCAAAAGTCTCACCGACGATGATGATGTCCAGGTATAGCAGGCAGGCGTCGTAAGTCAGTCCTCATCACTGACTCCATGAGGCGTTGGAAGGTAGCTGGTGCGTTACAGAGGCCAAAAGGCATAACTGTGAACTGCCAGAGCCCTTGGCCTGTCGAGAACATAGTCTTCTCCTTGTCTCTCGGGTCTAGAGCTACCTGCCAGTAGCCTGACTTCAGGTATAGGGTCGAGAACCACTGTGCACCAGCTAGCGTGTCCAGGGTGTCGTCAATCCAGGGTAAGGGGAAACAGTCCTTCCGGGTGACAGCGTTCAACTTTCTGTAGTCTACGCAGAAGCGCAGCTCTCCGTTTTTCTTCTTCACCAGGACTACAGGGGAACACCAAGGGCTGTCAGACTCTTCAATCACTCCCCTGGATCTCATGCCCTCCAGCATGTCTCGTACCGCCCCTTGCTTCGCCAGCGGAACGCGTCTAGGTGGTTGCCGAATAGGCCGGGCGTCCCCAGTGTCGATGCGGTGAAGCACTTTGTCCGTGCGGCCGTAGTCACTATCACCTTGGCTCACATTTGCTCACATTGTGGAGAGCAGGATCACACTAAAGCTGAATGTGAAAAGAAAGATCAACTTGCCATATGTATACCTTGCAGTAACAAGAAAATTAACAAAGAATGTGGGAAAAAGGTGTATTGTAAAGACCGACAGCAATGTCCAACGTATCAAATGTTTTGGAACAGACTAGTTAATAGAATTGATTATGGACAGTAGGATAAATAAAGAAATAGAAACTGAGTGGATACGTTCGCTGCGTATCGGCCAAATAAATGCACAAAGATCAAGAGTTGTCATGCTAGAAATATGAAAGTTAATCGATGAAATGAAGCTAGATATAATCTGTATACAAGAACCTTATGTGATAAATCAAAAACCCATACACTTTCCAGTTACTGCAAGGCTAATAATGCAAGGGGAAGATCCCAAGGCTTTAATTGTAATTGTAAACAAAGATTTACAAATAGTTAAAATCACTCAGTTATGTGACGAACATGTAAGTTGCATTGAAATAGCAACGTCAGAATTATCCTTTATATTGTGTAATCAATATTTCCAATATATGGACGATATTCAGGAACATATAAACAGAATGATAACGGTATTGGAAGCATTTACACACAAGGCTATTATTTTTACAATGGATGCTAATGCTAAATCTGAATGGTGGTGGAGTAAAAACCCCGATGAAAAGGGAGAAAAAATGGAAGAAGTAATTATCAACTATGACTTACAGATTGAAAATAGACCACATAATCCATATACATTTCACAACAGTCTGGGTGCAATGGAGAATATAGATCTGACTAACTAAAGGATATATTGGAGATAGAATTATTAAGTGGAAAGTAACACAAGGATTAACTTGTAGTGATCATAATATGATCTATTTCGAGATTGTCACACAATGGAAAGGGGAAACTTGTGTGCGCAGAAATAGAAAAATGAGATACCAAATGAAGCATGCTGATTGGGATAAACTAAGAACTAATTATACAGCGCCAAACATGAATATGATGGATGATATTAACACCAAAGCACTTGCTTTGACGGAAAAGATCCAAAAAGCAATGGAAGTGGCCCTAAAGAAGAGTATTGTAACAGATAATTATAACATTTGGAATGAAGATCTACAGAAACTAAGGAGTAAAATGCGTAAGGCCAGAAGGAGATATCAAAACAGTATAACGGCGCAAGAAACTTTGGAGAACTTAGAAAAATAAAGGGAAATTAAGACACAGTACAAAAGCAAATTAGAAGAAAACAGGATCAAATCGTGGAATAGATTTATTGAAGAGAACTTATTAGATGATAAATGGGGTGTTCCTTATAAAATAATAATGGAGAAGATCTCAGCTCCTGAAGTGATATCTACAATACAAAAAGAAGATGGAACATATACTAAAACATGGTTAGAGTCAATGAATCGATTACTGGAAAAGTTACTACCATCAGATAACAAGGATGTTGATGGAGAAATACATCAAACAAAACGACAAGAACTGGAGATGGATTATAAAAACGATGCAAGCAACTCTTCTGTCATCTACCCTTTTGATATATCTGAAGTCTCTTTGGCAATAAGACAGTTAAAAATAAAGAAAGCCCCGGGACCTGATCATATAACAGCAGAAGTTTTACAGAATTTGGAAAAGGAAATTTTGGGGCAATTGTGTGATCTACTTAATCATTGTTTAATATCTGGGAAAGTGCCATACTGTTGGAAGGAAGCAACAATAGTCATATTGAAAAAAGATAAAGACAGAGATCCAACAAATCCAAAGACGTATCGGCCGATTTGCCTGTTGAATACATTGGGAAAGGTGCAAGAAATATTACTGCATAAAAGGATAAATGAACACAGAATTATGAAAGGTATGACAGAAAAGCAATTCGGTTTTAGAAAGTTCTTTTCAACGGAGGATGCTATAAATCAAGCAATTAAGAAGGTGAATACATCCAATAAGAAATACGTAGTTGCAATGTTTGTTGATATAGCAGGCGCTTTCGGTAATCTATGGTGGCCCCAGTTATTCAAGACTTTGAGAGATAAGCAATATCCCAAAAGCCTGTACAATATTTTAAGAGATTAATGTAAGGACAGACGTGTATACATATATGGTGAAAATAAAATGATAACTAAGGAGATATCGAAAGGCTGTCCTCAGGGATCAATTTTAGATCCGACATTTTGGGACATATTAACCGAGCCTATGTTAGAATATATGAGTAAACTCCCATATGTGCTTGATATAATAGCATATGCAGATGACCTATTAATATTAGTCGAAGCAAACAGTAGATCAGAACTAGAAGAAAAGGCTAACAACACTTTGGAGCGTTTGGATAGTTGGTGTAAGGAAGTTAAATTGCAAGTTGCGCCACAAAAGTCGATGTTCATGATAATGAAAGGGACGCTAAAAAGGGATCCAATAATTAAACTGGCTGGAGTTAAAGTATGCAGGAAAAAGGTAGTGAAATATTTGGGGATTCACATAGATGAAAAACAGCTTTATAATACACATATAAATGAGGTTAAAAATAAAGCTAATAATGTGATGATGAAATTATCTAATCTTACGACCAGAAAATTCAAGCTACCAACGGAGATAGTCAGTGTTTATCACATGAGTTTTATGGTGGGCATAACCGCATATGGAGCTGGAATCTGGGCACATAGATTGAGTAATACCAAAAATATAAAAGTACTTAGATCAACACAGAGAAGAGCTTTGCTTAGGATGACCGGTGCAGCTTCTACTACGGGAACAATGGCTCTGTTGGTGATTATGGCCATTTGGCCAATAGACTTATTAATTCTGATGAGAGCGGCATACTTTTGGTTGAAGAAAAGAGATCTAAAAAGAGTAGAGGATATCATTGGAGAATGTTGTAGGACCAAAACAGAAGTACGATGGTGTTTAATACGACGATGGCAACAAGAATGGAATGAGATGACAATTAGCAGACGAACATACAATCTATTTCCAAACATAAAAGAAAGGTTGAATCTCAAAAACATATTGCCCGGAAAGGGTGGCATATTATATATATAGCAGGACACGGTCCATTTAACACATATTTTAAGAAGATAGGGAAGATACCTAGCGATATCTGTGATGTATGTCAAGTGCAAGACTCACCAGAACATGTCATTTTTGAATGTATTAAATATAAAGAGACTTTACAGGAATATAGAGAGTTACTAGCTGGGAAACAAGTATATAACATCATTAGATATGAATACGATCTTAAAATCTTAGAGAAGATGGTTCTCACAGTTTCTGACGTAGTAATGGAACATTATAAGATCAATAGACTTCAGAATCAGCCAAGACGCATACGTCAGCATAGACCCAATGGTGAACAGTCTGCAACTAGAAGTTCCAGTAGATTAAGACGACATCGGGAACTAGAAGTAGATAGGACACAGCTATAAGTATCTCAGGAAGAAGGATTAAACACAAATCAGGAAACTGTTTCGGATATAGAATGAAGACAGGTAGAAGGAGACGCAGTTATCAGAATCAGGAACAGGAAGTCAATATAGAGGAGACAGGCTAACAAACTAACAACTTAATGAATTTTGTAACTTCCCTTGTGGAGGATATTATATTAAAACATGTAATATAGGATTATATCTGCAAAGATTATTTGATATTGTTAAATCATATTAAATCATTAAATAAATCAAATAAAATTGTAAATAATCGTGTCCAGGTTTAGCATCTAGATGCCTGGACAATAGATTAGCAGATAATATATTTTTTTTTTAATTTTTAATTTTTTTTTTCTTTTATTTTTTTTTTTTTTTTATCACCTTGGCTGAAGACGCGCTGGTGTCGTCTCAGCAGTTGTCGAACTTTCTCCAGCTGCTCTGCGGTTATGTGGTCGGCCGCCCTCTCCAGTAGGCCTTCTAGCTGGGGCCCCAGGTTTTGCGTCGGCACCGGCTCCTGTTTATTGTCGATTGCTGTTACGCTCACCACGGGCTCGCACGTTCCCAACTCCGTCCCGGCCTGGACGTCCTGATCGGTGTCCGTTGGATTTAGCAGTCTCACTGGCACCTCCTCTCGGCACGGTAGCAATGCCCTGGCTACACATAGTTCGTGTACAGGCGTCTTCTGGTCCAGCATCATGTTCCTGGTTCTCTGGCCTTCCAGTCGCGCCGTCACCACCACCTCGCTCCTTGCGGGGACAACCACGTCTTCGTTCAAGACGACCCTGCAAATTCCAAGGCGCTCTTCTGGTTGACGGAGTATAACCTCTTCTCCGTTGAGCCGCAGGGCCTTCTTGCCGACGTCGACCGTGGCCTCATGGCTCCTGAGGGCATCCTATCCCAGTATCACCTCAGTCACTTTCGCGACGAACACCTACAGACGTACGGTACTCCTTCCCAAGGTCAGCTTCAGCAGGGCCTCCTTCTCCACAGGCAAGGTGTCGCCCGATGCCGTGACAAGCTGGTATGGTCGGCTCGCGTTCCTTGTCGACAAACCCTTCGCCACGTCAGGTCTGATGATGGTCACGGCCGCCCTGGTGTCCACCAGCACGCGGCACGGCTTTCCTCTTACCCAGCCGTCCGCGATGAGGCTGTCATCCATCCGCCGGCTGACGGCGCGCAGTGTCACTCGAGCAGATGGTGTGGACGGCGCCGACGTGCTCCTCGCCACGCCGGGCCTTACTCGTTCTTCCGGCTGCTTTCCTGGTGTCGGCAATCTCTCTCTAGGTGTCTCGGCTGTCCACATCCCCAACACAGGCCACTAGGTCTTCGCCGGCGTCCCTCGGCTGGTCTTGTCTCCGGTGTGGCGGACGCTCCTCGTTCTCGACGTCGGGATAGATACTACTTTGGCCGCCTCCATCCTTAATGCCGCTGTCAGCGCCTCGTGGATGGTTTTATAATCGCCGAGCATTAGGCGCTGACAAATCTCCGTGCCTCGTACCCCGTCAACGAATGTGTAGGCAGCTTCCCGGGATACGAACTCTGGTGGGAGGTCGACTAGGGCCTTGTTAGCCAGTTCAACTGCCAGGGCGAACTCCTGCAGCGTCTCCCCTGGCTGCTGTGACCTTGCCTTCAGCTGGTTGCGGTACGCTGCGCTTAAGCGGTGGTTCCCAAAACGATTCTCTAGGGCCTCCCAGATGTCCTTGGGTGCCTCCGTTGACTGAACCGCGTTCAGGACTTCCGCGGCCCGTCCCTGGAGGCTGGCTATTAACTGTGTGGCCTCCTCCTCTGGTGACCATTTGTTGTGCTTGGCCACTGCGTCGAATTGGCGGCGGAAGACCTCAAACGTTGACGCGCCGTCATATTTCGGAGGTTTGACGCGCGCCGATGTTGTGTCGCGTCCCGGTGCGTCAGCCTTCAAATCCTTCAACCTCCTGCCGACAACGTCCTCCACCATGGCGCTCAGGGACTTGACGCTACTGTCGGCCTTTCCTTCCAGCTCATTAACGCGGCTCGCCAGGTCTTCGACGCGCTCGCCTAACTCTGTGACGTCCTCTTTTACGCCGGTCAACTGTTCTTCAAACTTTGCGGCGAGAGCCTCGTTCGCCGCCTTCATTTCCGTGGCCAGACTGCCGTTCGCTGCTCTCATTTCTGTGGTTAACTCGGCCTTCATTTCTTCCATCTTCTCGGTGATGTCGTTAGCCGTCTTCATTTGTTTCAGTTCCGCGGCCAGGTTGTTATTTGTAGTCTCCAGCTTCGCGACTAGGCTGTTATTTGCCGTCTCCAACTTCTTTTCCATTTGCTCGGTTATGTCATTTGCCGTCTTCATTTCCGAGGTCAGTTCGGCCTTCATGATGGCGGTGGCAGGAGTAGTTACACGATCAGGCAGGCAAGCTATATCAGTTAATTCCAAGGAAAAAGGTGAAGGTGAACATCAAGATATTCCAGATAGGTGCATAATTGATTACTTAAGAAGTGAGAATGAAGATAACTCTGTGGCAGAAGTATGTGAAGAAAAATCCGTAATTAAAGTTTTGGGTGAATCACAAACAGAGAATACCACGTCGCGGGATGCGGAAACAATAGCATCTTTACACATTGTGCTAAACATACTTACCAAGGATCTCCTGAATGCTCAGAAAGAAATTAAAGAGCTAAAATCGGAAAATGAGAACTTAAAAAACAAAATTAAAGAATGTGATAAGTTATCTTACTCCACAACTGTTAGTAAGGCGAGAAAATCAGCAGAATGCAAGATGGCGGAAAGCCAGCAAAACATAACTAGCGAAAACAGATTTGACCTTCTGAATGAAGATTGTGCAGTGAGTAATGAATGTGATACAGCAAACGTGAAGTGCAGGGAACCAGAAGAGTCTATCGGTGAAAAGAAAAAACGGGTGTTAGTAATCGGCGATTCTCTCCTGAAATTTTCAGGGGAAGCATGCAAAGAGAACGGGTATGAAGTACACTGTTTCCCGGGCATTACGTTAGGTGAGCTGCAAAATAATGTAGAAACAATGAACCTAAAACAAGAGAAACCTGATGTTGTGCTTGTGCATGCGGGCACGAATAACATTCGAATCGGGGTAAGAGCGGAGCATATAACAGAAGAAGCAAGGAACTTAGTACGAAGCATCAGATCTCAGGCACGCGATGCCAAAATAATTATCAGTGGAATTCTTCGCAGACAGGATGTGACCATTAGAAGAATCAGAAGAATCAACCACGAACTGGACGGGATGTGCTTTGAGGAGAATTGTTTAATAGTGGATGGCAATCACTGGATACATGACAACGATTTCGGTCATGATGGGACGCACCTAAATAGAAGAGGGTCCTTCAAATTCGGACGGCTTATGAATAACGTAATTTACTCTGTGATAAAGGGAAACCAGTGAAGAAAGTGGTGGATGTAACAGGTCCAGAGACATTAAATGACGTGACTGAAAATATTGGTGTAAGTGTGCAGGAGTTTTAAAAGACATGCAGAACAGAAACAAGTGTCATAAGTGCTAGTGCTTCTAGGGACCAACACACCGAAGACTGTGAATCAAGTCAACCAACAGTAGGAGCAGATGGTGCAGAAGTAAAACTGTTGAAGGTAAGTGCTCCTGAAAGGAAGCCCTTAGATGGACCCAGTCTCACAATTTTTCACCTAAATGTACAGTCTCTTCACAATAAATTAAACTACATAGAAATCTTATTAGAGAAAGATCTGAAAGAGGTTAGTGTCTTGTGTATTTCGGAACATTGGTTAAAGAGTCATGAAGCTGATTACATACAGATACCAAATTATTCATTAGCAAGTTCGTATTGCAGATCCAGCAAAGTAGGGGGTGGGGTAGGTATTTTTGTCAAAATGGGTATCTGCTTCGTAAATATAGGTACATGCCAAACATTATGCAGAGAAGGTGATTTTGAGGTGGCTGCTGTGGATTTGACTGAACTAGGTATTATCATGATTGTTGTATACCGTGCCCCAGATAGTAATTTCAGAATATTTCTAAACAACTTAGTGAAGTTACTGAACATTCTCATGAGAGTCAATAAAAAACTTGCTCTATGTGGTGATTTCAATATTGACTTCCTTAAAGACAGTAAAGAGATGCAAGATCTTATGAACTTGCTAAAAAGTCATAACCTAATGCATGTCATTACTTCCCCTACAAGAATAACTAATCATTCAAAGACAGCTGTAGATCAAATTATAATTAATGAAAACTGTATCTTCAAACCACAGGTAATAAACACAGGCTTTAGTGACCATGAAGCACAAATAATTCAAATTGAAACTAATAAAACCAGGCTGTTTTGATCAACACTAACAAAAAAGCGAATATTTAATACAGATAATATTTCATATATGAATTATCTTTTAAGTAAAGAAGACTGGCATGATATGTATAATGCGGCTGATACTAATGTGAAATTTAAATTGTTTGTAAATAGTTTTATATTCTACTTTAATACAGCTTTCCCTCACAAAATAACAAGAACATGCAATAAGGAAGCAAATAATAGCTGGATAACTCCAGGTATACGAAGGTCATGTGAACGCAAAAGGCTACTGTATGAGTTAAGCAAAGGTAACACAACGACGGAATTTGATAATTGTTTTAGGAACTATAAACGTATATTAAATAAAGTTGTAAGACAGGCCAAAATTAATAATAATGACAATCATATTAACAACTCAAAAAATAAGATTAAAGCTATGTGGCAAATAGTAAACCAAATAACTAATAAAATGCAACACACACAAGGTAAAATAGAACTAGAACATAATGATAGAAGGATAACAGATGCAACTGAAATTGCTACATATTTTAACACTTACTTCACAGGAATAATTAATGATCTGGTTCATAATAACAATGGACATCCTCACAATCCGCCAAAGACTAATACTATTAATAATCTAAATTCTATATACCTCATGAAGTTACACCTGAGGAAATAACTAAAACAATAAATGGATTGAATAATACATATTCTGCAGGTGCTGATGATATACCAGACATAATTGTAAAAAGATGCAGTAAGCACATAATCAGACCACTTGTTCATCTCTGTAATGCATCCATAACTAGCGGGATCTTTCCAGACGTACTGAAACTATCTAAGGTTATACCCCTACATAAAAAAGGGAAAAGAAATGAAGTATCAAATTTCCGTCCAATTTCCATACCCTCCGTATTTTCAAAGATATTAGAAAAAATAATGTATAGGAGGCTTCTCTCATTTATGGAACAACATGATTTAATTACCAACTCACAACATGGTTTTCGACACAAAAAATCAACAGAGACTGCAATATACTCTTTCTTAAATAGCGTTATAACCGCTTTGGATAATAAAGATAAAGCAATTGGTATATTTTTAGATCTAAGTAAAGCTTTTGATACTGTTGATCACAAAATTCTGTTAGCAAAATTATTTGACTTTGGCATACGAGGACCAGCGTACAGCTGGTTTGAAACTTACCTTACAAATCGAAAGCAATTAACAGAGATTTTCGACACAAACCCTAATACCAATACTCATTCGGCAGTTAGATCAGACTTACTTGACATCACATATGGAGTGCCGCAAGGCTCAATTCTGGGCCCATTTCTATTCATCTCGTATATAAATGACTTTGTAAATAGCATCAAGGCTCATAACACTGTACTGTTTGCAGATGACACTAACTTACTAATAACAGGAAACAATAACGAAACATTAAATAATACATTAAGTCACACTAGTAAAGACTTGGTATCATGGATAGCTAACAACAACCTGGTTTTAAACACAGATAAGACAGTTTGTCTTAAATTTAGTATTACTGACAGAGGAAACAATGAAAGTATTCCTGAAGTAAAATTAAATAATAAATTAATTTCATACAAAAGTGAAACAAACTTTTTAGGCTTGTGGATACAAAATAACTTAAAATGGAAAACTCATACAAATCATCTACTAACCAAATTAAGCAGGAATATATATGCCCTAAGAATATTAAGTCAGAATGTCAGCCTTCGTGTACTTTTAATGTCCTATTATGCACATATACATTCTATAATTAAATATGGAATAATATTTTGGGGAAATTCACCAGAAGCCAAAGATATATTTATTAAACAAAAACAAGCCATTCGAATTATAGGCAACAAAAGAATGCTATGTTCATGTAAGCCACTGTTCAGAAAGCTTTGCATACTTCCTTTGGCATGTGTTTATATTTTGGAGACAGCTTTATTTGTAAAAAGAAATAGATTTAACTTTCAAAACAACGGAAGTGTTCATATGCATTACACGAGGCATATTAAGGATATACACGTAACCTCAATCAGAACTACAATGTTTAAGAATGGAGTACTGCATTCCTGTACAATAGTTTATAATTCCCTTCCTAATGACATCAAAAGCATAGATAACTACAACATGTTTAAAACTAGAACAAGGGCTTTCTTACAGGAGCACTGCTTTTACACAGTAAAGGAATATCTG
This sequence comes from Mantis religiosa, assembly GCA_030765055.1. Classification (NCBI taxonomy): domain Eukaryota; kingdom Metazoa; phylum Arthropoda; class Insecta; order Mantodea; family Mantidae; genus Mantis; species Mantis religiosa. The sequence goes on along the minus strand of CM060959.1, from coordinate 139,078,833 downwards.
CAATTTAACAAATCCAGATAAACATAAAATATGAATTTACTTAGCTTGTTCATTTCTCTCACTCATAATTATATCCAATTTGTGTCACAATATAATTGAATGTAGGTTAGGTATATTTGATGTTTAACTTTGTAATATTAAGTGTAAATTACTGACGTATCCTATATCAAGGTACTATGTACAGATTTGATTCTAAAGGATGAATAGAATTGAATTGAATTTCCATCATCTCCAAAATCTTTTCCAATGCCGCGTCCATGGTTGTAATGTTCGGTGATGTTATCGTCCCGCTTCCTGACACCAGTGTGACTTTGTGGGTTCGTGAAATTAAAAGTCCAATTGCACAAACTCAAAATGTTCTTTATTTCCAACGACTTACAGTTGAACACTTGCCAATTACACAGAATTACGTAATGCACACAATTACGATTCACCAGTTTGTCCGTTACCGTTCCACTTTGCTCTCGCAATTACGTACACTCCTCCGATGCACGTATACAGTCTTCTCGTCCGTACACTAGCACGGCGCTCCCACGCTGCTCGCCACGAACTGAACTCACCAGAGGTCCAGAGGTAGTCCTGGTCGGGCGGGGCAATTTTTCTTTTTCCCCGTCCGGGTGTCTTTTGCCGCAGTACCTAGCCGCTTTGCGGCTTAACCTGCGAAGTGAGTCAAGTTTGGTTGCATTATGTTCTGCTGGCGGTAGGTTTTTGTTTGTTTGAGATTCGGTGTTAACTGGTTGCCCTTGAGTGTCCTCTGCAGGCGGATTTGTTACTTTCTCCCGTTGGGGGAGGATCTGTTTTAGAGCTTTTGCCCCGTTTTTAGTACGGGTGTCCTGACGCTTGAGCCACCAGGCGTTATCTGAGTTTGAATACGTTTGGGGTTTCCCTTGGGTTAACCAAGGGGCCCCAAGACGTCTCTAGGGAGTTTGTATGATGGCAAGCGTCTTTGCTCCCTCTGGTCATACCTGCCCAGTGAGTTCACCAAAGGGTTGCCATGGGTTTGAATTTTGTCGTACATTGAACGAGCCCTCTCTCGAATGACGTCGACAATGTACGGGATGTTCGAATGTTCATGAAGGATATGGGCGGGAAATCTCCAGTCAGTATCGTAGATGACCCGTAGCGCCCTGTTCTGCAGCGTCTGGAGTCTGACGAAAGTGGTATTCGCCACTGTTCCCCAGATCTCACAGCCGTAGAGGATCATGGGCGGGATGATCGCCCGATACAGCTGGAGTTTGAGACGGAGTGGCATGGTTGAGCGGAATATGGGATATAGGTTCCTGAGCGCGACGTGCCCAAGCTGGACCTTGCCTTTGACGTGCGGAGCGTAAGTTAATTTGCGGTCCAGCGTCACTCCGGGATACTTCTCCGTTTGAACCCATGGGATTCCACGACGCCGTAAAACGAAGTTCTGTTGCAACCGATTGGCTCTGGTTTTCGCCAGGAGAATCGCAGAGCTTTTCTCCGGGTTAATCGCCATTCGCCATTTTGCGCTCCATTCGCCAATGGCCCGGAGCTGGGTTTGGATCTGCCGAAAGCTATACCTTGGGTTTCTGTTGACTGCGAAGATCATAAGATCGTCCGCGTATTGACAGTTGTGGGTATTGTGGTGCGTAGGTATGTCAGCCATGTAAGCTGCAAAGAGTGCCGGCGACAGCACGCTGCCTTCCGGCACTCCAGCGCCAATGGGCCGCTCGGTAGACAGCTTCACCTCCATCTTTACTCGGAAGCTTCGGTTTCCGAGGAAACCGGCCACCAAGGAAATGTATGGACGGGGAATTTCATGCTCCAGGAGTTTGTAAATAAGTCCTTCATGCCAGGTAGTGGCGAATGCCTTCTCCACGTCCAGCAACACTGCTACCGTTTTAGACCGTTCCTGGAATCCCAGGGAGGCCTTCTCGGCAACCCGCAGTAGTTGCTGTTTCGTGGAGTGGCCAGAACGGAAGCCAAACTGATGTTCCGGGATTAAGCCCCTTTCCTCTAGGTGAGGAAGGAGCCGGGATAGGAGCAGTTTTTCGAAGACCTTCGATAAAACTGGGAGAAGGCTGATAGAGCGGTAACTGGAAGGAAAAACCGGATTTTTCCCCGGCTTTAAAACGCACACCACGCGCGCCTCCTTCCAGATAGCTGGAAAGTGGCGCATGTATAGGCACGCATTATAAATCCGGGTTAAGTGAATCATGGCTCTTCGTGGAAGGTGCTTGAGCATTTCCGCTGTGACAAGGTCCTGCCCAGGTGCTTTGTTGTTTCTTAGAGATTTGAGCGTGGTCGCTAACTCTCTAGGGGTAACGATGGGGATATGGAACTCCTCGTGGTCAGGGGGCGGGGCTTCTAGGAAGTCTTCCACCACCTGTTCCACGAGGTCAGCATGGTCATCGTCCATTGGCTCTACCCTGGGTTGGAATTGAGCCTCCAAGTAATCTGTTAGTGCATCTGCCTTTTCTTTCGACTCGTAGACGAGTCGACCTCTAGGGCTATGTAGGGGGTGCTGGTGTACGGTTTTGTCTTTCCGCAGGCTACGGACTATTCGCCACGGTTTTCTCTCCTGGAGATTGGTGTGCCTTAGTAGTTTTTCCCAGGCCTCTTGGCGGTGTGCTCTTAGGAGGCGTCTTACCAGGGACTTGAACCTCTGGTGTACTTCTCCTATCCTGGGATAGCGAAATCTCTGCCACAGCTTTCTCACAGCATTTTTAGCCCTGGTTAGCTGCTTAATGGGTCCCGGAATATCTGTAGGGTTTGGTGCGTCTGTTGGGATGCGGTGTGTGTGAGCACGGACCGCATTGATGATAGATGTGGAGAACTCCTTGGCTGCCGCCTCGAGTGGCTCCACGGAGTCGATCCGGGGACTGGCTTCCACGCAGTTTTGGATGGTAGTGATAGCGGCATCCCAGTCGACTTCGTCCACCCAGTCAACCGTTGCCAGAGCTGCGACGGTAGCGTCTGAATCGATCACAACTGGGTTGTGATCCGAATCCGAGCGTTTACCGCCGTGAGGTCCAGATGAAATGGTATGTTTTTAGTGATAGCGAAATCTATGATGTCCGCTCTGCCTCGAGACGGAAAGTGCGTTGGACCCCGCGGGCCATGCGCATGAAGGGTGGGGTCTCCGCAGATGAAGCGGTAGATGTTCCTTCCCCTTTCATTCTGGATGCGGCTGTTCCATCCTGGGTGTGTGGCGTTAAAGTCGCCGGCTATGCACACACTGTGATCAAGGTTGAGGAGAGCCCGGTAATCCGCTTCATGGAAGGGATGATTGGGCGGGTCGTACACCGCCACAAGCACCAGGTCAGAACCGCCTAAGGAGAGCCTTATGGCGGTCGCCTCCAAGTGTTGTAGCGGAGGAAGTGTGATACGAGTATGGGTGATATGGTTTTTTATAAGGATGGCTGTACCATCGCCCCGCCGACCGGCTCGATCGGATCGGTGGACGGTGTAACTTGGCAGATTAAACTGTACACCTGCATGCAGGTGCGTTTCGCATAGCATGAGGAGCTCAATTCCTTGGTCATTTACAAATTCCAAGATGCCCGGTCTCTGTTCCCGGACTCCATTTGCGTTCCAGAACGCGGCTCTCAATGAACGTTAAGTTCTCCTCATCGCCATTTATGAGCTGGAATCAGGGAAGAGAAGCCGTGCAGTCTGTTGCATTATGCTGTGCTTTTGCATAGCAGGTATTCTGGGGTTTGTCAATTGCTCCCTGCAGCGCCTTAGAATTGGGAGGGAGCGTTGTATTAGTTCGGCAAACCAGGCAGAAAGCTCTTGGAATTCCGCCAGGTCTTCGTTGGATATGCCAGTGTCCCACACTGGCATTGGATCTGCAGTGGTGAGGCTTGGTTCCTCACTTGTTGTTGCAGCCACAGGGGCTGGAGCTGGTGCAGGAGGGGGAGCAGTGGCGGCAGTACCGCTTTGTCTCCCCGTGGCGGTTGGGGCAGGCTGCCCGGCAGTTGGTGCCGCAGTTGCCGGCGGGCTTTGCCGCCGGGCTGCGGTGGCCTTCTGTCGAGGAGGCCGCTGTGGCAATGCTGCAGATGCAGCCGGTGTTTGGATGGCGGCTTCCCTGGAGTCTACCGCCTGGTTTGCTGCCGGAGTCTGCCCCGCCCCGGCCTGCTGGAGCTCTTTTTCGTGCTTCCGCAGTGCCTGGGCAAAACTGACTCCAGGAACTGAACTCACTCGGCACTGCAGCCCCTTTTATAGGAATATCGCTGTTTCCTCGAAGTCTCGCGGTTCAGTGAATCATCACGAAGGTTCCAGACGGCAGGGGGAGGGGGAAGAGACGGCACAGTGACGTTTTTCCAGCCACCCCTCGTTACTGCTACAAGTTAAATGGGTAGGCGTGGTCGATTGACCCTACTCCTGGCCGGTTGTATCGGGAGTTCCGACGTTCGGGTGACAGTATCTTTGGGACGAAAGTACTGGAAAACGAGGCTCTGTTGAAATTTCAAGCTGCATAATGCACTATTGAAACTAAGATACTACCAGAAGTGAAAACATTGTACATTTTTGGCAGTAATATCAGTGTGCAGAATATAAACTTAAACATGGTTTTGACCTGTCCCAGATGCAGACATCCATGAGACCATTTCTCAAAAATTGAACATGTCTTCATGGTTACCGGCCATTCCTATCTTACCTGTAATCATGATTTTGGGAATATAGAACTGTATCTTAGGAGAAGAGAAGTGTTTCCTGGGATTCAATATTGTCAACAAATACGGATTTGCAGAAAGAAGACCTTTTTGACGATATCATGGTAAACTGAAAGCAATTTAAAGACATAGGAGTTTTGCAACTTTACCTAACGTAGTGGTAAGTTCTGGGTGCTAAGTTTTCAGAGGGAAGAATTTTTGTTTTCTCCAACAACTGCAAAATGGGATTTGGAATTAAGCCTACTTACAGCGATGTACCTTACCAGGCAGATCTACAGAAGGGACGAATGAAGAGCTATGATTGTAATTTCAACCTTTCGGCAGTCAGTCTACCTAATAAGTAAAATAAACCGTACTTATTTCTCCAGAAAAACTTGCAGATTTTTGCTCATGAAGATATTCCTTACATTCCTACAAGTTATAATGAAAACTTCAATACTGTGACTTTGTGGGTTCGTGAAATGATAAAACGAGGTTACAAAACACAAAAAAATACACTTTATTCTCCTCGAAATACACTATTCACCATTACCTTTTGCTAGCTAACCTAAACCTGTTTTTTTTTACAAAAACTACATTCAACTGTCTCTCATTTCCGGTAACGTTCGGCCATCATTTTTCATCGGCTTCGCGAGCCTACCACCAGGGTGACACTGCTCCCTCCTCAAGGCTGGTCGTCCCGAACAGGGCCTTCGTAGCGGGCCAGGCGCTCCAGGTGTACCACCAACATCTTTCCTCGGGGCACCTTCTGGATGCGGTAGACCACGTCGTTAATCCTCTTCATCACACGGTACGGTCCTTGCCATGGCTGCTGAAGCTTCGGGCAGCGTCCCTTGGTCAGGGTCGGGCGGTACAACCAGACCAGGTCACCTTGCTGGAACCCTTGGCTGTTGGCTTGCCTGTCGTATCGGGTTTTCATGCGGTCGCTCGCCTTCTGGATGTTCTGGCGAGCGATCTCGTGCATGTCGTGGAGGTGGTCCACCAGGTTCTCCACATACTCGGTCACCGGCTGCTTCGCCTCCGGAGGGCTTCCAAAAGCCAAGTCACAAGGGAGGCGTAGCTCTCGACCGAACATTAAGCTGGCTGGCGTCATCCCAGTTGTGTCGTGTGTAGACGAGCGGTAGGCCAGCAAGAACAGTGGCACCTTGACGTCCCAGTCTCGCTGATGGCTGGCCACGACCTTCCTCAGGTATTCCTCTAAGGTCTTGATGTATCTTTCGACCATGCCATCCTACTGGGGATGTAGAGGCGTCATGCGGGTCTTGTTCACCCCAAGCCTTTGTAATGCCTCCTTCATTAGGTTGGACTCAAAGTTGGTACCCTGGTCACTGTGTAGCTCCAACGGCACCCCAAATCGACAGAACACTTGCTCCACGAGGCAGTCTGTGATTGTCTTTGCCTCTTGGTTTGGGATAGCATACACCTCCGGCCACTTGGTGAAGTAGTCCACGATCACCATTAGGTACTTGTTGCCTCGGTCGGTAACTGGGAACGGTCCAGCAATGTCAACGGCGATCCGTTCGAATGGCGCTCCGACCATGCTGCATGCGACCCCGGCTCCTAGTCTGGGGGCCACGACTCGCCGCGCACACGTGACACTGACGGCACCATCTCTCAGCATCTGCTCGGAGTCTCAGCCAGTAGTAGCGCTGCCGAAGTTTGTCGATCGTTCGGTTCGCTCCCAGGTGTCCTCCCGAAGTACAGGCGTGCACTTCCTCCAAGACTTCCGGGACCTTACTCCGGGGAAGTACCAACTGTTCTCTCTGCGTCTTCCCATCGGTTGACTCCCATACCCGGAACAGCACGCCCTCTCTGGTCTTCAACGAGTCCCATTGGGCCCAATACGACTTGTAGGTGGCGCTCCTCGGTGCGATGTCCTCCCAGGTTGGTCTCATCCCTGCCTCCACTTCCCTCAAGAGTGGCCCCAAGTCTGCGTCCGCCAGCTGCTCCCTTCTCAGGCCTGCGCTATCCCAGCCATCCGCAGGCACTGCCGTGACTACTCGGACTGCTGCGGCACGCTCCTTCTCCTCCATTCTTGTGCTCTGGCCGCACTCTTCTGGACAGGGTCTTCGGGACATGGCGTCAGCGTTACCGTGGCTCTTCCCTCTACGATGTTCCGAGGTGAAGTCGTACTCCTGCAGGCTCTGGACCCAACGTGCTGTCTGGCCTTCCAGGTTCTTAAAGCTCAATAGCCAAGTTAGGGCGGAATGGTCAGTCCTCAGGTGGAATGGCTGACCGTACAGGTACTTGTGGAAGTGCTCCAAGGTCTTTACTACCGCCAATAATTCTCGTCGGGTGACGCAGTAGTTCTTCTCTGCCTTGGATAGCGTGTTGCTGTAATAGGCTACTACCCGCTCATGGTCGTCCTGGATCTGCGATAGGACACCTCCAACGCAATGGTCGCTGGCGTCGGTGTCCACAATGAAGGCGCCACCCGGTTGTGGAAATCCCAAAATTGGTGCGCTGCACAGGGTCTCCTTTAAGTGCTGGAAAGCGTTTTCTGCGTCCTCCGTCCACACATAAGGCCGGTGTTCCTCTGTCAGGCGGGTGAGGGGTTTTGCGATGTTGGAGAACCCCTTTATGAAGCGCCGGTAATAACTGCACAGCCCCATGTAACTGCGCAATTCTTTCTTATCCTTTGGGCGAGGCCAATCTCTCACAGCCTGTGTCTTCTCCGGGTCTGTGGGCACTCCGGTTGCTGAGACTACGTGGCCTAAGTAGTTCACCTCCTTGCGGAAGAGCTGGCACTTCTTCGCGTTCAGCTTCAAGTTGGTCGCCTGCAGTCTCTGTAGCACCTTACTGAGATTCTTGAGGTGATCTTCAAAAGTCTTCCCGACGATAATGATGTCGTCCAGGTATAGCAGGCAGGCGTCGTAAGTAAGGCCTCTCATCACTGACTCCATGAGGCGTTGGAAGGTAGCTGGTGCGTTACAGAGGCCAAAGGGTATAACTGTGAACTGCCAGAGCCCTTGGCCTGTCGAGAATGCGGTCTTCTCTTTGTCTCTCTGATCTAGAGCTACCTACCAGTAGCCCGACTTCAGGTCCAGGGTCGAGAACCACTGCGCACCAGCTAGCGTGTCCAGGGTGTCGTCAATCCGGGGTAAGGGGAAGCAGTCCTTCCGGGTGACAGCATTCAGCTTCCTGTAGTCCACGCAGAAGCGTAGCTCGCCATTCTTCTTCGTCACCCAGACTACAGGGGAACACCAAGGGCTGTCAGAATCTTCAATCCCCCCCCTGGATCTCATGTCCTCCAGCATGTCTCGTACCGCCCCTTGCTTCGCCAGCGGAACGCGTCTAGGTGGTTGCCGAATAGGCCGGGCGTCTCCGGTGTCGATGCGGTGAAGCACTTTGTCCGTGCGGCCGTAGTCACTATCGCCTTGGCTGAAGACGCGCTCGTATCGCCTCAGTAGTTGTCGAACTTTCTCCAGCTGTTCTGCGGTAAGGTGGTCGGCCGCCCTCTACAGTAAGCCTTCTAGCCGGGGCCCCAGGTGTTGCGTCGGCACCGGCTCCTGCGTCTTGTCGATTGCCGTTACGCTTACCACGGGCTCGCACGTTCCCAACGCTGTCCCGGCCTGGACGTCGTGATTGGCGTCCGTTGGATTTAGCAGTCTCACCGGCACCTCCTCTCGGCACGGCAGCAATGCCCTGGCTACACACAGTCCGTGTACAGGCGACTTCTGGTCCAGCATCATGTTGCTGGTTCTCTGGCCTTCTAGTCGCGCCGTCACCACCACCTCGCTCCTCGCGGGGACAACCACGTCTTCGTCCAAGACGACCCTGCAAATTCCAAGGCGCTCTTCGGGTTGACGGAGTATAACCTCTTCTCCGTTAAGCCGCAGGACCTTCTTGCCGACGTCGACCGTCGCCTCGTGGTTCCTGAGGGCATCCGGTCCCAGGATCACCTACTCAGCCACCTTCGCGACGAACACCCACAGACACACGGCACTCCGTCCCAAGTTCAGCTCCAGCAGGGCCTCCTTCTCCACAGGCATGGTGTCGCCCAATGCCGTCACAAGCTCGTATGGTCGGCTCGGTTTCCTCGTCGGCAAACCCTTCGCCACGTCAGGTCTGATGATGGTCACGGCCGCCCTGATGTCCACCAGCACGCGGCACGGCTTTCCTCTTACCCAACCGTCCGCGATGAGGCTGTCATCCATACGCCGGCTGACGGCGCTCAGTGTCACTCGAGGGGATGGTGGTGATGGCGCCGACGTGCCCCTTTCCACGACGGGCCTTACTCGTTCTTTCGGCTGCTCTTCCTGATGTGGGCAGTCTCTCTGCAGGTGCCCGGGCTGTCCACAGCCCCAACACAGGCCACTAGGTGTTCGCCGGCGTCCCACAGCTGGTCTTCTGTCTCCGGCGTAGCGGACACTCCTCGTTCTCGACGTCGGGATAGATACTACTTTGGCCGCCTCCATCCTTAATGCCGCTGTCAGCGCCTCGTGGATGGTTTTATAATCGCCGAGCATTAGGCGCTGACGAATCTCCGTGTCCCGTACCCCGTCGACAAAATTGTAGGCGGCTTCCCGGGATACGAACTCCAGTAGCAGGTCAACCAAGGCCTTGCTAGCTAGCTTCTCGATCGCTATGGCGAACTCCTGCAGCGTCTCCCCCGGCTGCTGCGACCTTGCCTTTAGCTGGCTGCGGTATGCTGCGGCTAAGCGGTGGTTCCCGAAGCGATTCTCCAGGGCCTCCCAGATGTCTTTGGGCGCCGCCGTCGTCTGCACCGCGTTTAGGATTTCCGCGGCCCGTCCCTGGAGGCTGTCTATTAACTGTGTGGCCTCCTCCTCCGGTGACCATTTGTTGTTCTTGGCCACTGTGTCGAACTGGCGGCGGAAGACCTCGAATGTTGACGCGCCGTCATATTTCGGAGGTTTGACGCGCGCCGATGTTGTGTCGCGTCCCGGTGCGTCAGCCCTCAAATCCTTCAGTCTCCTGCCGACGACGTCCTCCACCATGGCGTTCAGGGACTTGACGCTGCTGTCGGCCTTTCCCTCCAGGTTGTTTACGCGGTTCGCGAGGTCTTCGACGTCTTCAACCATGGCGTTCAGGGACTTGGCGTTATTGTCGGCCTTTTCCTCTAGGTCATAGTAGGTGCCGACAAAATGTCTGTGAATGGAAAGACAGCGATATTTAGTAACTTGGCAAATATTGTTGGGAAATTTGATAAGTTAAAGGAAGAAAATATTAAATTGAGAGCGGAATTAGCCATTCGCAAAGAAACAACAGCAATACAACCTTTGGCTGCAAGTTTCTCACAAGTATTACAAAAACCGAAGACAGTTGAGAATATAGAAAAAATAGAAAAAACTGCAAGAAAACAAAAACATACTTTATTTATCTCATCTGCAAAAGGAAAAACAACTAAAGAAGTTCAGGAAATAGTAAGCAAGAACTTAAAGCCAGCTCAGGAGAAAATAAAGATTAGCTTCATAAAGGCTACAGAAAGGACATTAATAGTGGAAACCGAAACTAAGGAGGATATTCAAAAGATAATGAATAGTAAAAATTTGAAGGAGAAAGACCTAAAGATGGAAGAACCCAAAAGGAGAAATCCTCTAGTAATAATTTACGATGTACTAGCTGGAGTGAAAGAGGAGGAAATGAAACGAAATATGTATTTATAAAACTTTGATGATATGTCTTGGGAAGACTTCGACAGTAAAGTTAACTTAAGATTCAAAACGGGACCAAGAAATAAGGCAACAGTTCACCATGTCATGGAGGTCGAACCATTGTTAAGAAGGCGCATTGTAATGTTAGGTAGACTATATATTGGCTTTCAATCGGTTAGCGTAAAGGACTTTATAACAGTCCCTAGATGCCTCAAATGTCAGGATCTTGGACACGTAGCTAAGTTTTGCAAAAGTGAACATAGCAAATGTGCTCATTGTGGGGAGGAAGGGCATGACAGAAAGGACTGTGATAAGAAAGAGCAACAGAGGAAATGCATACCATGTAGCCTAAGAAAGAAGATTTGCACAGAGAACAAAGAAGAGAAACGACAATGTCCAACATATGCAATGCTGAGGGAAAGAATCATATCAAGAACAAATTATGGCTAATAATCATAATAATGATAATCAACAATGCAACTTTAATGAAACATCTCTAATAAGATTTGGACAAGTTAACGCTAAGCGTAGTAAAATGGTCATGATGGAACTACGTAAATTGGCAGAAGAGCAAAAAATAGATATCCTTTGTATACAAGAACCGTATACCTTGCGAGGAAAAGTGGTACATATGCCAATTGGTAGTAGAATTATAACAACAGGTACAAGTCCTCAAGCTATCATTATTGTATTTAACAAACAAATACAAATAGTTAAAATAGCGCAACACAATGATGAATGGCTATGTTGTCTAGAAATGACCTATAGAGGTAAAACCAATATTCTGATAAATCAATATTATCAATATAAAGACAATATAGAACTGCACTTGGAAAAGACTAGAGAAATTCTGGACCAATACAACAGGGAGCCAATATTAATAACACTAGATGCCAATGCAAAATCAGTTCTATGGGGAAGTAAAAATCCTGACGAAAATGGAGACAAAATGGAAGAACTAATCCAAGAATATGGTTTGGAGGTCTTGAATCAAAGAAATAATCCTTATACGTTTCAAGGAAGAGCTGGAGCAGAAGAAAACATAGATGTTACCTTAGCTAGAGGATATATTGTATCTAAAATAATAAACTGGAAGGTGACACAACAACAGACTTCTAGCGACCACAATCTAATATTATTTGACTATGTAGTAAGGATGAAAAATGAAGTACCATTACATACTGGACCAACTAGATACATAGTTAAAAATATAGATAAACAGAAGCTTATCCAAGAATTTAGATTACCGGCAATCCTAGATGATGATAACATTGACACTAAGGCGAAGAAAATCACAGAAAGTGTGCAAAATGTTATGAAGAAAACGTTATTAAGGACAAGACCAAAGATTAATGAGCGGAATGTATGGAACGAAAAACTTCAAAAGTTAAGAAGTAAATTAAGGAAAGCAAGAAGAATATATCAGAGAACAGTCATCTCAGAAGAAAGAGAGAGGAATCTAAATATCTTTAGAAGAATAAAAGAAAAATATAAGATAACTCTAGGGGAATCCAGACAAAACTCCTGGGACAAGTTCGTCGAAGAAAAATTATCAAATAACGCATGGGGAATCCCATACAAGATTGTAATGGAGAAAGTTAATGTACCGGAGGTTATATCTACACTCAAAAAGGATGATGGTCAAATGACAAGAACGTGGCTAGAATCAACAAATCATTTATTGAACAAACTATTACCATTGGATATACTGGAAGGAGAAAACGATGATCAGAGAAAGAAAAGAGATGCCTTCAAAGGAAGCTACAACGGAGAGAGGTTAATGTATCCGTTTGATAAATCAGAAGTTCGACTGGCAATCAGAGACTGTAGAACAGGGTAATCACCTGGACCAGATGGAATACCTTCAGAAGTCATATTGGCGTTGGAAGAACCACTAGTTCCTATTCTTACAGAGCTATTTAATGAGTGTATATACGAAGGAAGAATACCATACTGTTCGAAAAATGCAAATGTGGTAATTCTGAAAAAAGCAAAAGATAAAGATCCTACAGAAGTAAAATCATACAGACCAGTGTGTTTGCTAAACACTATAGGAAAGATCCAAGAAAGACTACTAAGTAAACGTATACATGAGTTTAGGACTATGATTGGCATGACAGACACTCAATACGGATTTCGGAAGCACAGATCAACTGATGATGCAATAAATAAAGCATTAGAGAACATAAAATTAAATCCCAATAGGTATGTCATAAATATATTCTTTGACATTTCTGGTGCATTCGATAATCTGTGGTGGCCAGAATTGTTCAAAATTATGAGAGACAAAGATTATCCAAGATGTTTATATAATATGTTGAGGGACTACTGTAAAGACAGAACCGTAACATTAGTAGCTGAAAGCAGGAAATTAATCAGAGATGTTAATAAAGGAAGCCCTCAAGGGTCAATATTGGGTCCTATCTTTTGGGATATACTAACTGAACCGATTCTGGAGAGATTAAGACATTCAAATTCCACATCAGAAGTTATAGCGTATGCAGATGATCTGATGGTAATTATAGATGGGAATAATCGTAGAGAAATAGAAAAGAAGGCTAAGAATATCACTGAGACCTTGCAAGACTGGTGCAATGACGTAAAACTAACCATAGCATACTCAAAATCAGCATACGTAGTAACGAAAGGTAAACTAAAGAGGAACCCAGTAATTAGAATAAACAATGCACCGATACCAAGAAGGCAAAGTTTAAAATACTTAGGTATAATTGTCGACGAGAATTTGACTTTTAATACGCATATTGATTACATAAGACACAAAACTTCAAAAGTGATGGGAAAGTTGACGTCGTTGATTCAAAGGAATTTTAAATTACCCACTGATATCATCAAATTGTATCATACAAGTATTGCAGCTGGGATTATGGGATACGGAGCAAGTACATGGGCTCAAAGGCTTTGCAATAAAAGAAACAAAATGCTAATAAGAAGAACACAAAGACAGATACTTTTAAGGTATGCAGGCGGAACTAAGACCACCCCCACGATGGCTCTATTCGTAATCCTAGGGATATGGCCGATGGACTTCATCATAAGATATAGAGGTGCAGAATACTGGAGAAGAAAGAATAACCGGCAAAATGTACGAGAAATAGTAGGTGTAGAATGTGAGACAAGGATGCAAATTAAAAGGACAATATTACAGGAATGGCAAAACGAATGGGACAGCATAGAGGAAGGACGTCGAGTTTATGAACTACTTCCAACAATAGAAGAAAGACTAAGGATGAGCCACTTCAAACCGACTAAAGGAATAATCCATTTTATTAGTGGACATGGACCTTATGCCACCTACTTTAAGAGGATAGGAAGACGAGCGACAAGTCTATGTACAGCATGCAGCATAGAGGACACACCAGAACACCAAATTTTCGAGTGTCAAGAGCATCGAGAAGTGGATAATTTGAGACAAGAGCTGCAAGGAAAGACAACATGGGAAATAATAAGAGATGCAGAGGAGTTCAATAAGTTAGACACAATAACAAACATCATTTCAACAAAAGCTTGGGAACAATATATAACTTCTAAGAAATCGACACCAATGGAATTGGCTACACCTGCAACACTTCAACAAATAAGACGATCAACTAGACTCCAAAGACGAGAGATGGAAGGAAATATGAACATAGGAAGAGATCCAATTGAGGAAGCAACACCAGTAGGAGGAGAGGAATAAAGAGATTTTGAAATTGAACATATCCATGAGTTGGGAGAAGAAGAGCTAATAAACCAACAAGGTGATATAGACTGAAATCGGACTGACTTGACAGCGATATATATATAATTGAAGAGAGAGACTAACTTGGAAACAAAAGAAAAAAAAATAATTAGGATAGTTAGGTTAGTTGACTGCAAAGTTTAGCAGTCACTTAGGTTATTGTTTCTGCAAACAATTAAAAGTTATTCTTATAATTAATAAATGTATAAATGAAAATAAGAAATAGTTAAAAGGTTCCGATATAGAATCTAGGCATCGGAACATAAGAAAGCAGAGTTTATTTTTTATTTATTTTTTATTTTTTTTATTTATTTATTTATTTATTTTTTTTCCTCTAGGTCATTGAAGCGGTTCGCCAGGTCCTCGACGCGCTCGTCCACTTGACCCATCCTCTTGCCCAATTCCGTCACGTCATCCCTCACGCCGGCCAACTGTTCTTGAAATTTGGTGGCGAGGACCTCGTTCGCCTCCTTCATTTCCGTGGCCAGACTGTCGTTCGCTGCCTTCATTTCTGTGGTCAATTCTGTCTTTATTTCTTTCAACTCTGCGGCCAGGTTATTTGCCGCTTCTGTTTTTGTTGTTAACTCGTTCATCTTCGCAGCCAAGTTGTTATTTGCCGCTTCCGACTTCGCTGTTAATTCGTTCATCTTCTGCAAAAGCATTTCCAATGCCGATTCCATGGCCATAATGTTCAGTGATGTTGTTATCCCGCTTCCTGACACCAGTTGTGACTTTGTGGGTTCGTGAAATGATAAAACGAGGTTACAAAACACAAAAAAACTACACTTTATTCTCCTCGAAATACACTATTCACCTTACCTTTTGCTAGCTAACCTAAAACTGTTTTTTTTTTACAAAAACTACATTCAACTGTCTCTCACTTCCGGTAACGATCGGCCATCATTTTTCATCGGCTTCGCGAGCCTACCACCAGGGTGACAATACTATTTTTGCTGAACAAGAAAATATGAACCACACACCAGAGGGAGAGCAAGAGGCAGCAGTGGGTGACGATACTTTAAATTATTAACAAACTCATGGTTCCTCACAGCACTGCCCAACCTGGCCCAGTGCTTATTCATCTTCTGTTAGCTAAACTTTATATATTTCATTATTTATTTCTTTATATTCATTTTCTTATTTATTGCAAGTAGAAAAAATATATGCAGTAACATTAGTAGCAGTATGTCTTGCAAAATACTATTTTACAAGTAGAAACGGTTTTTGCCAGAGCACACATGAATGCATACTTTATATTTAAATAACAGTGTGCATGAGATTAGCATTTAGTGACCCTAAATATATCTCAAATAGCATTTACAATCATCATTTGCACTATTAATGCGTTCGTTTCATTTGTGAATACTTCTTAGTATCTTAATTATTTTTACCTAAAATGCTTAGCAAAACTTTAACTGCATTTTTCTTAAAACTAGCTTTTGGTGCATATACCTTTGCTATTCTAAGGGCCTCATGTGATGTTGGGGTCTTCTTCAACAACTAGCTTTGCAAAGTGATCTGCATTTCTCTTCCAGCTATCCCTGCATATTCTTGTCCCCAGTCAAAGTGCATAATGCAGTTCTTGTGTACCAGAGAGATTATCTTGTTTCATATATGTTTAATTAGCCTGTTCCATTTGAATGGTTTTAATAAGTCTAAGATTATTTGACTTTCTGAAATACTGCTACACGTTTGCGACACACGACATTGCCACATGGTTTTAATAGCCAGCATATTTTTGTAGTTCAAAGATTTTTTAAATGGCTATTTGCTCTGCTTGGTTGTGCGACGTCTAACATGTAGTTCAAACTTAAATTTTTGAGTTATGTTTCCATTTCAGATATTATCCTGCAGATCCTGCCTTATCTCCAGTCTTGCCGTCATTTGTAAACATTTCTGTTGCACAGATAACATTTCTTTCAACTTCTTGGATGTTATGTTCCCATTTTCAAATATTATTCCTGCAGCACCTATCTTATCTCCAATCTTGGTGCCTCTGTAAAGATTCCTATTAATAGGTAATATTTCTTTTAACTTCTTGAACTCTGTAGGTGATATCTGTGTCTTACTTTAAGTGCTAGGTCATAATCTACAGAGTGTGTTTTTGTTACTCTTTCTACTTCTCTTCTGTGATACACTGTATGGGTCATATTCGTGCTACAATACAAGAGGCATCTTAAGTTATTGTTCTTTTGCAATTTTTTGGCTTTTGCAATTTGAATATTTATCAATCTATGAACTTGTTTGTATTTGATAGATTTTTGTTTTGCCAAAATATCTTCTATCGTACCAGTGCTCCGTAGGTTAAGACAGGTGCAATAGTCCATAAATTTGTTCAAGTTCTTCTCAGGAAGCAAGCCAGGTGAAAAGATTATTAGAAATCGACGTTTCAACAGCGTACATCTCTCCTATCTCAGGATATTTATTAAATAGTTCAGCACTTGATGTCCTAAGCCCCATTGCAGTTGTTTTTGCTAGCATTTTGATAAGGGTTATCCATCTTTTTACTGTGCACTGAATGTGTTGTAATATTGAAATTACTACTGTCACCCAATTATCGGAAAGCACGACCAACTGGAGCTGGGTAGGGGACAGGAGGTATTCAGGCGACGCCCACCCATTTATCTTGTAGCGCTAACATAGGGGATGGTTAGAAAGTGTCACTAGGCACTCTACCGTCTCTTTCCCCTCCCCCTGACTTCTGGAACAACCAGGATATTTCATCTAACCCGGAACCTTGTAGATTGGCCAGTTGGTCCTATATAAGCGATGCGTCGGGCTGGAGGAGAGTTCAGTTCTTGGTGAGCAACAAAATATTTCCACCAAATTTCAGGTTTAGCAATGGGCAACACCCTATCATTCTTCCTGGCCAATCTGTACATGAGTGCATTAGAAGATTCACTAAAACTTTTAAATATCCAAGAAAAAAGATTCAACTTCACTGTAGAAATAGAAAATGACGAGTATTCACCATTTTTTGATCTAAAAATATTGAGAAATAAAAAAAGACTAAACTTTGCATTTACAGAAAACCAACAGACAGACAACTACATAAAAGCTAATGGCTACAACCCAAGATCCCACAAACAGGCATTCTTCAATAGTTTAGCATACAGACTGGTCAACATCCCTCTCACAGAGAAGAATACAAAACAGAATACAACACAATTATTGAAATAGCACAAAAAAAGAACTTTCCCAAATCATTAGTAGACAAAAAAAATGAACTTAGCAAAAATGAAGAAGCTACTAAAGGAAACCACAACCCTCTCAGCTACAGAAACTAATATGATTTCCAAAAAATGCACTTAATATCCTGGGCCTATGATAAATTCAAAGAAGTCTTCAAAGAACAAAACATTAAACTTGCACCAGTCAGCCATTTCTCCTTAAAAATCCTAATTTGCTCAAACATGCCATTTCATCTAACAAAAAATCTGGTATATACCAAATTGAATGTAGTAACTGTAATCAAATTTATGTTGGAAAAACCAAAATAAATTTATAAACAAGAGCAAAGGAACACTTTAGAAACTTAAAATATAAACAATTAGAAAAATCAGCAGTTGACACGCATTTTCGGGAAAAAAACCACAACATAAATCCAGAACCAAAACTACTAAAACATACATCAGGAAAACAAGAACTATCCACATGGGAACAAATCTTCATTTCTAAAAATAGGAACAAAGTATTCAATTTCGAAATCCGCCAGAAAGATTTGTTCAGCAAGTTCCTTGAACTGCCACCAGAGGAGGCCTATGACAAAATATCGTCAACTACACCAATGAGAACCAGTTGATGGCCGGTTGAGGATAGAGGCAAAGTCTCTGAAACATGTTTAAAATAAAAGTAAGTGTTGTTTAGTGTCATTAATCGACTCCCTTTAAATTTAATTTAGTAATTAACTTCCACTGATCTTAAGAAGTTGATGTTAATACTTCTATCTTCTTTATACGAGATTGATTTCATGAATGTTTACCCACATCTTCAGTCAACATACCTCAAGGATACCATGTATTTACGTATTACCAACATTTGAAGGTGAAACAAACCTAAAAACAGAATCAATTGACGGTATGTCAAAATTCATTACGCGATTTTTATTTTTTAAAATAAATATGTTTTCCCAAACTATTAAATCTATGGGAACATTTAATTGTTTTAATAATTTAACTTTGGTATTTATTTCATGGTTAAATATTTACTGTTAAGAAAATGTTCTTTCTTTCTGGTTTCCAAACTGCGTTTCTTCTTTCCAATATAAACCTGATCACAATCCAAACAATTAAATTGATAAATACCATATTTTTTATTATTAGGAATTTTATCTTTTTTAGAAAATTGTAATAAGTTTTTAATACTATATTTATTTTGAGGAACTATAGTTATACCAACTTCTTTAAAAAAATTTGAAAATGTTTATTAACCCAAGGAAGGTAAGTGAATTTTTTAAATTTATAATCATCTTTTATTTCTTTAAGAGTAGGAATATTATTAATACTTTTTTGATATTGAAATTTTTCAATTTTCTTTTGTATAAAATCTTCATTAAAACCATTAATTAAAGCAGTATTAATAATATGTTTATATTATTTATTAAATTCTTCTTTATTCAGGGGTATATTTATTAATCTATAAATCAAACTATTAAAAACAGCAAATTTATGTGGAAAAGGGTTAAAACTTTTATTTTTTATGTAATTATCAATATGAGTAGATTTCCTATAAATACCAAAATGTAATTTGTTATTATTTCTTATTATTTTCAAATCTAGAAAAGGAAGATATCCATTAATTTCAGTTTCTAATGTGAATTTTATAGCTTTATCTTGTAAATTTAGTAATTTTAAAGCATCATTAATTTGTTTTTCAGGAACAATAGCAAAAATATCATCAACATATCTATACTGGAGCTGAAATCCAGTCAGCACTTAAGATCACACTTTGTGGCAGTTCATGTATTCTGAAGTGAGTGCTATAAAATATATTTTTTGTTTATTTTGTTTGCATTAGTGCTAGAAGTGGTTAGGTAATATTGAGGTTCACTATGAAGGTGTGAATATATATGTAAACTAAGCTTGATCAGCTTAAAGGAATTGCCTCATTGAATAGCCACATACTTTGTGATTGTAAAGGTGTATGAGTCTGCATCCCTCCCCTCTGCCTTGCAGTCTGCAGCTCAAGCTTAAAAAGCTTTGGTGTGTTTATGGTTGATGAAAAGAGAGCTTTTTCGCACAATAATTTACTATGATTTTAAAATGGTTTAAATGGGACCGAAAATCTTGAGTGCTTACAACAGACTTTTCAAACTTGCTCCCTCCCATGCCTTAGTTTTCTGGTTGTTTCATAAGTTTAAAAGAGGCGAAACATCATTAAAGCATTAGAGGAGTGGTTGTCTGCCTACAACAACGACTGCAGAAAACGAAACTACTATGAAAAAATGGTCCATGAAAAAACAAAATTGTGTGAAAAGAAAATTTTGACAACTATGCAGATTGGATTGTCGGTGGTTTCCAAAATGTTGCATGACTATTTTTGTTTGTAGTATCACCCTTTTGGGAGCAAAAGTGCACCTGTGTTGAATAGGGTGAAGAAATGCCGGCCAGTTTTGACGGAGGCAATTTTTGATGGATTTCTGACATGGTCGCAGGTGATGAAACTTGCATATGTCAATTTGACTTTTAGAATGTCAATCAGCTGTGTGGATCTTTCCAGATGAGAATCTTCCAATGAAAGTGAAGCAACCACACAGCTTCGGGAAGAATTGATGGCCACCTTTTTCTCTAAATCTCATCATGTGGCTACCATTCCTCTAGTTTAACTAAGTACATTTACTGCACACTGGTACAAACAGTTTGCTTGTGAGTTTTGAGAAGCTTTGTGAATTGTGGCTAAGGCTAGAACTAAAAGGAATTCTGCTCTATGATTGACTTTCTGGAGTCCATATAGGTGAATCTGATGACTCATCCCCTCTATATGCCCGCATCGGTAGCATGGTGGTAGCATGTCTGCCTCACGTTCAAGAGGTCCCGAGTTCGAATTTTGGTCAGGGTGAGTTACCTGGATAAGGTTTCTTCCCCTCTATAGACCAGATTTGCTACAAGTGTCTCTTTGGTCCCCACAGTGAAAAATTATATGTATGGAAAGAGGTTTTCAAGCTTTAACAGCTGTTGCAAGTCAAAAGTGACCTTTTACGACTACATTAAAGTAAATGGCAGTAGTGCTTTCATAAGTGATTTGAAAGAGTGCATAAAGTGTAGTGAAAACACTTTGAAAAGCTCCACCAGTCAGACTGATTTTGTCCAGTTTAGTTTTTGTGTATCTCAAAACATGTGTAATGACCCTCATAATCAGTGGCGACTCGTACTCAAAAATAACTGTGCTACAGGAAAAAGTCCATGCAACTCACCCAGTTTTGAAAAATGAAGTACATGTGCCAGTGTTTCTTTTTGCAGAATTTGTCTATCACTCTGCTGTTGAAGTCCTGCATACCTGTGATAAACTTCTCTATAAATAGCATGGCCAGAGGGGTGAACTTTTCCTTAGAAAGTTTTTTATCCTCTTCAGATCCGTAAACAGCATTCTGGTTCTGCAGTAGACATGGAAATTGCCACAATAATTCTTAAAACCTTGTTATCACTTCACTAAAGGTGTTTTGCAGAGTGTTCTTCAGTATGAACTGCAGTAGCGGAGGGGCACCTTTTATCTTCCTGACTAGGGGGCTGATGAACGCACAGTTGAACGACCTTAACACAATCATCATCATCATTATCATCATCATCATCATCATCATCATCATCATCATCATCATGTATCTTCCTGAATTTCAAATGTTGCTGAGTTCGGTTCGGAGTTTGCTTTTGTCAAGTTCTTTATAACGGATCGCTGACAATGCTGAGTTCTGTTTCAGGAAACATTCGAGAAAATAATTCACAGTTGTCGGCGTCCAGATGTTCCATAGACTCGAAGCGGCTATTACCTGTGATATCATTTGATCATGCACTTCTTTGGCTTCTGCTGCTAAGTTCGTTTCCCTACGACGTCTTTTTTGCATCTTGAACATTACATGATTCAAATCTGAGTTATATTGTCCGTTCTGCTACGCACGAGGTCAAGAGGTCCAGAGGTAGTCCTAGTCGGGCGGGGCTATTTTTCTTTTTCCCCGTCCGGGTGTCTTATGCCGCAGTTCCTAACCGCTTCGCAGCTTAACCTGCAAAATGAGCTAATTGGTTTCATGTTCTGCTGAGGTGTTTGAATTTTTTGGGAAATTTGGAATGGGATGCCATTGTTTAATTCTCATAGGCAGCTACACTTAATCGTCGCCCCGTTTTGGGAGACACGATTTAAGTTTTTGCTCCGTTTTGGTTACGGGTTGTATATCGGTTGATCCATCAGGCGTAAAAATGGGTCCTAGAGACATCTGGGGTTTCTCTTGTGTTAACCAAGGGGTCCCAAAACGTCTCTTGGTAGTCTGAAGGATGGCAAGCATCTTTGATCCCTCTGGTCATACCTGCCCAGGGAGTTCACTAAAGGGTTGGGGTGATTTTGGATTTTTTCGTACATTGATCGTGCCCTCTCGCGGATGACATCGACAATGTACGGGATCTGGGAGTGCTCATGTAGGATATGAGTAGGAAATCTCCAGTCTGTATCCCCCCAGGGGCCTACTTTGGTAGGTACGGGTTTGGCGCACCCGGGGTCCCGAGCCAACAGTCTCCCTCGTGTGGGCTCCTCTTCGTGATTGAGGGAGACGGTCAACAGGCCCACCCACGTGTAGGCCGTGCGTGGAGACCCATGAAGAAGGTTTTTAGATTCTTGTCTAGTTTAGAGTTTAGGATTTAGTGAACGAAATTTTTAGTAGGTTTTGATTGATGTTTTTTATGTACGTGTACTTTTAATAGGTTTTGTTACACTTGTATAGTTTTTAGAAAGTTTTATATCTGGCTTTTGCCATGACTAGTTTTTTAAAGGGCGCTGATGACCGCCGTAGTTGAGCGCGCTTATATATCATCCAGTCTGTATCGTATATGATACGAAGTACTTTGTTCCGCAGCGTCTGGAGCCTGACGAAAGTGGTATTAGCCACTGTTCCCCAGATCTCACAGCCGTACAGAATCATAGGAGGAATGATCGCCCGATACGGCTGGAGTTTGAGTCGGATGTGCATAATTGAGCGGAAAATAGGGTATAGGCTCCGGAGTACGACGTGCCCCAGCTGGACCTTGCCCTTGACGTGCGGAACGGTCCAGCGTCACTCCGAGATACTTCGCCGTTTGCACCCATAGGATTCTACGGCGCCGTAAAACAAAGTTCTGCTGCAACTGGTTGGCTCTGGTTTTCGGCAGGAGAATTGCACAGCTCTTCTCCGGGTTAATTGCCATTCGCCATTTTGCGCTCCATTCGCCAATGGCCCGGAGCTGGGTTTGGATTTGCCGCAAGCTGCACCGCGTGTTCTTATTTACTGCGACCATGAGATCATCCGCATACTGACAGGTGTGGGTGTTGTGGTGCGTTGGAATGTGGGCCATGTAAGCTGCGAAGAGGAAGATGAGCCAGATATTAAACTCTCCGTTTTCCAAACTGGACGCAGACCACGAGCTTTATGCACTGTCTAGACTGATGCAGCATTTTCTAGCTCATAAAAAAAAGTCTTATCAAAGATTCTTTGCTCGTATATGGTGTTCACAATTCTTCGTTTGAAATTCCACTTCGTTGCGGAGCTACAAGGCACTGTGCGAGCAACAGTGAATTAAATTTATAAGAATTACGTTTTACACTCACATAAAATAAAGAAACTGATATTTCGCAACTGAATACTTAAAATGCGAGTATATGAGCCACATGCATGGTTATGTTCGCGGGAATGGATATCGTGCCAACATGAATGTAGGTGATTCACTAGCAATCTGCCCTGAGATTTAATAACCATTAGTATTGGATCTGGTTACGTAAGAAGGATGGAGATAATTTCTAGAACTAAATGTAAAGTAATGATTAAGTGTTTAATGAATTTCAATGCATATTCAAGTTCTAGTACTATAACTATGAGTGTTGGTGGCCCTGCTTTGCCAGCTCCAGGCATATGTTTTAGTGCAGACAATGAACACCGCACCACACAGAAATGCAGAAATGCAACATTTGTGTGAAACTTACGGGAACTTAAGTTATCAGGGAGGCAAGAGGGTAGAGCATGTATGTACAGTACTGTTCTCAGCACGTGGAGGTTTCTAGGATGCGTTCCATTAGCTACGCAGGTGTTCTTCATGTGAAAGAAGTACTTCATTCGATGCCTTATAACCACAATAATGCATTGTTATTTACGTGGTCTTTCAAAATGTCTACTATGTGATTTACAAAACAGAAAATAGCGTGTTGCAGTACTGCAGCAAGTAAGGACGAGCCACCCCTGCTCATAATTTCGATGCAATTTTTACATTGTGCTTTGGCATATTAGCTCCTGATTTAAGTAAATGCTGTAAGTATAAGGAGTTACTTCTTTTGCCTGATATAAATAAAACTTATGATTTAATTTTGTAGGTCATAATTTATCTGCAGCTCATTTTAAATTTTCTTTAGACTGTTAGCATCATTTCTGCTAACGATTTGTAATCCCCTTTGATCAAGATAGCCAAACTATCTACAAGGGCATTGATGTTGCTTTGCGAAATGAAATCCAAATGTAGATCTGATACTGCAGAAGCCAGGGTGGTAGCATGAACCCTGTGAACAACTCTTTCTGTACTTCTGTGTTGAAAGACAATTATGCTCTTTTTTGTGGTAATTTATGTCCTCCAACGTTAAGTCATATCGGACGATGAATGGAATGGGTGAAATAATGCTCAAATGAGCCCGGGGTCCATAGAGCTTAGAGTTACCCGACATTCATCTTTCGGGTTAAGGAAAACCCCCGGAAGAAACCTTATCCGAGTAACTCACCCTGACCGAGATTCGAACTCGGGACCTCTTGCACGTGAGGCAGACATGCTACCACCACGCTACCGAGGCGGGCGTTGCTCTTTTGTGGCTTAGGTATCTCTTAGAGAAATTAGATAAGTTTCTTGGACATTTCATATCTTTTAGACTTTTAATTATAAACTGTTTTAATTTGACGCTTTCTTCTATATAATTCTTGGACTACCAAACTGGCAGCAGAGGAGAATGGACTTGCAGCAGAATTGCTTCCACGGAAGTAAGGAAAACGGATCTAAGTGACACAAAAACCGCATTTGGTACTGAACACGCATTGAGCAGACTTAGCAAAAGAAATATGCACTGAAGTTAGGCTCATTTTTGCAAAGGGCAAGAAAACCAGATACAATCTGTTATCTAGTGAATTCAGAGCTCTGGGTATATTGAAGCAAGATTCCATTTTACCTGTTTTGCCTGCTGATAAGGGGAATGCCTCCGTTGTGATGGATACTGAGGACTATGACAAGAAGATGAGAGTTTTGTTAGAAGATTCCGCCTTTCAAATGCTAGCCAAAGATCCGACAGCCAAGATTACTAGAAAAACTGTGAATCTCATTAAGACCTTGAGCTCGAGACTCCGTACATCGTCCCACAAGCGCTCCTCCTAGATTGTATGGATTGCCTAACATTCATAAACAGGGGGTACCCATGCAACCTATTATGAACACCATTGGCTCGCCTATATTTCTTCTTGCTAAATGTCTTACTACTTTATTACATCCTTTGCCATTTTTACCATCCCTCCGCTACAACACTTGGAGGCGACCGCCATAAGGCCCTCCTTAGGTGGTTCAGATGTAGTGCTTGTAGCGGTGTATGATCCGCCCAACCATCCCTTCTATGAAGCGGATTACAGGGCACTCCTAAACCTAGACCACAGAGTGTGCATAGCTGGCGACTTCAATGCCAAACACCCAGGCTGGAACAGCCGCATCCAGAATGGCAGGGGAAGGAGCATCTACCACATCATCAGCGGAGACCCAACCCTCCATGCGCATGGCCCGCGGGGTCCAACGCATTTCCCGCCTGATGGCAGGGCGGACGTCATAGACTTCGCAATCACAAATAACATTCCATTTCATCTGGACCTCACGGTGGTAAACGCTTGGATTCTGACCACAACCCAGTTGTGATCAATTCAGACGTTACCGTCGCAGCTCTGGAAACGGCTGAATGGGTGGATGAAGTCGATTGGGATGCCGCCATACTTGAAATCCATAACTTCGTGGACGCCCGCCCTCGAATCGACTCTGTGGAGTACTCGAGGTGGCAGCCAAGGAATTCTCCACATCCACCTTTAAGGCGGTCCGTGCTCACACACCGCATTCCAATCGAGGCACCAAACCCCACAGATATCCCAGGACCCATCAAGCAGCTTATAAGGGCTAAACTGCTGTGAGAAAGCTGTGGCAGAGATTTCGCCATCCCAGGACAGAAGTACACCAGAGGTTCAAATCCCTGGTCAGACGACTCCTAAGAGCACACCGCAAAGAGGCCTGGGAAAACATGTTAAGGCAAATCAATCTCCAGGAGAGAAAACCGTGGCGAATAGTCCGTAGCCTACGGAAAGACAGAACAGTACACCAGCACCCCTTGCACAGCCCTAGAGGTCGACTCGTTTACGAGTCGAGAGAAAAAGCATATGCACTAGCGGACTATCTGGAGGCCCAGTTCCAGCCCAGGATTGAGCCAGTGGATGATGACCATGGTGACCTCGTGGAACGAGTGGTGGAGCACTTCCTGGAAGCTCCGCCCCCGGACCAAGAGGAGTCCACATTCCCATAGTAATCCCTAGAGAGTTAGCCACCACGCTAAACTCTCTAAGAACCAACAAACCCCTGGGCAGGAGCGCGTCACAGCGGAAATGCTCAAACACCTCCCACGCAGAGCCGTGATTTACTTAGCCCGTATGCATAACGCATGCCTGTCCATGCGCCACTTTCCAGATGTCTGGAAGGAGGCGCGCTTGGTATGCGTTTTAAAACCGGGGAAAAATCCGGTCTTCCCCTCCAGTTACCGCTCCATCGGCCTTCTACCAGTTTTGTCGAAGTTATTCGAAAACTGCTCCTCTCCCGGCTTCTTTCTCACTTAGAGGAAAGGGGCCTATTCCCGGAACACCAGTTTGGCTTCCCTTCTGACCACTCCATGACCGAGCAGGTTGCCGAGAAGGCCTCCCTGGGATTCCAGGAAATGTCTAAAACGGTAGCAGTGCTGCTTAACGTGGAGAAGGCATTCGCCTAAACCTGGCATGAGGGGCTCATTTACAAGCTCCTAGAGCATGAAATCCCCCTTCCATACTTTTCCTTGGTTGCCGGTTTCCTCGGAAACCGAAGCTTCCGAGTAAAGGTGGAGGGAGCGCCACCACAGAGGGCCCATTGGCGCTGGAGTGCCGGTAGGCAGCGTACTGTCGCCGGCACTTTTCGCAGCTTACATGGCCGGCATTCCAACGCACCACAACACCCACACCTATCAGTATGCGGATGATCTCATGATCTTCGCTGTAAATAGGAACACATGGTACAGCTTCCGGCATATCCAAACCCAGCTCCGGGGCAAAATAGCGAATGGCAACTAACCCAGAGAAGATCTCTGCAATTCTCCTGGCGAAAACCAGAGCCAACCGGTTACAGCAGAACTTCGTTTTACGGCGCCGTAGAATCCCATGGGTGCAAATGGTGAAGTATCTCGGAGTGACGCCGGACCGTAAGTTAACTAACGTTCCGCACGTCAATGGCAAAGTCCAGCTGGGGCAGGTCGCGCTCCGGAGCCTATACCCTATTTTCCGCTTAACTATGCCCCTCCGACTCAAACTCCAGCTGTATCGGGCGATCATTCCGCCTATGATTCTGTACGGCTGTGAGATCTGGGGAACACTGGCTAATACCACTTTCGTCAGGCTCCAGACGCTGCAGAACAGGGCACTTCGTATCATATACGATAGACTGGAGATTTCCTGCTCATATCCTACATGGGCACTTCCAGATCCCGTACATTGTCGATGTCATCCGCGAGAAGGCACGATCAATGTACGACATAATCCAAAATCACAACAACCCTTTGGTGAACTCCCTGGGCAGGTCCAACCAGAGGGAACAAAGACGCTTGCCATCCTTCAAACTACCAACAGACGCCTTGGGGCCCCTTGGTTAACCCAAGAGGAACCCCAGATGTCTCTAGGACCCATATTTACGCCTGATGGCTCAAACGATGTGCAACCCGTAACCAAAACGGAGCAAAAACTTTAAATCGTGTCTCCCAAAATGGGGGAACGCCTAAGTGCAGATGCCTTTTGAGATTAATCAAGGGTATCCCATTCCAAAGTTCCCAAAAATTCAAACAAACACCCCAGCAGAACATGAAACCACTTTGCTCATTTCGCAGGTAAAGCCGCAAAGCGGCTAGGTACTGCGGCATAAAGACACCCGGACGGGGAAAAGCCCCGCCCGACTAGGACTACCTCTGGACCTCTAGACCTGTCAGCATCATATCATGAATTATAGCCATTTTATGTAGGCTATTTCGGCCTTGAGGGTGGATGTGGAGGATATTTACGTAAGTTTTGATATAGAATCTTTGTTCACGAGATTGTCTTTAGAAGATTCATTGAGCTTGTTATTTGAGCATTCCTGAAGGTGTCACCCAGCTATTTAGACAGACACTTACATCTACTTATTTTACCTACAGTGGTAAATTTTTGAACAAACTGACGGGGTGGCCGTAGGCTCACCACTTTCACCTGCCATTGCAAATTTCTTTAAGGAAAAGTTTGAACATACGGCTATGGACACTCCTACAGACAAACCTAAGGCCCTTTTTTAGACATGTTGATTACAGTTTTGTTATCCGGCCCCATGGGATAAAGAAGTTGGAGGCTTTCTTAGACCAGCTAAATAGTCTTCACTCTAACATCAGATTCATGATGGAAGTTGAAAACAATTGCTCCCTTCCCTTTTTAGATGTATTGGTATACTAGAAACATGAAGGCACCTTGCGTCATAAAGTATTCAGGAAGCCAACATACCAACCGCTATTTGGATGCGTCCAGTCATCACCATCCTATTCAGAAGAGGACGACCATATCAAGGGGTCAGCTCCAAAGCATACTAGACCTTAATCACGTGCTAATCCCGAGAAATTTGGGTTCCGGAGACATGTTTTCCACAACTCACCAGCTCCTTCGCCTTGTGGACGAAGGTTCAGCATTCGGCATTAAGTTACAGCCCTCTTCCTCAACATTTCCCAAGCATTCGATTCTGTAAAGCACGAAGGCCTCCTACTTCGCCTCATCCACTTTAACATCCTATCCTAACTCTTACACCTAGTATACCACTACCTTCAAAACCGATCCTTCGTAGTCGTCAAGGACGATATCCTGTCTCAGTCCTACGCCATAAATGCAGGAGTAAAACAAGGCAGGGTTCTTTGGCCCCTGCTTTTCTTTACTTATATAAACACCCTTCCAACCCTAAGAGGCTGCACCCTCTACCTATTTGCCGACGACAGCCCACTTACAGCTGCATCAGCTCGCCATGCAAATGCGGTGCAACAACCTCAACGCTTCGCTGATACGCTCTTCGTCTGGTTTTCAGCCTGGCGCCTGACATTAAACGCCACAAAATCTCAGGCCGTCACCTTTACCCCTACCTTAAGAATCATACATTCAAATCATCATATTCCCATACACATATTTCCCTCCTACCCTAACATCTCCGAATCTCTAATTCAATTATCACAGCCCGCCTTGGTAGCGTGATGGTAGCGAGTCTGCCCCACCTTCAAGAGGCCCCAAGTTCGAATCTCGGTCAGGGTGAGTTAGCTGGATAAGGTTTTTCCCGGGATTTTCCCTTATCCTGAAAGACGAATGTCGGGTAACTCTAAGTTCTATGCACCGTGGGCTCATTTGAGCATCATTTTACCCATTCCATTCATCGTCCGATATGACGAGGTGGACGTAAAATTACAAAAAAACTACATACCCACCATCGTTAACAAAAAGCAACCTCTCCCAATGCCAGTAAGGGACCTAGTCCCGGTATGGCAAAAGTCGAAACAAAGTCCTCTGCGGAGGACGACCCTCCTTCAACGACCTCATGGCTGTGTGTGTCTAGGCCTCGCTCAAGCCACACCCACCCAAGAACAGCGTGCACCCCCGGCCCCACAATGCAAACAAGTAACACATGCAGATCCACCACAAAGAAACACCAGGTTCCTTCATACCTAAAGGAATCAAGCGAATTGATTGCAGACACGCTATCCCACCGCGAAGCCTTCAAAAACGGCCTGGTATTGGCGGATATCCTAACCAAATTAATTATCCCCAACGTAGATATAGGCTGGCAGATCTTTCAAGATCGCGCCAGTTGGCTGTTGGAGATATCAGCATCACCAAAACCTGATCCTTACTACACCTTTGACTATGTCACAGGATTTCTGAGAATCCTAATACAGCTCAGCGATGTCTAACGCACGTACCATAATCAATTGCAGCGAGCTCCGTAGAAAAACAAAATATTTCCTCCAGAGAAACAGCATTCAACTAGCACTCTTACACAAAACACACCTGGGACCCTTTTTCCGCTTTTCAGTCTCAGGTTATTCGGTATACCGAAATGACATATATAGAAGAGGTGGAGGGATAGCTATATTAACAATAAAAACACCAACATTTTACTAACTGAACCAGAGGAACCAACATTCATACACAGAGTACAAAATCACAGACCAGGCTCCGTCCCAGCCTCCACTTCTCCCAAGAGTAGCCCCAAGTCTGCGTCCGCCAGCTGCCCCTCCTCAGGCCTGCGCTATCCCAGTCATCTGCAGGCACTGCCGTGACTACTCGAACTGCTGCGGCACGCTCCTTCTCTTCCACTCTTGTGCATTGGCCGCACTCCTCTGGACAGGGTCTACGTTGCCATGGCTCTTCCCTCTACGATGTTTCGAGGTGAAGTCGTATTCCTGCAGCCTCTGGACCCAACGTGCAGTCTGGCCTTCCAGGTTCTTAAAGCTCAATTGCCAGGTTAGGGCGGAGTGGTCAGTCCTCAGGAGGAATGTTTGACCGTACAGGTACTTGTAGAAGTGCTCCAAGGTCTTTAATACCGACAGTAACTCTCGCCGGATGACGCAGTAGTTCTTCTCTGCCTTGGCTGAAGACGCGCTGGTATCGTCTCAGCAGTTGTCGAGCCTTCTCGAGCTGTTCTGCGGTCAGGTGATCGGCCGCCCTCTCCAGTAAGTCTTCCAGCTGGTGCCCCAGGTGTTGCGTTGGCACCGGCTCCTGTGTCTTGTTGATCGCTGTCATGATGACCACGAGCTCGCACGTCCCCAGCTCCGTTCCGGCCTGGACATCGTGATCGGTGTCTGCCATGTTGAGCAGACTCACTGGCACGTCCTCTCAGCACAGCAATAATGTCCTGGCTACACAGAGTTCGTGCACAGGCGTCATCTGGTCCAGCATTATGTTCTTCGTCCGCTGGCCTGCCAGTCGCGCCGTCACCACCAGCTCGCTTTTCGCGGGCACAACCACGTCTGCCTTCAAGATGACCCTGCAGATTCCAAGGCACTCTTCGGGTTGTCGGAGTAGCACCTCTTCTCCGAAAAGCCGAAGGACCTTCCTGCCGACTTCAACCGTCGCCTCGTGGCTCCTGAGGGCATTCAATCCCAGATCACCTCTTCAGCCACCATCGCGACGAACATCACAGACGTACGGCACTCCGTCCCAAGGTCAACTTCAGTAGACCCTCCTTCTCCACAGACAAAGTGTCACCCGATGCCGTCACAGGCTGGTATGGTCGGCTTGGCTTACTCTTCGGCAAACCCTTGGCCACACGTCAGGTCTGATGATGGTCACGGCCGCCCCGGTGTCCACCAGCACGCGGCATGGCTTCCCCGTCACGCAACCGTCTGCGATGAGGCTGTCATCCATACGCCAGCTGAAGGCGCGCAGTGTCACTCGAGGGGATGGTGGTGATGGCGCCGACGTGCCTCTCTCCATGACGGCCCTTACTCGTTTTCCGGCTACCCTTCCTGGTGTGGGCAGTCTCTCTCCAGGTGTCCCGGCTGTCTACATCCCCAAAACAGTCCACTAGGTCTTCGCTGGCGTCCCTCGACTGGTCTTCGATCTTCCTTATGGTGGATACTTCTCGTTCTTGAAGTCGGGGTAGCTGTCACCTTGGCCACCTCCATCCTCAATGCTGCCGTTAGCGCCTCGTATATTGGTTTTGTAATTGCCGAGCATTAGGCACGGACGAATCTCCGTGTCTCGTACCCCGTCGACAAATGTGTAGGCAGCCTCTCGGGATACGAACTCTGGTGAGAGGTCGACTAGGGCTTTGCTGGCCAGCTGCTCAATTGCCAGGATGAACTCCTGCAGTGACTCCCCTAGCTGCTGTGACCTTGACTTCAGCTGGCTGCGGTACGCTGCGGCTAAGCAGTGGTTCCCAAAATGATTCTCCAGTGACTCCCAAATGTCCTTGGGCGCCGCCGCTGTCTGAACCACGTTCAGAATTTCCGCAGCCCGTCCCTAGAGGGTGGCTATTAACTGTGTGCCCATCTGTTGTGCTCGGCCACTGCGTCGAACTGGCGGCGGAAGACTTCGGAGGTTGTCGCGCCGTCGTATTTAGGAGGTTTGATGCGCGCCGATTTTGTGTCGCGTCCCGGCGCGTCGGCCTTCAAGTCCTTCAACCTTCTGCCGGCGATGTCCTCTACCATGTCGTTCAGGGACTTTGTGTTACGGTCGACCTTTCCCTCCAGGTTGTTAACGCGGTTCGCAAGCTCTTCGACATTTTCCACCATGGCGTTCAGGGACTTGGAGCTACTGTCAGCCTTTACCTCTAGGTCATTGAAGCCATTTGCCAGGTCTTCGACGCGCTCGTCCACTAAGCCTATTCGCTTACTCAGCTCCGTCGCGCCATCCCTCAACTGTTTCTCAATTTTGGAGGCGAGAGCCTCGTTCACAACCATCATGTCGGTGGCCAGACTGTCGTTCGCTGCTCTCATTTCTGTGGTTAATTCGGCCTTCGTTTCTTGCAGTTCCGCTGCCAAGTTGTTATTTGTGGTCTCCAGCTTCGCGGACAGACTCTTTGCCGCTTCTGCTTTCGCAGCGAGGTTGTCATTTGTCGTCTTCATTTCCGAGGTTAGTTCGGCTTTCAATTCCATCATCTTCTCCAGAACCTGTTCCAGTGCAGCCTCCATGTCGTCCCACTCCTGACACCATTATGACTTTGTGGTTTCGTAGAATTAGAATTCCGAGTTGCAGATGTTCCAAATGTTCTTTATTTCCGTAGACTAACACTTATAGATTACAGCAGCATTACGTTACGTACACAATCAGTCTACCAAGGTCGATAACAATAACAAACAGCTTACTCAACTTCCACTGTTTACAACATCAGCACTCTCAGCTGCTCTCTGCTTACTCACTCCTTAAATAGCTCATTCATAAGTCGAGACTGTTGTGTAAAATCACTAGATGCTTCTGGAATAAACAAGGTACCTAATGACAAAATCCGAATATTCTATCACCTTCCAGAAGCGTGAAACCCTATCTGGTCCGGCAAGTCCTTATCTCTGGGATACACTAACCGTCTGTTTATTTGCCGGCTCTATCAGTTCCTTTGTGTAAACAAGCCGCGCAATCGTAGATAACGTGTTTCGCGACAATATCATATCCCATGATTCCTGCTAAGGCAATTTTTAAAAGCATTTATACTGTAAGAATTAATTGTTGTTGCTCTTGTGTTTACCACACTGTCTTCATTAATATTGAAATTCATAATTTTCATGACCTGAGCTTTATGATCTGACACATAGCTATCAAAAACTCTTTTTTTGTATACTCCTACAATCAATATTAGTGACAACTCTGCAACAGAGGTAGCAGATGTCAATGTGACTCGAGTTAGGACAGTCATATACATTTTTATACAAAACATATTTAGCACTTCTGTAAGTGTTGTAAATGTAATGTTCTCAGTGTAGCAATTAATGTTAATATCTCTTATCATCACAATTTTGTTATTAAGTACTGAATATTTTGACAGCACAGTCTCTAAACCATCGGAAAAATTTGAAATTTCTTCATTTCGTGGTCTATAAACTCCAAGGAGTAATATATTAACCCCATCAGTATTAATTCTAATCCCAGTAATTTCAAAGTCCTTTTCAAAGCAATGTTTGTTCAAATTCATAATTTGTACACATTCATTATATTTTTCATGCGCATATATTACTACACCACCACCTTTAAATTCTGTCCTACATAAACTACTTTGCAATAAAAAAAAAATATCTAATTTTTAGAGCTGAATTTGATGTGCTTTTGAACCATGTTCTGTGATGACTGCAATGTGAGGGGCTAAACTATGTATGAGTACACTGAATTACTCAGTTTTGTTGGATAAATATTGCACATTTTGATGAAAAATAATTAAGTTGCTGTTATTTTCATTTTGTACTACAGGTACCCTATCAAAACAGTTATTATTATCATCAATGCTACCATCAGTTATATTTCCATTAGAAGCAACTTCCTGAAATGTGAGTTTTTCGAGGTTAGGAGTAAGAACAGAATTTTTTTCTATTGCTCTTTAGATTAGGAGTTTCAGGGCTACTCTTACAGCATCGATTATCGTTTGATATTATAAGACGCTTGCGTCGAGAGGTCAGTGCCCGACTGCGCGAGCACAAGGTGCAAACGTGGGAGGACAAAATGGCCAGGTTGCGCGTCGAGGATGGCGACGTGTGGAGGATAGCCAAAGCCCTCATAAATTACAGAGGCCAATACACCTCCCCCATCCATGGCAACCAAGGCCTGGCTTACGATCCCTAAGCCAAAGTCGACGCTTTCGCTGACTATCTTGAACGTACCTTATGTCCAAGAGATGACCTCCAGGACGATAACTTTTCTAAACGTGTTCGTCTGGAGGTGCGTCGTTTCCTGCGCCGCCCTCCTGAGGACGCGGTTCGACTCCCAACCATTCGTCCCAGCGAAGTCCAAGGCGCGCTCCAGTGTCTCAAACCAAAGAAGGCGGCGGGGCCGGACGGGCTGACCCCCTAATGCTCCGCCATCTTCCCTTCAACGTGGTTCTGTTCCTAACTAGGATTTTCAACATGTGCCTCACCCTTGGGTACTTTCCACGAGAGTGGAGAGAGGCCTGGGTGATTTGCATGTTGAAACCTGGGAAAGATCCGGTTCGCCCCTCCAGCTACCGATCCATTAGCCTCCTCTCCACACTCTCGAAAGTTCTCGAGAGGTTGATTCTCATCCGCTTGTCCCCAATATTGGGAGACATTCAAGCCATTCCCGCCCATCAGTTTGATTTTCGTCCTGGACACATAATACACAGCTTCTTGCGACACCGCACATTCCAAGTCACAGTCGCGGGGAAAACATCTACACTCAGACCAGTGAGAGGCGGAGTCCCCGAAGGCTCTGTACTATCCCCCACCCTATTCAACGTTTTTATGGTACATTTCCCAACAGATCCACGAGTCGAAATAGCACAATACGCTGACTACGTGCAAAGACAAACACATTCTCAGAGCCTTCAACCCCTTACAAAGACATCTCGGTCTCACACAGCAGTGATGTACGCGTTGGCGGATGTCCGTTAATCCGGACAAAAGCCACGCCATACTTTTTACAAAGCGCCACGCCCCCGCAGACTGCCCCAACTTCAGCTACCGAGGTCGAAGGATAGAGTGGACCAACCTTGTCCAGTACCTAGGTGTTAACTTAGACAGCGGTCTAACTTTTCGTCAACACATCAGGGACCGAGCGGCGAAGGTACAGGGAGCCATTACTTCCCTGTATCCAATGCTGGGGTCAACCTCGATGCCAGTTGGCATGAAGTTATACCTCTTCCGAGTGCTGGTAATCCCGGTTATGCTTTACGCCTGCGGGATCTGGGGCATGGAAGCAGACAGCTGGCTAGCATGGCTCCAACGTGCACAGAATAGAGGACTTAGGTCTATATATTCTGTGGGACGTTATTTTCCTACCAGGTTGCTTCACGAGGCCTCGAGTCTTCCATACGTGGAGGATGAAATTAGGCGCCGGGCATCAAAATTGTACGCAAGTTTACCCAACCACATAAGCGCCCTTGTCAGATCTCTGGGAGATTATGACCCCACTAGACGTCGTTCTAGACAGCACCGGTTATCCCGCATGGCTTTCGGGTATCCGAGATAACCTAGGAGCTAATCCGAACAGCAGCTAAAGCTGAGCTCCACATAATCCTTCCAAGCTGCTTAGCATCAAAATTATTCCCCAAAGCAAAAACAAATAAAAACACCAGGGTGCAAGGTGTTGCATCCTGTCCTTCAACCCCCAGGTACATCTTGTAACCTCATAAATAACACCATTCTAAAAACCAACATTTCACCCTACAATATCCCGAAATCCACCTTACCTGCGGTAAAACGCTTAACGGGTGGGCACGCAGCAAAAACCCTTTTGGCTATATACAGCCAGTCAGCACCACATGGCATTTACTGACATTTTTATATTTATTCACACTACCTTTTCCATAACATTTTCTATAATTTAAGTGAAAATGTGCATTAGAAGACTCAGAAAAGTCACCGCCGTTCATTAATATGAGTTTTTTGGCTTAAGAAATGCTATATATCTATATAGTACCTTACGAAAAATTAATGAGCCCCATCTGTTAAGATGAAGTCCATCTGTCCCCAAATCCATATCGCTGATCCATGAGTTAGCATCTATAACTGGACAGTTCTTTTGTTCACATATCCATGCCAGTGTAGAATTTATTGCTTCAATATACCGCTGGTCTTCGTCACGTCGTCTCAGAACACCACTGATGCACAATTTTGAACTAGGAAATAGCTCATTGTTCATCTTCATAAGTTTCTTCATCTCCACAATGTCATCAGGATTATTAACAGTGCAGATGTTATTCGTTCCATAATGGATTATTAGAATATCAGAATCGTCGTTATTTTCTTTGAGCTCGCGCGTCAGATGTTTAATTTGCTCACCAGGATAACAGTACACCGAGACATCTTCATCTATTACTTTGCCAGTATGCCGGACAATTGAATCACCTGTCACGATTGCGGTCTTCTTTTCATATAGTGGTTCGTCGGAACTGAGGTTAGATGCATTTTCATCTTCATATTCTGTTTTTCATCCCTGGGCTGCATGTCGACGCTTTATCGTCATAAATTTCTCCCAGTTTCATCATTTACACTTTGCCTGATTCTATTGCCGCAGTGCGATTTGCTCACTTTCCCTGTCGCTGAATTTTCGTAATGCTTTACCTCAGCTTCGTATGTTATTTAATGGCTTGTTTTCATCATCCTTTCTCTTACATTATCCATGATCACAATCTGCTCATATTCCAAACAGTTCATATTCATAGCGAAACACTCAATCACCTTACGGCTTATACGCGTCACAGAACACATCACGAAAGGCTACAACTTAAAAAAAGTAAACGGGAGCTGTGCCACTGGACAAACAACGTGTCCTTGGCTGCGTCGGGCACGCACGCTTACTCCGTAAGGTGATATACAAGTTCCCGGACACAATTACAAAATTAGTCTCAAATTACTTGCGAGACCGAACCTTCTCCACAGTCGCAACTAATACAATGTCCACGCCTCGCCCAATAAAGGTAGGCGTTCCATAAGGCAGTATACTGGGACTACTACTGTTCAACTTATACATAAATGACATACCAAAATGTCCAGCGAGCGCATATCTATTATGAGCAGATGACACCACTATTGTGGCTCAATCGGGCAAATTAACATTCATACATAGAACCTTACAGCAGTCACACAATCACTTAGAGCCTTGGCTTACTAAATGGCGAATCAAAGTGAACACCCCAGAAAAGCTAAGCGATAATGTTAACCATTACTGTTGGACACCGCCTAGCTTCGCTAACACTTTTCATTAACTACATAAGCTGGACCACCAAGCTCTAGAATTCAGGCCAAGATCTCACTTGGCGACCACATATTGAAGATGTTCGAAGGAAAGCTTATGCGCAGTTGCGCAAATTATACCCGCTGATAAATTTTAGCAACTCGCTAAAGCTCAAC
The DNA here is from genome assembly GCA_030765055.1 of Mantis religiosa. Classification (NCBI taxonomy): domain Eukaryota; kingdom Metazoa; phylum Arthropoda; class Insecta; order Mantodea; family Mantidae; genus Mantis; species Mantis religiosa. The sequence goes on along the minus strand of CM060959.1, from coordinate 139,041,796 downwards.
ATGGAATATGACACTGATCAGACCAATTCTAACTTACGCAGCTTCGGTAGGGAAGTACGCGCAAAGAACCCACATTAAACGCACACAAACACTCTAAAATACTAAGTATAATATGCAGAGCACCACTTATCATGCCATCAAAAGAAGTCTACGACGACTTACATATGCACACAATCGAGGAATTTATTAAAAACTGTCCTTTGACATGTACAGCAAACTGCCGGCACACCATAACACATTAATATCTACTCTTGGCCAGTATGAAACAAGGATAGACGTACCTACATAAAAGAACTGTATCACTGTTTGACAGAAACCTAACCAATTCTGACGCTGACAACGTAATTGCAGACTTTTTGGACAATATATTAGTTTCTACTTCATCTTTCAGATACTTTACGTGAGCGACCTCCAAGCCACAGCAGCCCTTGAAGACTTTGAACTACCCAGCCGAGGTGGATCCGGGGAGGAAACAGCCCCCGTCCAAGTACCACACTCCCCGCTACTGCACCGGCTTCGTCAGGATTGCAGATTGACCGGGACGAGTATGGATTGAAGCTTCAGTAACTGACACGACTCCCATTGAGGACCTCATGTATAGCATAGATTATTTCCGCTCCGCTATTTCACCGACTCCCATTGAGGACCTCATGCATAGCATAGATTATTTCCGCTCCGCTATTTCATTGCTTAACTCCCTGTATAATAGGTACACGTTAACAGTAGAAAACGCACGCAACCTAACGCTAACAAATGCACGCATCATCCTATACACAAACACCTTAACTGTTACGAAAGAAAAAGAAATGTGTTTAGGTTGGCAGGACAGTTAAAGCTATAATGTCAAGGACGTTTTGTGTTCTGTTCTTTGGAAAAAGAAACATGTAAGTTTGGCTTGTCAGAAAATAAATGTTTTGTTAGTTTTTGCAGTGAAAGTTTAATTTGGTTAATACTAGATCAGTGATTTAGTCCCTTAACGTAACAATTTGGTGACCCCGACGTGATAGTGATACGTTTTATAAGGTAAGCAACAACAAAAATGGATAAATTCCAAAAACAGCGTAAGCCGATACGTGCATCATTTACGAAAACATATAATGAATTGACTGAGAATTTGGCAAGCGAGCAAGCAGAAAGTGAAGCTACTCACTTGATGCACGCAAAGTTAGAGAGGTTAACTGCTGAGTTATCTTCTTTGGACGAGAAAATCCTCGATTTGTGGTTAGAAGGTGACGCTGATGATGATGCATATAACCGTGAGTACAATGCCATTGAGAATTATAGAGATAAGATGGACGAGATTAGATTAAAAATGCACAAGCAGTATCTGAACTCGAGACCCAAGAGAAAACAGAGAGCAATATATCCATGAACATTTACAGTGCTACAAAAGAAGTGTTGTTACAAACCTTAAATGTAAAATTGAAACACAAAGGTAAAGAAAAGATAGTCCGAGCACTGATAGATAGTGGGTCACAAAGATCATACATTTTGCAGAAAACTGCTAATGAAATGGGGTATCATCCTCTAAAAACAGAAACAATGGTACATAGATTGTTTGGAGGCACTGAAACCTGTGAAGAAGAGCATAATTTGTATGAAGTATGTGTTGGCAGTATTGAAGGCTCACACACGGCTGCTCTGCAATTAATAGGACAGAAAACTATTTGTGGGAAGATCCTCAGGTCAAACTTTGGACCATGGATGAAAGAATTGAAGGCGAAGAAGATATGGCTTTCGGACGTGGGATCGGATCCACCTGAAGTGGAGATGCTGTTGGGAGCTGATGTTTCTAATTGCATTCTATTGGGCGAGATACGTAAATTGGCGTGTGGATTAGTTGCTGTGAAGACGGAGTTTGGATGGACGGTGACAGGAAAAATGGATGTGAAGAAGAATGACTCGTTAGCAAGAGAAACTACTTCTCTGTTCATCCAATCTGCTTCCATACCTGATCTATGGAACTTAGAAGCTATAGGTATATCTGATCCATCAGAGCTGAAATCCAGAGAAGAGTTGGAGGAAACAGCACGTCGCTACTTCTTACATACAGTAAAGGTTAGTGATAATGACAGGTATGAAGTTGCATTACCATGGCTAGAAAGTCAACAGTTTTTACGAAATAATAAGGAGATTGCTGAAAGAAGATTAGTATCCATCACCAACTGACTGATGAAAGAGAAAAAATATGAAGAATATGAAAATGTTTTCAAGGAATGGGAAAATGAAGGTGTAATTCAAGAGACTTTAGAGGAAAAAGAGGACCAATTTTGTTATTACTTGCCACATCGAGGAATCTTTAAGGAAAACTCGACCACGAATGTGAGACCAGTATTCGATGGATCGTCAAAATCAAAAGATGCCGCTTCGTTGAATGAATGTTTGGAAAAGGGGCCTAACTTATTGTTACAAATATCAGCATTGCTTTTAATGTTTAGGAAGAACAATATAGGAGTCATCTCGGACATAATAAAGGCATTTCTACAAATATCTGTCAGTGAAGAAGACAGGGATTATTTGCGATTCCTGTGGTGGAAGGACGAGGCAAGAAGTCAGCTGAACATTTTGCGGCATTGTAGAGTAGTGTTTGGCTTGAATTGTAGCCCATTTCTGTTCGAAGGGGTACTAGAACTTCATTTACAACAAAGTAAAGAACATCAAGAAACCGCAGAGATGTTGAGGCACTCTTTTTATGTGGATAATTGCATCACATCCGTGACTACTGAGAAAGAATTGTACACATTCATAGAAGAAGCCACGTCATTGTTAGGCAAGGCACAGTTTGAACTACGAAATTGGGAATATACAGGACAAAGTTCATTAGAAAGTAACATTCCCGATGTGACATCAGTATTAGCACTGTGCTGGGATAAAATACAAGATGTAATGTCAAGTGTGAAAAATAACTACATGACAAATGGCGAAAAAGTTACCAGGAGAAATGTCTTAGCAGCTGCCCAGAGGATTTTCGATCCTATAGGTTTTACTTGTCCTGTTTCTCTTATACCTAAAGTGCTGTTACAAGAAAGTTGGGAAAAAAGAATGAGCTGGGATGAAGAAATGGAAGAGGGCGTGAAAAGGAAGTTTAAAATTTGGCAAGAAGAAGTGGAAGTCTTACATGAAATAAAGATTCCGAGACAAATTGCTCCAAGAAATACCCAGGACTCTTGTAGCCTTCACACATTCTGTGATGCTAGTCATGTGGCATATGCAGCGGTAGTATTTCTTCGTTCAGAAGAGGGTCAGAAAACACACGTGACACTTCTCCAAGCAAAGTCCCGTGTAGCACCTCTCAAGAAAACAACCATTCCACGACTGGAACTACTTGCTTGTACTATAGGAGCTCGTCTTGTTCATTCAGTAAAGGAACACTTAGGAGTTGAGAATATACGGTCCTTTTATTGGTCTGATTCCATGACTACTACATTGGATCAAAGAAAAAGATGTTTGGTGGACATTTGTTCAAAATAGAGTGAAAGAGATTAAGCAGATATCAGATCCTAACTGCCGGTACAGAACGATACAGAAGTTTTCCGATGGCCAAGGGGGTTGGAGAGGCAAGGGGAACAAAATCCGATTATCGTTTAGTTGAGTCTGGTGAGCGGAAAGGTCAGGTTTACCTGCTATCAACAAGACATTCCCCTCCTCGGACTTCCGACAGCAGGTAGGGGAAAATGAACGTAATAACGATTAATGCTACCTTTAAGCACTCTACCCAGGCATAACAATAACGATAACTACAACCATACTTCTAATGATATTGATTTGATTTGATTTATTGATTCATCCATTAAAACATGTACATGTTATAGGACACGTCAAATTAAAAACTAAGTATAATATTTATAATTAAGGTAGCTAACTAAATATTTACAAATTTAAAAATTCATCCACGCTGTAGAAGCTATTGGCTCTAAGGAAGTTTAATAACAATTTCTTAAATTGATGTTGTGATTCAATCTTTTTTATAGATTCAGGTAGCTTATTGTAAAGATGTAAGCCAGCATATGTGAAACTATTTTCATACATCTTTGTTTTGTGTGACTTCAGAAATAAATTATTCTTTGTTCTAGTGTTGTGTATATGAATTTCAGAATTTGTTTTGAATAAACTTAGGCTTCCTTTCATATGTACAAGAGTTTCATATATGTATATACTTGGCAGTGGTAAGATACCTAATTTACTGAAGTATGGCTTACACTAGTTGTGCTTGAGACATCTACTATGATTCTAATTATTTTCTTTTGGTATCTGAATACTTTTATACTGTCTTTAGAATTTCCCAAAAAAATTATACCATATGCCAAAAAACTGTGTATATATGAAAAGTACACTATTCTCCGAACTTTCAAGCTTGACATGCCTGTAATCGCCCTCATTAAGAAACACATTTTACTAAGCTTTTTCGTCAATGCCTCTATGTGAGTTTCCCAATTTAAATTTTCATCTAGTATTAGTCCCAGAAATTTGATAGTTTGTACGTAATGTATTTGGTCTTGTTCCAGCATTAATTTTGGATACAATTGACTTCCACTCATTTTATTATAGATAATAAATAATAGATAATAATGATGATTATAATGATGACGGTAACGACGACGATAATAATAATGATAATAATTATAATAATGATAATAGTTATTTATAATAAATAATAATATTAATAATTATTATTAATAATAAATAATAATTATTAATAATAATTATTATTAATAGTTAATAATAATTATTAATAATAATTAATAATTAATGATGATGATGATGATGATGATGATGATGATGATGATGATGATGATGATGATGATGATGATGATGATGATGATGATGATGGCGAAAGCGATGGCGATGACGACGATAACAATAACAATAATAATAATGAGGATGAGGAGGTTTAAGCACAACACTCTGTAGTAAATTATACATTTTATTATATGAGGTTCCAATTGAATGTCGAATTCTTTAATAAGTGCAATGTTTAAATCTTAATTTTACTCTAGAAGTGAATTTATTTTATGCTTGATAATAATTACTGAGACAGAAAATAAAGGATAATTTTCATTTAAAATAATACAAATAATTAAAATAATTAAAATAATTAATATATAGGTAAAAGCTGATCAGATTGACTTAGATGCTGGCATTCTGATCCAAAGGTTGCGAGTTCAAGCCCGATCTAGTTCGATGGTTTCTACGTGTAGCTAAAAGTGAAATGCATAATATCAGCTTTACTGACATTTAAAGAACTCCTTCGTGAAACCTCTAACATGCCGTTGACGCTAACGTGATTTTGTATTTGAACTTTCATTAACAAACAAAATAGTTGTTTTATTTATTTCGTTGGTCGTTAAAAGTCTAATATATATATAAAGCTTTCAATTTGGTGGCTATATTAACTGTCGTAGTATATTCATATAAGGTGTCCCTTAGAACTGTGACAAAAATAATATATCTATTTTCGGAACAAGATATAAATTTTAAACAATAATTTTAGATATTAATTTTAAATATCACGCAGTTTAACATTATAGTATCGCTAACCAATGAAAGGTAGAAGTATTTCATCCCAGATAAAGCTAAAACTTTATGAGTAAAGGAAATGTATTTAAAAAGAAGAAAGGGAGATTAAAATGGTTGAGGTGTAGTGTGCGAGAGAGAGGAAATAACGTTATTAAAATGATCGATAGTTACAAGGTTGATAGTAGAGAGTTATATAAAACCACCTACGATTCATGTGGCAAAATTGTTTTTGTTTTCCATTGAGGCTTAAATTACCTGTGCGCCGAAATCGCTGGTCAGGTATAAGGAAAGTGAATCACCTGGCGCAACTAACTGATAAGAAACCCGCCTCACTCACGTAGGCCAGGCTTGCCCGCATCGGAAAACATCTACTCGCTTGTGTACCATGTACCAGGATTAAATAACCCAGCTGACCTACCCTCTACAGGATATTCAGCGACTACACTTCTGTCATCGAAATGGTGGGAGGGACCACCATGGCTGAAGCTCCAAGAATATGAATGGCCTAAAGAGAATGTTGAAGTCAATGAAGAAGAAATGAATCGAGAGCGCAAGAAGGGGATTTCGATGGTCTTAGTTTCTGCAAGAAAAGAAGAGAAATGGTACCTTAGATATTTTTCAAACTACAATAGAGTTATCAGAATGTTTGCATGGATTCTAAGATTCATACACAATACCAGAGCTGAAGGAGAGAAAATTGATGCAAAGGAACTTGATGTTAAAGAACTCCAAAAAGCTAAAATAACACTTTTGAAGAGTGTTAAGCAAGAGAGCTTTGACGGCAGAGAAGGCACCTTTAAGTCTTTAAATGTCTTTGAAGACCTAAATGGATTACTTCGAGACCAAACCAGAATAACACAAAGAAGGGATAAAAATGAGTTCCTCACACCAATTCTTTTGCCATCTGATCATAAGTTAGTTCATATGATGATCATGGAGAAACATATTGAATCATCGCATGCTGGAGTACAAGTCCTACTTTCCACAATAAGGGAACGATTTTGGATCATAGATGGAAGAAAAACCATACGAAAAGTTATTTCTGGATGCATCAGGTGCAAGAGACATCTAGCAAAATGAATTACCACAAAAGTTGCTCCTTTGCCAAAAGACAGAGTACGTGATGCTTCAGTTTTTTAAATAGCAGGGGTGGACCTGGCTGGTCCATTGTATCTGCGCGGAGGTGAAAAGGCATGGATTGTGATATATACATGTGCAGTATTCAGAGCCGTACACTTTGAGTTGGTCAAGACTTTGTCAACTTCAGGGTCTCTTCAAACATTGAGAAGGTTTATTGCTCGAAGAGGAAGACCAGCCATAATTTACAGAGACAATGGAACCAATTTTGTAGGGACATACAATTTATTTGGTCAGCTAGATTGGTCAACATTGAACAAAGAAACAACTAGTATGAGAATTACTTGGAAATTCAATCCCCCTACAGCAGCCTGGTGGGGAGGATTTTGGGAACATATAGTTCAGATGTTGAAGAAGTTATTGAGACGAGTACTGGGGCGTGCATCTTTAGATTATGAAGAAATGTTGACAGTGTTAACAGACTGTGAGGCAACAATAAACTCTCGGCCATTAACTTATCTGTCTGAAGATCCTGAGGATATGGTAGCCTTGATATTTGCTATGTTCTAGCATGATATTTCAAAGGTAGGAGTACCTGACATCGACTGCATAGACAAGACAATTTTAGGAAAAAGATATCGACATGTGCAACTTCTTAGAGAACAGCTACGTAGAAGATTCAGATCAGAATATTTTGGAATACTTAAATCTAAAAAGAACAAAAGCGATTTACATAAGGATCTGAAGATTGCAGATATTGTTCTTGTCGGAAGTAGCAACACCCGAAGGATTGAGTGGCCTATGGGAAAGGTAGTAGAAGTGTACCCTGGAAAGGACAAAGTCATCCGAGTGGTCCAAGTGAAAACTGCAACTGGGGAACTAAAACGACCCGTCCAGGATATATACCCCTTAGAGGTAGACACTGTTCCAGAAGAGCAGCATGATATGGTGGAGAATGCTTCTGAGATTGAAAAAGCCACACGAGTGATCACTAGCAAATCTGGAAGGAAGATTAGACTACCCTCCCGCTGAAATTTGTAATCAATTTATATTTAAAGGGAAATTGTAATGTTTCAATTATATGTATAAAATTGAAAGGTGGGAGGATGTTACGAAAGAAAAAGAAATGTGTTTACGTTGGCAAGACAGTTAAAGCTATAATGTCAAGGACGTTTTGTGTTTTGTTCTTTGGAAAAAGAAACATGTAAGTTTGGCTTGTAAGGAATTAAATGTTTTATTAGTTTTTGCAGTGAAAGTTTAATTTGGTTAATACTAGATCAGTGATTTAGTCCCTTAACGTAACATTAACTCTCCCTGGTTGTACTCAGGACTCCCTCATGTCTAAAGCCTGAGATCTCATCATTTGACGCGCTTGCATGCAATGCAGGCCAGCATCATGCATTGCGAGAATAACAGGGGTACTAATGCGGGACCTAACTCATGTACTGACATAACAATTCTCCCTGAAAGTTAGAACTCTAACTCCATGAGGAAGGCGAGTAGCACATGGCTTTGCATGCCGAACGATCTCCAAAAGGAGCGGCAAGCGTGGGCCCATCCTTTAACAAAAATATAACTTTATCAACAGACAAGGGAGCACGATTCGAGACCCGCCCGAAGATAAACAACGTGGCCCCAGACCCCAACAGCCCGCAACGACGATAGGATTCCTTACGAAAAAGAAAATGTACCACAAGGTACAGATGTAGTTTGTAGACGTGGTGCATTACTTTACTCGAATGTGCGCGAGTGATGTCATGCGAATCAGTGATTTCATCCACATGTTGCTGATAAAGATAGTGGGTTAAATGCCACATGTCTAACCTGACACCCCTTTTAATTAGCAGTTGAGTACCCTTATATATAAATCATCATCAGCTCTTTCAATTCCAAATAAACAAGTGGACTCGACCATAAACTACTGCGCAACATTACGTCATACGCCACGTCTAGAAAATACGCCTGTGCTAGCCAGCGGGATGGACGACAGTGACTTCAAATAGGCGGGCATGCACATCTTTGGAACTCTGATGGAAGCGAAGAAGTCGGAAGCCCACTCCATTCTAGTAGTGTACAGAGACCTCATATAGCTCCTCATCACGTCGGACTTTCTATGAGCAACCTAGGACATCTCAAACTAATGACATGGAAAGCTGGAATACTAAGACGTAAAAAGACTGAACTAACTACCTTCCTTACACACAGCACCATAGACAAAGCACAGAAATACATCTAGAAATAGTGATAGATTTAATGTTCCGGTTTCACCACTCACTGCACGGACAAGAAGCAATTCGGCAGTACGGCCATAATAATAAATCACAATATAATACATGATATTGCTCAAATACCACAACTACAAAGTCTTGAAGTCGTCAGTATTCTGATCACACTTGATAACAATGGAACACTAATAACTGCGGCATATACCCTCGGGACCCTACACTCAGCAAGCATTCTACACCAGGGGCGGTTCCACCATAAGGTTGTAGCTTTGCGCTACACCCACTGATTCTGAATATACAACAGGTGCATTTTGCACATTAAAGCTTTACATACAAATATGTTTCAATTACGCTTATTGTCTGTAGCCGCCCATGACCGCAGAAGTCGAAATAAACAGAGGTTAGCTGTAGGAGCCGCCAGGTTTGCAGGGAAGTGTTAACCTAAGATTTCGCCCAAATGTGGGTTCTATGAGGCGGTTGTGGGAAGGTGAAGAGATGGGAGTGGCTTCTTATACATTGCTTAAATGGAGGTTTATAAACCGAAAGGTTTCAATTCAGCCACACTTCCACTGTTGTACATTGACAGCTCTTTCTACCCAGAGACGCAGCGCACACAGCTCGGCAATAGGGCACCGGAACTTCTTGGGGGCTCACTAGCGGAAGGCAGTGGTCAGTGTACCGGATACTCAAGCTCCCGCTAGTGTACGCATCGACATCACATCAACTAGACACTGGTCTTACTGGCGAAGCAGCAGTAGGCCTTCATATAGCCTGGCAACCATAAAACGAGCCACCGCACCAGCAGCAACCAGCAGAGCAGCAAACAAAGTTTCTTACTCCTCTCATACTGTCTTCTGTTTTTCTTTGACAAGAGACTTGACAGACCTTGCGACAGCAGGGTCCGTAAGACCATAGCCAAGTGTTTTCGGATCAATGGTTCAAAACCCAGAGTCGATGACTCGCTCAGACGCCTCCCTCCGGGGGGTCCGGTCCTCTGCGGATTGCCGGAGGGCAACTGCGCAGACACGACTTACGTCGGACGATGGGCAGCAACTTTCTACCTCTTCCGCACCTGATCCTGTGGTAACTGCCGCCACGAAACAAGGTACACGAAGAGGAAAGCTTCGGCACCTCCTCAGGGTCTTGCCCCGCTCACGGAGGCACCAACTCCTGTGACCAAATACCCCCTTCTGCTTAATTCAGAGTCAGAGGATGACACTGCCGACCCGGAAGGCTTCATCGTCGTCCAGGGACGAAGGCGGAGTAACTCTGGTCCTAAGCCAGAGGACCAACCTGCACAGGCACCACAACCCCTAACCAAAAGGGGGTCCAAGCTTCCCCCATTATAGCGGATAGCTTTAGAAACCACGTGGGAGTCATGCGAAACATGGCGGCCACGCTTAAGCACGTCTTCTAGGCCAATAGGAAGCCTCGCAAGGTACACATCAATACCAGCAGTCCCGAGGATTTCGAGGCTGCAAAGCAGGTTCTGCGGGACTTGCAGATACAGTTCTACTCCTACTCCTCCCAGACACCCAACGTCGAAAGACGGGTTCTGAGGGGACCTGATTCCGAGTGCCCATCAGAGGAGGTAAAACTCGCTCTGGAGCAGGAGCACGGCATTGAGGCCTCAGCTGTTGCCCAGCTGAGAAAAATAGTACACACAGAGGAAGCCTCTTGTTCGTGTACCTATGCCTCTCTTCCTTGTTGTGGTGGACCAGGTTCCTGGAGAGGGGCTTCAGCCCATCGACGCTGATCGGGTGCTGTTCCACACTGTCGTGAAAGTCGAGCGCTTTCACGGTCAGGGTGGACCTGTCCAATGCTACAGGTGTGTGGGTTTCCATCACACCAACATGGCATGCGAGCGGAAGCTTGCATGCCTGCAGTGTGCGGGTCCCCACCTCCTGAAGGATTGCGACAAAGCGCCTGAGGAGAAGACATGTGAAAACTGCCGCCAGGATCACGTCAGCATTTACAAGGGCTGCGTGGCGTGGAAGAAAATCATAGAGAACCGCCGCGGAGGCAAGGCGGGATTGGCAAATGTGCGTCCCGGAGTCTCATTCGCAGCAGCTCTCGGAAGGGCAGAGCGCACTCTGCAAGTAGCAGAGCAGGCGGCTCCACAGCCCACCGCACCAAAACCTCCACAGGAGGCACCGCGCCCGCAGCGTCCGGAAAGGGGCTGCAAGGCGCAACGGACAGCTAAGCCTGCTACACAGGCTGCAGCCCCTTCCACCAGGGAGGAGGCCCCAGCTGAGTCTACCGGCCCGGCCGCAGCGCCAGCGCCGGTACCAGCTGCAGAACCTGCTTCCACTAGGGCGCCTGTATGTGCGAGAGCATCTGCAGTGGCGCTTGCATCCTTCGGGGATCCATCTCTGCGAAGGATGTCGCCTGTGGTTCGGCGACCTCATTTTGAGAGTTCTCCCCATCTTTAGGGACTGCAAGGTGAAGATTGAAGATCCGAGGCTAGACTTCCTCGATAAGCACACCATCCTCCTCCAAACACTCGAGGAACTTTTCCCATGCACCGATGAGTAATGGCTTCCCGACTTGTCAGGAGACCATTACGTGCTGCGTTCTGGAACGCAAACGGTGTACGGGATCAGCGACCTGGAATGTTAGAGTTTGTACAATCCTACGGGATTGCCATCCTAATGATCTGTGAGACGCACCTGAATGCTGATATCGATTTCTCGCTGCCAAGTTACGTCACCCACCGCACCGATCGAAACTGTCGGCGGGGTGGCAGTACAGCTATACTCATGAAAAATATCATCACGCACACCCCTGTTCCTCTCCCTACCCTGCAGCACGTGGAGGCCTGCACCGTCCGGCTGTCAGTTGGCGGACAGGACACCCTGCTGATATAGCGGCATATGACCCACCTGGCAATCACTTCTTCGAAGCTGATTACACAACCCTTCTCAACCTACATCCAGTGGTTTGCATTGCAGGAGACCTCAACGCGAAACACGGGCTCTGGAACAGCCGTACAAGCAACCAGAGGGGACGATGGCTCTACCACCTCATAAGCGGTGACCCAAATCTTGCCGCCCAACTTTCCATCCGGCCCACGGCAGGCCGGATGTCATCGACATCAAGATCACAAATAACTTTCCATTTCACCTAGACCTCTCGGCGATGAATGAATTGGACTCCGACCATGACCCTGTCACGGTCGATTCCGACATCACCATGCCAGTTCTGTTAAACTCAGACTGGGAACTTGAGGTCGACTGGGATGCAGCCATCCTCAAACTCAAACAAACCATCGACCCTCGTCTACGCATCGACGATGTCGAGGTGCTGGAGGCAGCGGTGATGAGTTTCTCCCATCAAGTCCGTAAGCGGTGAGCGCACACACTCACCGTATCCCAACTAACACACTCAACCCTCTGTCCTTTCCAAACGAGATTCGGCAGCTGCTAAAAGCCAAGGCAGCTGTTCGGAATTTATGACAGCGTTTCCGTCATCCCAGGATAGGAGCAGTTTACCAGCGGTTCAAATCCCTGGCGAGGCGGCTGCTCCATGCCCACCGTAAGGTGGCCTGGGAGAACACCTTCAGAAACGTGGACCTCCAGGAGAAGTATCCTGGAAGATCATTAAGCCTCTCAGGAGGGACAAAATTCTTTACGAGCATCCGCTGCATGGCACTCGCGGGAGACTCGCTTACGAGCCCCAGGAGAAGGGCACAGCTTTCGCGGATCATTTGGAAAGCCAATTCGAGCCGAGGGAGGACCCCCAGGACGAAGACTTCACTGACCTCGTGGAGGCTGCGGTGGAAGACCTCTATGAGGAGCCACAGCGGCGCCATGAGGCGATCCATATCCCAATAGTCACCCCAAGGGAGGTGACTGCTGAAATCCGCAAATTGAAACTCAATAAATGCCCTGGACATGATGGCGTTAGCGCTCTCATGCTCCAGCACCTTCCCAAGAGGGCCGTCGTCCATTTGACACGGATCTTCAATGCGTGCCTCCACCTCCGCCACTTTCCGGATTGCTGGAAAGTGGCGAGAGTGGTGTGCATCCTGAAGCCCGGCAAGGATCCGGTCTTTCCGTCTATCTACCGATCCATAAGGCTTCTCCCAACCGTCTCAAAGCCATTTGAGCGGTTGCTCCTATCCCGCCTGACCCCTCTTTTCGAGGAAAGGCAGCTCCTACCGGACACCAGTTGTGTTTTTCGTGATGGACACTCCACGACCCTGCAGCTACTGCGTCTGGCCGAGAGGACGACCCTGGGATTCCAGGAAAACCTCAAGACAGTCGCGGTGCTGCTAGACGTAGAGAAAGCCTTTGCCACAACATGGCACCAAGGCCTACTGTAAAAACTCAGGGAGGCCAACGTACCTCCTCCCTATGTCGCCCTGATTAGCGGTTTCCTCAGAGACCGCACGTTCAGGATGAGAGTGGAAGGACGGCTGTCATCTATCAGACCCATAGCCGCGGGAGTCCCAGAAGGCAGTGTACTGTCCCCGTTACTCTTTGCGGCCTACATGTCTGATCTCCCCTTAGAACCTCAGACGGTTACGTGCCAATATGCCGACGACGTCCTCATAATCGCACGTAACAAAAACCTAAGATATTGTCATCCTCCGCTGCAGCACCAGCACCGAGCCATTGACCGTTGGAGTGAGAAGTGGAGGATGGCCATTAGCCTCGAGAAGAGCTCCGCTCTTGTCCTGGCTAAGGTCCGAGCTATGCGACCGGATTGGTCGCTGAGGTTGAGGCAGAGGCAAATCCCCTGGGTTCCCACTGCTAAATACCTTGGCGTCCACCTCGATCGCGGTCTCACCTACGCACCTCACGTCCGGGTCAAAGCCGAACAAGGGCATGCAGCACTAAGGCAGTTGCACCCTGTACTTATATCTACCATGCAAACGCACCTCAAACTACGCCTGTATCGGCGATTATACCGCCCCTGATTCTGTGCGGCCGCGAAGTCTGGGGATCAGCGGCTCCGACCACTATTCACAGACTACAATGCGTACAGAACAGGGCACTGCGCATGATCTACGATACAGGGCGTAGATTCCCGTTCCACATCCTTCACACCCACTCCGGAGTCCCGTACATTGTGGACGTGGAGCGGGAGAGATCCCGTACCATCTATGATAAGCTAGACTCCCATCCCAATATCCTGGTGAACACCCTTGGCCGTTATGACCACAGGGTTCCTCGCCGCCGTCCGAGCTACCGGTTGCCCAAAGATGCTTTGGGTAACCAGAACTGAACTGGGCCACATTCCCCTGACTTCAAACCCCCAAGCCTAGAAATGGGCTTGGTAAGGCCATTACCTAAATATTTGTTCCTTTCCCTCTAGCCTGTTAAGCGGATTGTGCTCAGATGCCTCCCAGGCAGGCGGAAGAGCGCAGCCAGCACTGTGCGCACAACCCCCACGGGGCAACAGCGCGCATAAGTCTAGACAAACCACTGCCGAAGACAACCGCCTGAGACAAAGACGACTCTATTATACTGCCCAGATAAAGCCGCAATACGCGGCTAGGTGCTGGGCAGCAAACACTCCGTCCAGGTTAACCTGGACGACTCGATTCTTCTGCTGCTGGTCTGCTGGTATAAACCTAGCTCCTCCCAATCTTAGCAACGGCTCTAGCGTGAGCTTCAGGCTTAGCTTCTGTGTGTTCTGCTTTTCGAACACAGGGCGAATTTAATTAAATGCATGGAGGTTATTCAGAAGAGAACTCTGTTAAACAACAACGCGACACCTGTTCAGGCTTCTGGGTTTATGGCCAATTTGAAAGATTATAATTTTGTATTCTGGCTGTGCTTCTTCTACAAGATCATACCCCATGTACACATTTTGTACAATTAGCTGCAGAAACGGGACTGCAGTGCAACATTTGCCATCGCCAAGCTAAACGCATTTGAAAGGGATGTGCAGAAGGTAAGAAATAGCGTGGATATTGAGGAACATGAAGAAACTGCAATTAAGAGGAGAAGAATAGATCATGATGTGAAAAGAAGAGAAGCTCTTGAGGTATGTGAAATTCTTAGAGAAGCAAAGGACAGATTTAGCTTCATGGAACATCTGGTAGCCTCGACTTTGTTTCATCAAGAAAATTTCTATGGCATTTCCAGAGGATTGCCTTAGAGTAACAATAAGGTTCTATCCTTTTATCATTGGAACAAAAATTCGTAGAGAACTGACTGTAATTTACAGTCAAGAGTAATTTCGTGAAATGTCCGGCGCTTTGTGCTTGATGGACTTCATTAAGGAAAACAATTTATGTGCTACATTCAGCGAATATGTCAAACTCCTCCGAGTACTGTTAACAATGGCAATGTGTACCGCTGAAGCAGAACGCTGTTCCTCAACTTTAAAAAGAGTAAAAACTTTCCTTAGGAACACAGTGTCACTGGACAGATTGTCAGCATTAGCAATGCGTTCAATTGAGAGAGAGTTTGTTATGAAGATCAGCGACTTCAACGCAAAAGTTATCGATAGATTCGCCAGAACTAAGGAGAGTAAAGCAGAGAATCTGTATACATAGGTGAGTCATTCTCTGTATTTTATTTTTCATTTGTGCACCACCAATAATTTAGCCCACCAGCCGCCACTGTTCTACACATAATGCAACAAAAAGTACTAATTGCAGGGGATCTCAAGCAATACATTTTGGGGCTGCAATGAGACAAACCCTTCAGGATGTGCCTTACTACGTCTAGAAAATCAAACCGACTTCATAATACATTCATCTGAAGAAGCCACTTATATTCCCTTTAATAAAACAGATAGAGCCGACATACTTGACATGGCGGTGTCCCGCAACTTAACTCGAGGGCTTCACCTTCAAGTCAAGAACAAACTGTCATCCGACCACATTGTCCCTTTTAATCACACTAGAACTTAATCCGGCTAAGGTCCCTAAGTTAAGCGCCCAAACTACAATGAAGCAGACTGGGAGACGTTTGCTGACACGATAAGCAAGAACCTCTCTACAATCCCACTTAATTCTAATGTAAACGCTAATTGTAGGGGGCAATAAAAGCTTAAACGGCAACATAGGTGGCCGCAAGCCAACTCAAAAGAATACTTACTGAGCTTGCAAGCGATATAACCTCGCTAACAGCAGAACGAAACCAAGCCAGACGAAAATGGCGGAAGTCAAGCCGCATAATCGACCAAGAATATTACAGCATATTACAGTAAGAGCAGTACAGTATTATTGCCTAAATTACAGTATTTAGGTAAACGCTCTTATACAGGAAAGAGTCTCAACCCATATCTCCAATCAGTGGTAGCATACATCTGGGGGTCTCAGTTATGAGAGAGACTCAGTGTGGAAGCTAGCTCGCTACCTGACCCGTGACATGGTACAAATCCCTCCCTCACACCACAACCAAACCATAGCTAGAACAAACCAACAAAAGTAGATGTATTGGCGGATGAACTGCAAGAAACCCTAACTCGGAATGCTAACCCATCCTGCCTGCAATTCGCGGAGAAAACGGAAGCGCGAACGAAAGACTACAAAGAACTAATAACACATGAAGTCAGAACACCGTGTCGCAGTGAAATTAAATGAATTATTAAACATCTCCCCAAGCGAAAATCAGCGGTATCCGACGAATCCCAAAATAACGCTGGCGAATTTA
This sequence comes from Mantis religiosa, assembly GCA_030765055.1. Taxonomy (NCBI): domain Eukaryota; kingdom Metazoa; phylum Arthropoda; class Insecta; order Mantodea; family Mantidae; genus Mantis; species Mantis religiosa. The sequence goes on along the minus strand of CM060959.1, from coordinate 139,025,364 downwards.
TCGGAGGATGCTATAAAACTACTAGCCAATATATTCAATTACATTCTCGAAAAAGGATACCACCCAGGAGAAGTAGGAAGCTAACCACCGTGGTTCACTTCCCAAAGAAGGGGAAAAACCTCTCATACCCGCAAAACTACAGGTAATCAGGCTCTGACAGACGTTTCCGAATTCAAAAGAAAATCATACGCATACTTGTTAAAACATTAAGAATTTTGACACAACCTTGCCTCTATATGTATAATCTAGTTCTACATGTACACAGTAATTATAACAGTTTTCTAAATAATCAACATCATCATGGTCATAACACAAGAGGAATAAGAGATATAAAATACCCTACTCATAGGTTAGCACTGCTCGAGTAAAGTCCACACTATATCGGAATTAAAATACATAATAAATTGCCACAAACAGTTAGGGAAATCCAAAACTAAAATCTTTTTAACAAAACAGTCAAAAGTTTATTCACCAACAAAGCATACTATTCAATTCAGGAATACATGGATGATGCACAGAGATCTCAATTTTATCTTAGTGTCTGTTCAACTTTAGGAAAACTATATACTCTAGATATTGTACATAATGAATATTCTCTTGCTTTATTATACTTTGTACCATATTGTATTGTAAATATTGTAGACTTATTTCTGATCTTAAAGTTTAGGTTTAATATTTTGACGAGTAACCAACTTACGAGCACCTGCTCAAATATGTAAGTGCAATGTGACGAATAAAGTATTGTATTGTATTAAGTGTTTATCGTAAACTCGACGAAAAAGTTTACCAAAACGACTGAACAGTCAATTAATTAAACAAAGCATAACAATCCCAGAGCGGTTTGGATTTGAAGCCAAACACTTCACAACTCCGCAACTACTCAGAGCCACAGAGTACATAACTCACGGATTTAATACATAAAAATTCACAGGTGCACTCTTACTCAATGTAGAAAGAGCTTTCAACTGTGTGGCATGCAGGATTATTGAAAACTCTTAATGTGCTGAACATTAACGATATATTAATCAGACTTATAGCGAAATAGCTACACGACCGTAAATTCCAATCCAAAGTTAACAACCACTTATCGGCCCACCGCCCACATCCGTGCGTTTGTCGCTAAGTAGTCGTCCAGCGCTGAAACATGCAGCGTTTTCCGTTTTTACTCTCTCCCTTTCATTCTTTCCTTTTTCCTATTATTATTTGTTATTCTTGATTCTTTGAAAGATTAGCAATTCTTGAGATGTATAGAATTTTTTTGAAAGTTTTAACATTTTTGAAAGATTAGGCATTTTTTGAAAGTTTAGACATTCCTTCAAATTTTGGCATCGCCTGAAAAGCGTCTAAATTACACAAAAAAGCCAGTAAAAACGACCCAAATGCCCCTAAATACACCAAAACTATCCCAAATACACTCCAAGAAGCCTCCAAATACAGCAAAAAGGGCCTAAGTACACCCCCAAGAAGCCCTTAATGCTTCAAAAAGCAAGGGAATACGTCCCAAAGCCCTCTAAATAAGTCCCCAACACCACTAAATTACATTATAAAGCCACTAAATACCTTGCAAAATCCCCTAATACATGAAATCAGTTTAACGTTTTTATCTGAAAACCCAAAATATACGTTTATATGCAACATCGAATTTGGCTTAATAAGCTTATGAACTGATGATTCATACACATAAGTTAGCAGCGTTGTAAATATAACAAAGGAAAAGTGTGTAAATTCAAGAACTCCGAACCCCAGTTATTTCTATATTACATTGAAAAAGTTGCAAAAGAAAACACGTGAACTGACCGCTTTAATGGAATAAATATAGGTTTTATATAACCTATTTCTGAAATGTATTGCCGTATCTCATTGGTGAAACGCACGCTGTATCGAGTGAGTCGGGGGTTCATATTTGAAACCTATTTATTCCAACGCTTTTACTTTGTAAGATGCGGTTATGAATCAAATTTAAGTTTTTACTTGCGTCTAGCATATTCATACATGATTTCGGAGGGAATGCCGGAATGATGATGATGATGATGATGATGATGATGATGAGGATGATGATGATGAGGATGATGATGATGTGTATATAAGGTCCATGTAATCATAATTGTTCACAACCGTTTAAAACACCTTAATGACATCAAAACTGCAATTTCAGTTATGTTTCAAACCGAACGGTAGCTTTCTGCCTCGACACGATTCAGTACAACCATGAAAATGCATCGTAAGCGGTCAGCAGAAAAACTGCTACACGTGTTTATTTTCTCCTCAACCGAAACGCTTCCATGTAAATCAAGTATATGACATTTTATCCCCTAAGAAGATGCGATTCTGTTCTTTTCAGAAACACGCGCTGCACACACAAAAGTTTTGCCTTTAACAGTCCTTGCAATCAGAATTTCTCACATCCGTTTAAACACCTTGATGACACTAAAACCGCAATTTCAGTTATATTTCAAAACAAACTGTGGCTTTCTGCTTCGGCACGATTTAGGTTAAAGCATAGCAATACATCGTAAGCGGTCAGCAGAAAAACTGCTACACGTGTGTATTTTCTCCTCAACCGAAAAGCTTCCTTATGAATCAAGTATATGACATTTTATCCCCTAAGAAGATGCAATTCTGTTCTTTCGAGAAAAACGCACTGCACAAACAAAAAGTTATGCGTTTAACAGCCCATGTAATCAAAATGGTTCTGAACCGTTTATACATCTTGATGGCATACAAAAAACTGCAGTTTCAGTTATATTTCAAACTGCTTGTCCTTTTAAATACGGAACTTTACATTTCTAGCTTCATTCTCAGTATTGCTGTTCGTTTGCTACCATCATGGAAGTTACTCAAGTGACCGTCACCCGCGACGTTCTTTATATTTCGCCTTCTGGACGTGTATATAGAGAACTACTAACTCGTCAAGAGCAAATGTCTACAGAAATCTCCGCAGCACCAGCACATTACAGTCATCCTGATGACAACATTTACGCCGTCACCAGCTTTGCCAGCGAGTTGCATGAACAATCAAGTCTTCGTTTTTGTCCCTGCAAACACTGCTCCAGTTCAGCCACGTAGCCGAATTTTCCATTTCGGCCCCTCCAGAAGATTCAGGCCTTGATGGTTCCTCCTGGGAGCTAAGCGCACATACAGCAGCAAACTTCTCATCAGAACTTCCATCCACAATAATCGTTTCTTCATCTCCATCTCCACCTTCTTCCCTGTCGTTCTCTAATATTGAAACATCAACTCCAAATTCCCAAAATGACATTCAACCTCCTTCCCCGTCTCCTCGTCACTTCGTATTCACTCCTATCTCCCCTCAACATTCACCTCCCAACGTGCATATAGCTCCTCATTACTCCCCTGTGTATCCTCCAGTGGAGGATTTGCTGCCACTGCTTTCCTTTCAAGCATCACAGTTCGCCGTGCCCAAGGCCAGAAGGAATCTCTTAAATCAATTTCAAGAGGCCTTTCATTGGGAGGTGAACAGCCTGTGCACTAATAACGCAAACAGCGTGGACAACTCAGCACTTTTACAGGACCAGGATGCCCTAGGTGATCGAATAACAGACCTTGCCATTCCTCATCTGGTACCCGTTTCTCAAAGCGCCAAAGGGCGTATTGTTCGCCAGCAAAGGACCCGACACATGGTTCCGTACCAGCCGTTATCACCGGAGTGGCGCGTAAGAAAATTCAAGTGCCGTTTTTAGTGTGCTCTACAGTGTTCACTCTATAATAACAGTGTTCTTTTGCATAAATTTTTGTTGCATTTTCTTTTTTGTAGTGTTCCTAGAACTGTTCAACAGCTGTTTTATAAGAGCGTTTTTTAAATATTTTCTATAGAGCAGAATGTCGTATTCATTATATAGTAGCGGTATTTATCTTTTCCTAAACATATAAATATTAAACTTAACTTTATAATTCTTAAGGGAATATTTCACATGCGTATTTTAGTATTTCTAGAACTGCTCAACAGCTGTGTTATAAAATGCCTTCTTCTCTAATTTTGTATACAAGCCCAGTTTATTATGTAGTAGAATAAATTTGTTTTCCTGAACACAAATACATAAATATCAAATTTAACAGTGTAATTTTCAATTGGGGAGGGGGTATTTTCCGTTCATCTGCATTTCAAACCTTGTGTATAATGCTCAGATTAATTTTTCTAACAGTATTTAGTGTATTTTATTTTTTAAAATTAATTGTTTTGCAACAAGCAGTAAGCTGTGTACTTTGTGCATGATTTATAGATACGATCAGAAAGTATTGAAACGTGTATTGTCCATGTATAACTTATTCACTGTTTGCCATTCTTCTCTTTTTTAAAGCGCAGTAACTACATGCCTAATTGCCTAGTGTTAATCTAGGCGCATTTTCTTTATAAACAAAAATACCAATTGTCTATAAACATTTATTCAGAAATACATCCACATGCCATCTGTGTAGTGGTTTCATCCCTTAACACTTGTTAGTTTGTGTCATTTCATGTGCCTGTTTTGCAATATAACTCAAGTTATTTGCCCACAGTAAAATGTAACCGTGAACTTTTTCTTTAGTGTCCATCATGAAGGCTCTTTTAAAATTTTCTTCTTTGAGGATATAAGACATGTAATTTTTCCTTGTAATTTTATTGTCTTATTTTTATGTTCATATTGCCTAAGAATTGTAATATATATTTAAACAAAGACGCTTTTTCTGCATTTCATTTATTCAGTTTACCTATGCAGGACTCCTTCCATTTTGCCTGTACGTGTAAATTAGAAGCACAAGAACAGATATTCATGTGAAAGTTTAACTTAGAACCCGTAGGTGAGATGTTCATGTTAGGGTAAATTAGAACGACTTAAGGTCGTGATAAATTCATGTGAATTTTTGCATTAGAACATTGAGTTGAGAAATTTATTTGAGAGTAATTTATATAACTTTTCCCTCCAGTTAACCCTTCCGAGATACCCCTTGTTATTTGCCTGAATTTTCCAATACTTCTCTTAAAGGGAAAATCATTTCAAAGGACGGGCTGGTTGTTTCGGCGAAATTATTGTTTCAAAATGTTCATTCTGTTGAAGTTCTATTGTTAATCAGCTGTTTCTTGCACGCGTACATCTACGCGCGCGTGGCGCGTTTTGTCTGATTTTTTGAAAGATTAACAATTTGTTGAAAGATTAGCAATTTTTGAAACTATTTTTTTTAAATTTCTGGCATTTTATGAAATTTTATGCAGTTTTTAGAAGTTAAGCATTTTTTTGCACAAATTAGGCATTTTTAGGGGATTTAACAAATTTTAGGAAATTTTGGAATGTTCAAAAATATTTTGGAATTTTAGAACTTTGTGAAGTATTTAGAATTTTTTAAAATTTAGCAGCTACTTCCTAAAGCGTGCAGGAAGTTGTGTAAGCTGAAACACCTACACGTGTCGCGGAGTGTCAGAAATTTGAGGTGGGAAATTCTTGTGAGAGTGCTAATTAGGACAGCAAGGAGCATCATTCATGTAAATGGGAAGAACGAGAAGCGACACTCATGTGAAGGCTTAACTTAAAAGCCTCAGGTGATATATTCATGTTAATGCAGCTAAATGTTGTATATTTCCGCTCAATGGCATAAGCCGAAACAGCAAACTACACGCTCACATGTCCGTGACGCCTGGAGTAGGACAATTTTGCATTTTGTTCTGTAACCCGTAAGTGTTACTGCTTTAAATGGCACACACACAAGCAGTTTTCTTTTCTCTACAGCAGCGGACCTGCAAGACCACGAACATTGCTGAAATGTATCCAAATACAATATAGGAAACTGTCTACTTTTCACTCTCACATCACTTACGCACCACGTACTTTAAACTTATTATTGCTCTAATTCATATTAATGCAGCTAAATGTTATTGTATATTTCCGCTGAATGGCATAAGCCGAAACAGAAAATTACACGCTCACATATCCGTGGCACCTGGAGCAGGACAATTTTGCAATGTTGCGTTTTTTTCTGTAACCCGGAAGTCTGACTCTTTTTAAAAGCATGGAATGCACACACAAGCAATTTGCTTTCTTCTACAACACCGGGCGTTCGAGTTAAAGGCCATGACCACAAACATTGCAGAAATTTATCCAATTTCAATATAGGTAACTGTCTACTTTTCACTCTCAAATTACTTCCTCGTCACTTTCTGCTAATTTGCATTTTATTTCCCCCGTATTTCTTTGTTCCAGATTTTTTACATCCAATCACAAACGCTTTTATTTCCGCCAATCACAAATCTGCCTTTACCCATCTCGACCAATCAAATACATTCCTGTTTTAAGCAATCAAAACCTTACACGTCACTTCCTGCCTTGTTTCATAATGTTCTCACCTGATTTTCTTCCTTTTGATCCTTGGACGCCCAACTAGACACTTGACAGTCTCCATTCCCTCTTCTAAAGTCACGTGACCTTTATTCCAGTGTATTCTCAATAAAAATTATAACCCATTTTACCCCATTTCCTACGCATTTTAAAGTTCACCAGCCGCCAAGCCGATCAGTTCGTCAACGTACCTGGAGGATGCAGCCAGTCCAGGGTGTTGCGCGAGAGAATGCAGCCAGTCCAGAGGGTGCACGGGGGTGACACACGTGCCCGGGGATACAGAAAATCAAGAGGGTGCTTTGGGGGTTGCACGGGAGTGGTTTGCAGATGCAGAGATTAAAGAGGGTGCGTCGGAGGATACATACAGTCAAAATGTTGCGTGGGGGTTGCACGGGGTGGATAGGGTGGCAGATTCAGGAGGTCAAGAGGGTTCACAGGTGTGTCAGGGGGTGCACATGGTGCATGGGGAGAGTGGGTTGAAGATGCAGATAGTCAAGAGAGTGCGTTGAGGGTGAGCGGGGTGCGTCGGGGGGATGCAGCCAGTCCAGAGGGTGCTCGGGGGTGCATGGGGGATGCAGGAAATCCAGAGTGTGCGTCGAGGGTACGTCGGGGTGGATGGGGGTGCGTCGGGGGATGCAGGTGGTCGAGAAGGCACATGAGGGTGCACAGGGGTGCGTCGGGTTGCGCGGGGTGGATAGGGGGTGCACGAGGAATGCAGCCAGTCCAGAGGGCACATGGGGGTGCGCGGGGGTGCGCCGGGTGTGGGTGGCAGATGCAGAGAGTCAAAGCCATGCAAAACAGAATTTCCCACACCAAAACGCAAAATTTTGCGTGACTTTTTTCAAGGTCAAATGGCATGACCTTAAAGGTCAATCAAGGTCAAACCGCCGGAACTTCAAGGTTATACCACCGGATCCAACACTTTACTACTATCAAGTGAAGCTTTAAGACGCCTCGTTACCTTTGCTTTCCCGGTGTACTCAGAACTGCAGACGGCGAACTTAAATCAGCTGGTACTTTTCCTTGGCCAAATTCTTCCCAGCTTCAAGGCGTCACAACCTCTGTCCAATACCTTGGTAACAGGTAGTAGAGGTCCACCAGTGCCCCACTCCTTCTCGAAGTACTCACGTAGCTTGAATATAAATTCACGGCTTTGGATCACATAAGAGCCGAATTTTTTCTTGAATGCTGACGAATCAGTAGCCATATTACTAAAATAGCAATAATAATAAGACTTACAGACGCTACAAATCGGAATTCACGCACACACAAAAAATTAAACAAACCACCAGCGCGGGATCCAAAAGCAACTAAAAGCCACGTGGTTCACACATAATTGCAGCGGCAACACGGTGCTGGATTTGCAAGCCACGCCTAGCAGTGACAACGGTGATTGGCGCTAGAAGACAGTTTTAACTTCCTAACCACGACACTGGATGTACAGACTCCCAGTACCACCAACAGAAGCAGTTGGTGTGCGTGAAAGGTGTGAACGAAATATTCGAATAGAGTGATGTTGTAAAGAATATCTTGCATGATAATGAAATTACAAGTTGGATTTCAATGTTTTGAAGCTAACATAGTCCTATACTCTCATTATAAAGATAATTCTGACGATATGTTTTCAATTACTCATTATTATATGTTGGTACTATTAACTTCCCCCCTCCACCTCCTGCAGCCACTAAATGTCAGAGCCGGAGATAGAGCGGCCGGACTGTAGTAGCTGTATATCTAACACGAGAAGCTAGGCAATTAATTATAATACGCAAATGTAATTATAACGTAACCATCCGTTTTGTCACTTGACATAAAGGGATTTTTATTTTCTCCTCATATTCCTTTTCACAACATTCAATCAAGTTATACACGACCGGGCAGAAAAGATATTTGAATACGTTATATTTTCAAATCACGCGGGGCTTTTGTTCTTTACGTGCGGCAGCCTTGTAACGTTGGCCTTGAAGATATTTTTAACCTTTTGCTTCTCTCTCTCAGACTGATTTGTTAGCAATGAAGCGTTGAATAACAGAGGAGCGCATTGTCGCTGTTGAGTGATTCACTGAGGGATTCCGGGTTCCATAATGGGGACGGTGGGAGGATTTCAACAAGTGAATCGGCATGGTTATCCTCCTGATGTTGCTATATTTCTGATGGTTCAGTCATTGGCGTTAGAATGACAGTGTCTTTATAGAACACAAATGTTCACCTGGTCGATTACGATCTGTGCGTTCGCCAGAATGCATTGTGCATTTTTTTGGTAATTAACGTCCTCCAACATTTAGTCATATCGGACGATGAATGAAATAGGTGAAATGATGCCCAATGCGTCCGGGGTCCATGGAGCTTAGAGTTACCCGACATTCGTCTATCAGGATAAGGGAAACCCCGTAAAAAACCTTATCCAGGTAACTCACCCTGACCGAGATTCGAACTGGGGACCTCTTGAACGTGAGGCAGACATGCTACCATCTACGCTACCGAGGCGGGCAAGCATTGTGCAGGTGAGGAAATCTACTGAAGACGAACTCAGCAAAGAAGCATGGAATTGCATTGCAAATGTTAGAATTGTGCGGCACATTTTACACCAACACATCAAATTCAAGGCCTCAGAGCTTGTAACAAGATCCGCGAGGCCATAAGAGAAGTGCGACCTATTACACCGCAACGCGTAATGAATAACTTTCGAAGTCTTATATTGAAGGTGATTTTGCACATCTAAAAGATGTGGTCTTCAATAAGTGAAAGTGCATAATTGTAATTCCAAACTCTGTGGTTTAAATATGTACCACCACAGTTGTTATATGTATTAGGGTCTAAAATATATATCACTTTAAAGTACCTTTACTGTTTCTGCCGAACCCTGAACATGATATCTCGCGCATGCCGGTTTCCGTCCTGAAGATATGACTGCAGCTGAACAGTGCACATACACGCCTCGACGCTTTGACCGACCACCCAATGTGTTGGCAGGCTATACCGGAGTGTATTTTGCTGCGTGCCCATCCTTAATGGGGTTTAACTGAAAACAGGAAACTTTAAAGCCGAATTTTATAGGTAGGGTCATGATATTTATGTGAGAAGTCCGTTTGTAATGCTGACAGGCTAAACGCAGTCCGCAAATGTTTGCTGATGCCCACATTTGTTTCTGGGTTTTACCGCAGAAAGAACTTTCTTTGGATATTAAGAATGGTTTATAAGGAAGCAGTTATAGTCCTCTGAGTGTGTGATGGGCAAAACCCAATGCATCCTGATTGTTGGTCAATCTTTCAAGAAATTTCGTTGTTTGGAGTTGCACTCTAATCAGCTCTTGGAGGATTTCGATGCTGTGCATGGCAATACGTGCAGATGTGGTGACTGCCGTATAATCGGCAATTAGGTAAGTAAAGCAAGGAGAAGGAAACGAAGACAGGATGTAAAGGAATTAAAATAAAAAAAGCATAGAGGCTTTTTTATTTACATCCCCTGGAAGCGGAGCGGCCTGTAAATTCCATCAGCCTCTTTGTAGCTTATAAAAAGCTACTTGATACCTACCTTATATAGGTACGTCGGGGTCGCTACACCCCGTACTCATCTTTTTGTGAATTCAATTATCCCCTTACAAAATATTTCTTGTTATTTCTTAGCATTTCAAGCTTTATAATGTTGTTTCCATTCTTTGTTTCTTATTGCTCAGTTCGGCCAGCAACTTTCCAAATATATCAGGACCGCACTCGCGGTCGATCTACAATTTTGAAAGCTTCTGTGTAGCTGTAACTTGGCAAATTGAAACTGGTATAACTACTTTCGAAAACATGGATTGAGATGGATTTGAATTGGAAGCTAAAACTTTACAGAATAGATATTATGAAAGCAAACTATACAAGAAGAAACAACTGTGTGATTAGAATATTATACGTTTCAAGCATGAACGTCAATAATAATTAGTATTGGATATTTATTATTTATTACTGAATTTAAGACAAATCATTGGATTGTTTAACAGATGCTGATTAATTTACGATTAGTTCAAGTATCTTTAGCAGAGGGCAGTAATAGCAAACTTTCAGTTTAGTTAACAGTTCTATCACTAGAGTGCTTTTAATGTACTTGTTTTGGACAATGTGCATTAATATTGATGCGCAGTAAGAAAGTGGCCTTACTTTGTTGAAGTGAAACTGTATTTGAAAATAGCTACTATTGTAATACTGTGTAACAGAAATTAAATTATTTTTCCCGCTACAGTTGAGCTAATCGCAGAAGTTCTGTATGTAGGACTTCCATAAAACTAATCGATTACGTCACCCATTAAATGTATCCTTACGCGGGACTACCTGCCATCATTGAGATAGACGTAAGGTTGGAAGTAATATATTTGAAAATAAAATATTTAGTAATACGATATTGTTAACTGAGTGATCAAATAAGCACAATTGCAGCGTAGCCAAGGAAGCAATAACCGCGTTAGTTGGTCACAACATCTATTTTTTGCTGGGTGATAATAAAATTTGCCAAAATTCCGGTCCCTACAAGAAAACGAGAAGGCGCCTATCCCGGCAGGAACGAGGAAGGCAAGATGAATAACAAACGGAAAAACCGCTCAAATACTACAAGGTTAGCAAATTAATATGGTTATGTCGCGAATCAGCAGTTGTCTAAATTGGATATCATACGTCAGCTGTGGTGAAAGCAGAAAACATTAGTTGGCTCCCTGACCTCCATAAGCAGCTCGTATCAATATGATGCATATTATTTCTATATATGCACTTGGAAAGTCTCAGTGCATTGACTGAAGTAGCAAAGCAGAGTGCAGAGTTTGTCTTGTTGATGTAAATTTATGAGGTGTGGTTTCCTTCCGCAGGTCACCACGCACCCGTCCTGATAGGAGTGTAGCTGCTGATGGCATTTATCAGAATGCACATTTTATGCATGCAATTACTAGTCATGTAGGAAACACAGTCCAGGTAAGTTGTGTTTGCAGTAGAGTCTTTTTTAAATATATTAAAGGGTTGGTAAATAACACTGCTGTGAAGAAATACTAAAGTGTATTCAAAGAAACTTCGACACAGTTTTAAATTTGTAATTGTTTTATTTCTGTTTGAAAATATAAGCGTTCCATCAAGGAAAAATGTATTTTTTTCCGTTGGAAATGGTGTCAGTGATTTCACTTGGTAGTTTGAAGTTTACAATGCAAGTTACTATAACATCTGACTTGTTGACTCTTCAGTTTATAAACGTTTTGATGTCGTTTGTACACATATACAGGCCAAATTATTGCTTGTCTAATAGTAATTTATGACATATTCCAAGCTCATTGCAATTGTCCTAGTGTTGCTTGTGAACATAAGAGAAAGTGCTTAAATGCTAAATGTATGAAAAGTGACAGCATTTATTTTGCGCATTACCTTAATATAAAGATTTCAGCTTAGTGCATACTAATAGAAACAGGGAGGAAAATTGTGTACTTTCCAGATCATGGACACTTACACTTCCTGGACACTTAAAACTTCATTTTCAGCCTCCCCTGTGAACATATCAGTACTCCCACCGCTATGTTGTCTTTGATCATGTAATTGCCTCACTAATATTACCTTTCCAAACAATCCATATATCTCTATCTTTAATTTAAAACAAAGTAATTAAAATGTATTACAGCATTCATCGACTTCCACTGTCCCCAGAGCAGAGCACAGCGTACGTCTATTCATTATACTCATATCATTTCACCTGTCTAGCAGCCTTAAAGATACCATTGTCTGGCTTAACTCGACATTTACTGTGCATATTTTCATATATCACTGTTCCCGTTGTTGCGTACAGTATGTATTTCTTTTATGTGTAAATTACACTTTCTCTTTCCCAATATCGTCAAATAAATACAGAATATATGGATAGTATGCAAACCATGAGAACAGTTGAATAATCATTCTGTCACATGCATATTGTTGTGAATTTGTTCCCTTTAAAATATAAATGTATTAATAAAACAATAAATCTATGGAGCTGCAACTTTTTGAAGGTAACAGGTATACCAGGTGGGGATGATGGAAAGTAATGGTAGCAAAAGATCTTCGATGTCAATACTAATAGGAACTTTCATTGTAAAGAGATCCCATGAGTAAAAGAAGATGTAAAGCATGAGAAGAGTTAATGACAGATTTCTCACATTCTGATATGCCTTATCTTAAATTTGTTCTCTTTATAATATAAACAAACGCCTATTCTTTTCACGTGCAAATAATCCTGTTTGTCCCAATACTTTAAAATGAATGAATAATAAATCATGGATACCATGCAAACTGTGAGAATGACAAATTTCTCACATAATTGAAGTACATTTTTGCCCTTTAAGATAGATTCTTCCTCAAGCACATGGACAGCAAGTGGAGGAAAGTGATGCGGGACATTTTATTACACAGTCACTGTGCTATTACACTCTTGCTGGTGAGGGGAGATGCCCTGGTGACTGGGGTTTGTGACTACTCATAATTGTCTGTACTTTCACATAGAAACTATCCTTTCCTTGCCTTGTTCTTTTAAAGAACAAATGTAATGAATGAAAATGTACTCCACAGGCAAAGTAACATTTGCTTGCCCCATTCTTTTAGAATAAATTAATGACAAACATTGGAGGAGGCAGTGATAGCAAAACTTTGGAGGCGTGAACTGAGTGGTTGGAGTGGAGATAAGAAATGCTGTTTGAGTGTTGGAACTTGGAAATTATATGATTACAAGGAATTGTTCACAATTGAGTTCATAAGGACAGATGTTCGCTGTATCCAGCCATCTCAAATGTTTTAAAAAATGTAGATGAATGCAATGAAAATAATTACGGTCTGTGAGGTTTAAGTTGGTGTATTCTCTATTCTTGTCTAAGACAATGCTGTTCTTGTCTAGCACACGTGGGCGGATCAGCAACCCTGCTTTGTCGTGATTCGTGGAATGTAGACGCTCGCATCCCCCATTCCGTTGTGTGTTGTTTGAAGGTTGTCAGTGACATATGAGCTATAGAACTGTGAATTTATTGTTTTGTGGATTTACACGTCAAATAAAATGTTTTCAGTGTTGCAACAAATGGATATAATGTTGAATTATTTTCTTGTAGTTTTGGTTGTGTTTGTGTTGTTTCATGTTGGATCCCAAGGGAAAGTTCTAAATTCAGATTCTAGGGAAATTGTAGTCAAAGTCCACAGTTTCTTCAGTGATGAATGTGAAGCTTTGAAATGTGGAAAGCCGACTATTTCAGTGACGAGTATCGTTGAGAGAACTGCTGCTGCTACTACAGGTATTTCTTCTCGTTCTGTCCAACAAATTTTAAAAGAATACAAAAATGCAGAAGTTAGCGGTGGTAGACTGCAAACACCAGGCAAGAAGCGCCCTAATAGCAGACTGCGAAAAACAGAAATTGATTCATTCACAGCTGCTGCTATTAAGCGAGCAATCTGTTTGCTGTATTGTACGGACTTTCTGCCTAGTTTGCTGGACATATATGAGGCTTTAAGAGCTAAAGGCTTACTTAAAGGAAGCGTGTGGTCCTTAAGAAAAATTCTTAAAAAGCTTAATTTCAGTTACAGTAAAAATTTGCAAGGAAGACGCTTTTTAATGGAATGAATGGATATTGTTTCTAAAAGATTTAAATTTTTAAGATGAATGAAAGAACTTAGATCTACAGGTAGGCCTATAGTGTACCTTGACGAAACGTGTATAAATATAAACCATACGAGAAATAAGGTGTGGAAGTACATTGCCGATGAAAATGAAAGTGATTTCTCTATTAAAACACCAATCGGCAAAGGATAGCGATTTATAGTTGTACATGCTGGATTTATTCCTAATGCCTTGCTAATTTTTAAGTCAAATTCAACCAAAGACTACCATGAAGAAATGGATAGTAAGATTTTCAAGGATTGGTTTGTTAATAAATTACTATGTAACATCCCGTATAATAGTGTCATCATTATGGAAATGCCCCTTATCATTTCATAGAAATTAATAAAGCACCCACGTCATCTTCACTCAAATCCCATATGCAGGAATGGCTTCATAATAGGAAAATTGAGTTTGATCCACGAGCAACAAAACCAATGCTACACGAATTAAACTGAAAAAAGATAATTTCAAAGTGTATGAAATAGATAGTCTCGCAGAGGTACATGGTCATACCGTAGTACGATTGCCACCTTATCATTGCGATTTTAATGCTATATAACTTACAAGGGCGCAAGTGAAGAATGATGTTGCCAAACATAATACTTCATTTAAAAGTGTCGATGTAAGAGCCTTGTTTCATAGTGCGATTACAAAAGTGACCCCAGAAAACTGGAAAAGGGCGTGTGAGCATGTACGAAACACTGAACAGTTTTACTGGGAGAAAGACGGTCTGATAGATGAAATTACAGACAGATTAGTTATAAATTTAGAAGATTCGGGCTCGGAAGAAGAAAATGAAGATTCGTTTGAAATTTCTGACTGTGAATCGGGGGATGAGCAACAATCGGACCAAGAGGAGAAGGGGCGCTCCGCCACTGATGCATTCTTGGCTGGGGTGTCTGCTTTGCCTGTCATAGAGTGAGATGGTGAGTATTCCTTTCTCTTTCTAAAAGGCACACGACTAGTTAAACCTCACAGACTTTAAATTTGAGATTTAGAAGATATGAATACATGGAAAAGTGGAACCAAGCCTGCTACCCTTTTTAAACACTTCCTTTTACAATAAAGATATTCCTAAATATCAATAAAGAGCTTGTTTTTCCATACAGGAGGTAATGAATTACACTGAAATATTTTCAGAGCAAGTGAAAATATCTTAAACAAGTAATTTGAGAATGTGGAAGTTACGGTTATAAGTTTCTTAGTGTCAATATGCCACTACTCATGATACCATTTGAATGAACAACACAGGAAAATGAAGAGACATTTGGAGCACTCTCTCTGGCACAATAGTTATGAAGTTAGCTTTCAAGTGAAAGGTAAACAAGTTCAAGGCTTTCATTTTTTTTGTCTTTTTTTAATGTTTAATTGTTTTTTATTTAAAAATATTTTGCCCAAAACTTTAATTCTCGTATAAATTTATGCATTTTATGGAGTAATTTCACCTTGTCGCTGCAGTTAATTACAATTCTTTTTTAACAAAGACTAAATCCTGCTTTGACCCATGCTGTACGTCTAAATGGGAGGTAGTTTAAAGGGTGAATGAATTTGCATAAAATACAAAGTAAATGCAACTCATAATTACGTAAACATTGAAGCTAGCTACAGTGAAGCAATAAATATTACACAAATACAACTATTTGCAAAAAAAACTTCATCTTAAGAAAATGATGTAAATTTAATCAAGTAATAAGACAAATTACATCATTTTTTAAGATAAGTGAAGTTTTTGTTGCAAATAGTTATATTTGTGTAATAAATGCAACTCTCTACTGTTCAAAATGGCAACCTGCATTTTCAATACAAGCGGCAAACGAACGACTGTCATACTCTGTACAAAATTCTTTGTATGTCGAATAACTTCATATGCTGCTGTTATTTGGAGAGTTAAGTCATCTTCTGAGGTAATAGGTGTTTCATACACCAGAGACTTTGAGGTCACCCCAGAAAAAGAAATCAATTGGTGTTAGTTCGGGAGAGCATGCTGGCCAAGCTACAGTTGGACATCGGACAGCATAAACATGGTTTAATCACAGTAATGTTATTGCACTGGTCAGTCAGCTTCATGTTCTTAGTTATGAATCATGCTATTTCTTTCTATTAGGATTTAGGTATTAAAAACACGAAGATAAAAATTAACTACACGAAAGGAGCCAAACCAATGACCTTTAGAACACCAGTTTTCGGCGTTATGGGTTGGGCCACCAGAGTTTACAGAAACCCCACTAAAGTAGCTACATGATACGAGAAGACATTAATTGCTGTTCAGTGTTGCACTGGCAGGTGATCAGTTTGAGATTTGAGAGATCTTTGAGGCATTAAATCTTGAGAATGCCAATGACAAGCTACTAAGAATGAATATTTGTGTACTTTGGAAGGAGTTTTAAAAACATTCTAATCCAATAACTTATCAGCATCTGATCCCAATTAGGTTTAATACAACTGCATTATGTTTTGCCACAGACCATGCTTTGCCTATCTCAACTTGTTTATATTAGCCACGTCTACAATCGCTGAAATTATTTCGGTGTAGTTCATTAACACACTGTATATGCAGATGAAACTGCTGATATAAGTGGTACAAGTGTAATTGGTAGTTAGAATCCCATTCTTATATGAATATGAACCTAGGCATTGCATCATAATGTCAGGTTAAATGTTGATACCGCAGGACCCTATCAACCTGCTTACACACGCGCGCGCACGCACACACACACACACACACACACACACACTACTAGACATTGTAATCTAACCTGACAGTAAAGCTTGAAACCACAACTGTACCCTGTAGCTATTCATGTGCACAAACTAACTTGGTATCACAGTCTAACCTTGTGCTAAATTTTGTATGCAAGGACCAAGTTATTTTACTGCATGAAATGTTGGAAGCTATTCACTTCTGATGAGCATCAACGATGACTAACAAAGTACAATGGAAGCATAAATTATTCAGAGGAATAGGATAAGGAAGTTTGTTGGGAGAGGGAAAGAGAAAATATGTGCTCCAAGTTATATTTAGAGTATTTTAGAGATAACATTTAAGAAAGAAAGCTTTATGTGTATGAAACAAAGGTTTACATAAAAATCATATTGGCAACCAAACAATATTAGATATATCAAGTAAGTTTGAGGTTGAGGGTGGTGGATTGTGAAAAGAGAACATAATTCGGTGTGGAATTAGTAGACAGGATTGGTAATGTAGCAGCAGTTTTTCATTGAAAAAGCTATTTGTAGTCAGTTTTTTTTCAATTAATTTTGATATCAGCGTTACTAAATTCCTGCAACCACACATAACTTTTCATTATTAAACATCTTATATTTTAATTTGATGCAGTGTGCACTGTCATAGAAAAGTGCTTTTTATGAACGACTAATTGCGTAAGATGTTTTTCATTGGCTGTTAGAATGAGATATTAATATAAGTCCACCTTATTACACAAATATAATTATTTGTAACAAAAACTTCACTTATCTTTAGAAAAATGATGTCATATTTTTCTTATTAATGGAGATAGGTTTCACAAACAAATCATTTGTATCATCAGTCCAAAACACTTCGTCATCAAGGATACCGGTTATAATGTTATGGTTTTTCTTATTGCCAAAATGTGAAAATGAAACAAACCTAAAAACAGAATCAGCGTAATTATAAGTCCACCTTGCAGAAATGAGAGGTTATGTTCGTCAGTAACATGCATCAGAATTGCCAACATTTAAATATAAATACATTGTACCAGTCATACAGAATAATTGTAGATTTGCACTCAGTTCACTTTCTTCTTGGGCAGCCAGCCAGATGAAAAGATGATTAGATATAAACGTTTTGGGAGGGCTTTTTTATTTTTTATTTATTTTTTATTGTTTTTTTTTATTTTACGTTCTCCAACGTTAACTGCTTCGCCAATGGCCATTTTAACCCTTCAGGGGCCGGAAACGGATACCCAATAAACAGAACAGGACATTTAAATTGTTAAATGCTGTAAAAATGCATCATAAATACAATTCCGTATCTTCTGTATTTATTAAGTTATTTAAACGAAACAAAAACTGGTTTAAAACTCATTAAAGGCAGTATAAATCTACAATAACAATAAAGTAGAGACTACATTAATAAATTGTTGAAATTTCACTGCTTTGTTTCACTGTAGCAAAAGCCATTCTTTGTGCCGAACGCGCCCAATATGTGAATCATTTTGTTTTGTGTGTATACGAGCCATAGTATGTATGTATAGCTACGCAAGCGACTTCTCAGGTTCAAGTTTAGTTTATTTATGCTATACCAAGCGATAATCATACGAGAATATATTGCGTTACACACTCACACACTGCAAAGAAAGCTCTCTTGTCAGCATCTGTTATTACAGTGTTTCTCAACCAAGGTTTCTAGTAGCCTTATGCAGCTGTTTTCGCTCTGTATTTTAGTTATTTATAATCTCTTTGTGTTCAGAGTGATTTCTTATAGCTATCAAGAGCTAAATGAATGGCACATTTGAAGTTGTTAAATTTCAATGTTAACCATGGCTTAATTCCGTAATGTAGCAAATAAATTAGCTTGTGTATGATGTGTACAGGCTTCTGATATTACTGTAGAAAATCTGGAAGATTTGTTTTACGATTATGAAGGAGATCTTTAGGACATACGTAGCAGTGATATGTGCTGGTCTACAGATGGCATGTTAGCTACTCCATTGTTTGGGGAAATGGTGGATCAAATATGGGTGATGCGGATCAGCTATTACTAGCTATCCCTCTTTACGGAAAACAGTTAAATGGTAAAAAAAAAAAAAAAAGTATTTTTATACCACTAGTTGTAACTATGCACAGTTGTTTAGTAATTTTCAGAGCTGTAAAAGACATTCATCTACCTGTACTTGCGCGTATAAAGAGCTCGTAACCTAATTGAGTATTATAATACTCAGAGGCCTCTTTATACTAGGGGGTAGGAAATTCACCACGACATCATCCCTCATACTTGAGAGATAACACTTTCGTAAAAGTATACCACCCACAACCAAAAAACTTGTAACACATTTCGAAAATGTGTAGTGTGTTGCGAAAAAGAAATTCGCAAGGAAATCAATATTATTTGGTGTGAATCTGCAGATGTGCCCTTGGGTGTTTATCCAGGTTTGGAGGTGTACAATTCAAAAAGAAACCTTTAAGGATATGTTTACATTTCTTATAGAACTAATTTAAATTTATTGTAAAATAGCAAGATTAAAATAATTGGCATTAAATGAGCATTAAATGCATGTATGCGCAGGACGTCTATACACGTCCATATCGGTTTGGGGCATTTTAACTTGGACGTCATATGACGTCCATATCAGTGAAAGGGTTAAGTCATATTGGATGATGAATGGAATGGGCGAAATGATGCTCAAATGAGCCCAGGGTCCATGGAGCTTAGAGTTACCCGGCATTCGTCTTTCAGGATAAGGGACAACCCCGGAAAAACCTTATCCAGGTAACTCACCCTGACCGAGATTCGAATTCAGGACCTCTTGAACGTGAGGCAGACTCGCTACCACCACGCTACCAAGGCGGGCGTTTCTGGAGTGTGCATCTCTCCCATCATCAGGATATTTATAAAATGTTATAACCACAAATGAAATACTGGATATAACACAACTATAAACGAAGACAAAACACTATCAAAATTCGCATTACTGAACAAAGGCTGTTTTCAGTAAATTAAATGCCAGGTCAGATGGTGTGAGTATAGAAAATTAATTGGGTCAAAGAAACGTAACTACTTAACTTGATTATCAAGCTGTATTGATATTTGCTCTTCAATTCCACGGATTTCCATTTTTAAGGCCGGTTTCCAAGAGGAGCTGAACTAAAATCCAGCATCACGATTAAGCGTGTTCCTTTCAGAGGAAATCGCCAAAGCCTCCTTAATTCTCTGCTCCCAGTAACTGTTGCATTTTGCCAAGATGGTAGTCTCCCGAAAGCTTCAGGTCTTATTTTCCATTCAGTTGTTTACATTTAAGCAAATATACTAAAATAAAACTGATGATACAGTTCATTTTATGGCTCTTATATTAAAGACAGCCAGGACTAGTACAGTTTATTGATTTTGTCATTGCAAAATGCAGCATCTTCATGAACTGCAAGCACCAACATGTACATAGAGTTGTTGGAAAATATCAGACCTATCACATTCTTTCATGAACTAGGATTGTAGGATAAAACCACTTACTGTGTTTGTCAGTTAATTTTTAACCTTCCTTCTCCCTGAAAAAAAAGTTTTTACAAGAAGCAATGCTACAGGGCAGTAAAATCACTTTTGATACATATTGTGCTAGTTCCTTTTTTTTTTTTTTTTTTTTTTTTTTTTTTTTTTTCCCTTTAAGCATAAGGGAAAACCCCTGATAAAACCTTATCCAGGTAACTCACCCTAACAGTTTCAAACTCGGGACCTCTTGAACGTGAGGCAGACACGCTGCCATCTACGCTACTGAGGTGGGCTGCTAGTTCCTTGAAATCATTATTTCACATGATAGGGAATGTCAGTTTTTCCTCGTTTTCTCCACTGATCATTTTTATTAATCACTTTTTAAATAATACTGTTATAATGATTAACATTTGGAAGGAAAATATACAAGTGAAAGGCATGTGGCAATCACTAACATTATGCAGATGTGCTGTTACTTTACAAATATTTGAGATGGTCAGATAAATATGCATCATGAAAAAATACAATATCAATTTAAGGAAGAAGAAAAGTTTCTCTTAAATTTTATCTGCTGCTTAAGTTACAAATTTGAGTCAGGTTTGGTTGTGTCATTCAGAAATGCAGCATCAGCTTGAAAGAGGTCAGTGTGTTCATTTCTCTTATGTTAAACAGAACAGGGATATTATTTTATGTTTAGCCAATATGACACAAGCTACTATTGTACATCACACAAGGTTTCATGTTATTGTATGTGTCAGTATGATTCATGTCGGCAATGCGGAGGTGCATGCACCATGTAGCTGTTGTTTGTTGGAGAGGTAATAGGTGAGGGTAGTTCAATATTGATGGATGTCGACAAGATTTGTAATGTTCATAGAAAATTACATTTTAAACTTATTTGAAATTTGTGCAAATAATATGCACTCTTGTGGATCTATTTATTTAA
This sequence comes from Mantis religiosa, assembly GCA_030765055.1. Taxonomy (NCBI): domain Eukaryota; kingdom Metazoa; phylum Arthropoda; class Insecta; order Mantodea; family Mantidae; genus Mantis; species Mantis religiosa. The sequence continues at coordinate 139,004,276 of CM060959.1, read as the reverse complement.
GGCAATGCAGCTCTGAAACTTTAGCAAAACCTGTGAACAATTATTATTTTAGTTAATTGATGGAAATTAATCATTTCTTCATACTAGCCGTATATCGGCTAAGGTTTTTGATAGTCAACATGAAAAATTCAATGCCATGGCTGGGATTTGAACCACGGATCTTCTGGTTTCCGTCCAGTCGCTCTAACCCATTGAGCAACCATGGCCAACGTGCCATCCTGATATGAGTCCTGATATATGAGTCGAATGGAGAATTTAATGTCAGGACGGCACGTTGGCCATGTGACTGGACGGAAACCAGGAGATCCTTGGTTCAAATTCTGGCCATAGAATTGAATTTTTCATGTTGACTACCTGTGAAAATGTTCATAAAATTTTAAGAAAAAATCACTTTGTTTTTTTAAATCATGTTATAACTGGTTAGATAAAATATCACTTTGAATTCTCTCGCCTTGGTAATGTGGTAGCATGTCTGCCTCACGTTCAAGAGGTCCCAAGTTCGAATCTTGGTCAGGGTGAGTTACCTGGATAAGGTTTCCCCGGGGTTTTCCCTTATCCTGTAAGATGAATGTCAGGTAACTCTAAGCTCCATGGACCCCGGACTCACTTGAGCATCATTTCATCCATTCCATTCATTGTCCGATATGACGTAACAGAGGACGTAAATTACAAAAAAAAAAAAAAAATGAATTCTTACGAAATACTTGGTACCAGGTATAAGATGCTTCTTCCATCAAATGATCAAACATTGGTCGGAAATAGACTTTGAAATTGCTCTACAATTGTTTCATTAAAGAAAATGGGTCCTATTATTCTTGTAGCACTTGTCTCACACCATGCTTCAACTTTCAGGTCATAGTGAGACCTTTTTATGCTATAGCGTAGGTTTTTCATTGAATGTTGTAGGTATTCATGTTAATTTGTTTCTGATTTGCAAAGTAATTGCTATAAACTGGCACTGGTTTCTCCCCTAGTTTTTCTGTTAAAACTGATCTTCTCTTAGAATGTTTTTAACATCCAACCTGAAGCTTTAATTTATTCATGACCACATGAATAGTTTTTCTTGCAGGGGGAAACCTTTCAATCAACTCCCTGCATTCATGATGAACAGGTTGTAGTTAACTTTAAACTTTGCAAATAAACACTTATTCTTTTGCAGATAAGTGCATACTATGTCTTTTGTAGCAACTGAAGCATCTGACTGTTCATGATGCAGTAATAACAGTGAGATGTGGTATCAATGCATTTTCGAGCAGATTTTCTTTTAAACATTTTTCAGTATTTAATATGCTCCACAGGATACAATGTTTTACTAATTTGGCAAAGGTGATGTAAGAAAATAGAGTATGTAATTCGTACATTCCAGGTGAAACATAAATGTGACTAAAAACGTGTCAAAAAACTAACTACAGATAGTGTTTTCAATTAAGCATAAAGATTTATTTAAAACAAATCACTGCATCTTCTCTAATGAAAGTTCTGATAAAAAAATTTGGAGAAAAGGCTTTGTTTAGAGATGAGTGAGATTAATAGATACTACATGGCAAAGGAGAAGGCGTATCGGAAAAAAGTCGCAACACAGTTGTTTACCTGAGCTTATCGCACATACATGGCGAGTACAATGTATATATATTCTGTTCAGATATAATCATGTCTTCTGGACAGCAATGTGTTACACATCGGCAGGCACAAGAAAACATATCGTATAAACACATGCAGCTTCCAGTCGCTCTGTGTTTCATAACTTACTGTACGTCAAGTTACTAATATTTCACTCTTCTAATCGACCAGATAAGACTCAATAAGAGAAAAAGTCGCAACACAGTTGTTTACCTGAGCAATGTTACTCGCACATACATGGCGAGTACAGTGTATATATATTCTGTTCAGATATAATCATGTCTTCTGGACAGCAATGTGTCACACATCAGCAGGCGTGAGAAAACATATCGTATAAACACACGCAGCTTCCAGTCGCTCTGTTTGTGTTTCGTAACTTACTGTACGTCAACTTACTAATATTTCACTCGTCTAATCGACCAGATAAGACTCGATAAGAGACAATCACAGCACTGATTACCTGAAGGTCAATATGCCCCAATGCTCTGTCGAGTAATACATGAGGTTCCGGGAGTTTATATAAATAGTGGGTGGAACTAGTCACCATATATCACACAAGCACATCTTACGAATATATATTTACATATGCTGCATAAGCACAGTTATATAACACCAAGTTTCATTAAACAAGTTTCCTACACAAAATTACAGCATTAAAAAACAGATCTGAATCTTCTTAATTTTAAAGAAAACATTTTAATCAAAGAAAGCCCACTGACTTTTGAATCAATTAATATTCAATTAGATTTAGAAGAAATAGTTACAAAATCTGAAACATTGAAACCTGTACTAAAACCACTAGCATTAGAAACTGTGAACAGTAGATACCCACCCAAAGAATGATTACATATCTACTTGTACAACTCAGGAGTAGGAATTACATGTGCACTATTCTCATTCTATCAACCAGCAGTATACCACACAACAAATTTTGATGCAGAAGTAACGGCTATTAATATTTCACTCCAATACCTTCTATACAGAATAGATAAATTTAATTAGTTAATTGATGGAAATTAATCATTTCTCCACACTAGCCGTGTATAGGCTAAGGTTTTTAATAGATAGTCAACATGAAAAATTCAATGCCATGGCCGGTATTTGAACCACGGATCTCCTGGTTTCCATCCAATCGCTCTTAACCTTTGAGCTACCATGGCTAACGTGCCGTCCTGACATTAAATTCTCCATTTGACTCATATATTTCCCCGGTAGACCATTAGGGGCTCTCGCATCCGAGATACACCGTGTGTGGCGACTTACTATCATAAGTACTTAAGTCCCAGGCTTCATCATTTAACTCTTATTATATTAGTTAATTGATGGAAATTAATCATTTCTCCACACTAGCCGTATATAGGCTAAGGTTTTTAATAGATACAGTCAACATGAAATATTCAATGCCAAGGCCGGGATTTGAACCATGGATCTCCTCTGTCCAGTTGCTCTTAACCTTTGAGCTACCATGGCCAACGTGCCGTCCTGACATTAAATTCTCCAGTGTGGAGAAATAATTAATTTCCATCAATTAACCAATATAATAAGAGTTAAACGATGAAGCCTGGGACTTAAGTACTTACGATAGTAAGTCACCACAAACGGTGTATCTCGGATGCGAGAGCCCCTTGTGATCTACCGGGGAAATATATGAGTCAAATGGAGAATTTAATGTCAGGACGGCACGTTAGCCATGGTAGGTCAAAGGTTAAGAGCGAATGGACGGAAACCAGGAGATCTGTGGTTCAAACCCTGGCCATGGCATTGAATTTTTCATGTTGACTCTATCTGCTGTCATACTTTCTGATTCTAAGGCAGCATTATATGCAACAAGTTCATATAAAAATGAGGTCAATCCAAATTAAAGAATGTCACAAAACGATCCAACAACTTCAAAAACTACAGAAAAGAATTAAATTACAATGGTTACCTGCACATTGTGGAATTGCTGGAAATGAATAAGCTGATTTTCTTGTCAAAAAGTTGCAAATTTAATTCAGAACAAAAATAAAAACTTATCCTTTATATCCATAAAAAGATTAATTAAAAACAAATATAAAAACAAAACCAAACAATATCTAACAAAGCCAAAGATAAAAAATGGATCATTTTAATTAAAAACCCAGAAATTAATCCAGAAATCCGATGTAAAGCTGCAGTAGCAACATTTAGATTACTTGGAACATGATTATTTGGCCAAACACACAGTATAGTAATTTATACAAGTCCAAATTGTCCTCTGTGCAACAAAGAAGAGGAAATGACTGAAGATCATCTTCTAACCTGCGAAGTCTTACCTGCTGCATCCACTACATAGAAATATTGGAGGGCTAATGGCTTCATTGCCAAAGCCTAGCATTTGAAAACAACAGATTCATTATAGTGTAAATTTGGAATAATGTGCCGGTAAGAATATAACAAATAGAATAGGAAATATATTCTTCTTAATATTTTACGGTCTTGGATCAACTATAAAGAATGCAATAAAATAAAAGTGAATGGAGAAGATATTGACACATTGCCTCACTTGCACTGTGACACCTTCACCTTTGCTTGACTGTCTCTTACACTTCTTTCCGTTTTTATACTTTGTATAAAGATTGAATTGCAGTAGTACAATATGTAAAATTCTTTGTGAGAGAATTTAATTGCTAGCATAAGAAGTCTGTTCTCATTAAATAAATCCCTTAAAAACATGGTGAACTAACTTGAGGATTCATTTACATTAGTGGAGTATTTGGATTACTGGGTCAGTGAGAATTGAACCATTAGTGTAGGAAATATGTAATCTCATTAATAAACAACTCTTATATACAGATGTGTATGAAGTAGCTATAAAGAATACTGCTGTTCTTAAAGTCTTATATCATTGATCCACATTGTTCATCCATAAATTCTGTATGCAGTAATAGTCTTTGTTGCATAATATGAGAGTCAGCTTTTAACCGGATGGGAATAATTTTAATTTATAGAGAATAAAAAGAAGTATTTCAGAAAGTGGAGTACCAATGTTACTAAAATTAGGCAAATGAGTCGATCTTGTATACACTTTTCTCCAATTACAAGTTTTTTAATGAAGATTAGTTTCTGGGAACTTCTTACCTCTTCTCAGTTCTGTGGTTGACTGATGATGCACCTGGTGTCTGCATCTGGCTTGGTGTTGTGTTGCCATCAGATACTCTGATAAGTTTGACGTCATCTACGGCGGGAATTTCAAAAGTCATCAAGAGGTTCTGTTTCTTTCTAATAAATATGTTTTCCCTAATCTGCAGTTATAGAGGTTTCTTTGCCTGTTTGATCAATTCTATTTCTTGCTTTATGTTGTAATTCTCAGACCAAAAGTGATGTGCTATGGCAGACTTGTCCATGTGTTTGAATTTAATATTTCTGAAGTGTTCTGTCATTCTTGTTTCTAGATATCTTTTAGGCTTCCCAGTCTTCATTAAAGAACTTGTAAGTGGAGAAAAGTGTGTAAAGGTTGATTCATTTGCCTAATTTTAGTAATTTTAATCTGTTTGGGAGAGCATTAAACACTTCAAAACATTGTTAGCTTTGGGTCTGTGCAGATTCATTTGTGCCTGTTTATATAAGTTGTGTATTATTGCAAAATATTCTTTATTATTAATGTAAAAGGAAGTAAGGGACAACATATTTCACAGGTAGTGTTAAAATATTTAATTTCTGAGAAATAAAAATGTATACGGTAACCATTATCTATATTACATATTATTTGAATAGTTTTCTTTTGCATTGTAAAGATTTGTATGCAGATTTGTAGGTGTTAATATAAGTTGAGCCTGATTTATATGCATATCAAGGGGAAGAGTAAAGATTACTAGCAACTCAGAATTACTTGCAAATGAGATTATGATGATGCATCATTTTTTTTTAAAAACAGTAATACAGTGGGTCTGCATGTATAAAACTTTACAAAGAATAAAGATATTTATCAGGCAAACATTATTTAGAAATTAGTCCAGCTTTAAAGTGTTCATTTAATTTGGCTTGTTTCACTTCTTGCATTACATGCATACAGCTCATTTTACAAAATATGTTTTTTGCACTATGTAACTAATATTCCACACTTACTGTTATTGTTGCTATGCATCGTAAGTTGACATTCCTGCCTGTAATCTAGTAGCTATGAAAACAAAAGATATTTGGTATTTAAAAAATGACCAACAGCACTAGTACAATAAGTAAAAACATTTAATTTGAAATATATTACCATTTGTACACTTTTAATATATATAATATAGCAACATGACCATTTATTATTTCTCTTTAGCAACATATGTAGGCCATGCACATTCTAAAATCTTTTTCATCCTCAGTCACTGGAAGGGAAAAAAAAAGTCACCGAAGATGCTCGCCTGCCTCGGTAGCGTGGTGGTAGCATGTCTGCCTCACGTTCAAGAGGTCCCGAGTTCGGATCTCGGTCAGGGTGAGTTACTTGGATAAGGTTTTTTCCTGGGTTTTCCCTTATCCTGAAAGACGAATGTCGGGTAACCCTAAGCTCTATGGACCCTGGGCTCATTTGAGCATCATCTCACCCATTCCATTCATCGTCCGATATGACTTAACGTTGGAGGACGTAAATTAAAAAAAAAAAAAAAAAAAAAAAAACGAAGATGCTAAGGCTTATTTGCAAGAACAGTCTCTTAAATTCTGTGGAAAGAGATTGAAAATGGAGGCCAGGGCCTTTGAAACTAGTCTCTCATAAATATATGAAAAAGTAAGTGACGAGTGTCAATAAACCAACCACAAATAATTTTTATATCTCATTTGTATTTAAGCGGCTGCCAAATGATGCCTCTTGTAGCTCAGTTGTAAAATGCATGCTGTATCAATGGGACCAAGATTTCAAGGTTCGAAGCCTAGTCTACCGTCAAAATTTTTATTACAACATTTTTAGTTTGTTAGACACTAACAACCAGTTTAGAAATGTTCTGTTATGGCTAGGTCATTACTACATGGCATTAGAAGATATGAAAGAACAGAAAAAACATATGGAACAATGGTTTTTATAGAACCACCATCTGTGTTGTATATAACCTGCATTCTAATATCAGTTGTCGTAGCTCAGTGGTAAAATGCACGCTGTGTGAAGGGAGCAGAGAGATCACGGTTTGAACCCAGCATGCAGTTATGCATTTTATTCAAACTTTTTCATCTTTTATTTCTTGCACATGCAAAAAGGCTGTTGGAAGTTATGCACTGCATTAGAATCTTCCACTAAGATTTTATCACAGTAAAGTAGCATGCCACATACACGGAGATGTGTGGAGCTGACACCATCTCAAAATGAGTGAAATTGTAGGCCCTGCTACTTATGGTGAAAATGCAGTGCAAATTGCCAGAGAATTGAGTTGTAACTGAAGAACAGTGAAGTATGACACTGAGCACAGTTGTAAATTAGTTTGTTACAGCATCTGACGAAGTAAACAATTTGGAGATAAAAAGAATGCCCACATGTTAGCGTTCAAATCTTAAACCCTTGTTGCTTGTTACAGCCTGCATTTTAACAATGAGCTACAAGAGTATAATAGTTGATAGAATATGCCTTATACAGAACATACATGGTTATATTTTGAGCCTAATAATTAAAGCAAAGTACTTTCTGATGAAAACTGCTTTATTGTTTTTCAAAATGCTCTACTTTATGATCAACACACTTTTGCATACATTTGAACTATTTGTCAAAAGATTTATTCCAGTCTTCTTGAGATATCTCAAAAACATGGTTTTAAGGCATCAACAGCTTCTTCTACTGACGAAAATCATTTCCTTGCAATTTATTATTGATGTTCTGAATCAAAAAGAAGTCATTGGATGCCATATCAGGACTGTTTGGCGGATGACTTATCAGTTTGATTTTTTGAGCCTTCAAATACTGTGTTGTTAGACGAGATGTATGTGCGCATACATAATGAAGAACGGTCCTACAATTCTTTTTGGTTTTCCTTACTTCACCGAAGACTTCCGGCAAACAGATGGTTGTGTACCATTCAGCATTGCTTGTTTTACGTTGCTCTAAAGGCACTGTTTCCACATGGCCAGTTTTGCTGAAAAACCAGGCTTCGAAGTGCTGCAAGAGCAAACAACTTTTATTGGATTTGCTTCATCTTGAAGCACCCATAGTTGACTGCTGTTTATGTTTTGGTTCATACTCATAGATCCATGATTTGTCACCTGTTACAATCTTACATACTTCACTTGGGGCCGCACCATTGTATTTCTTGAGCATTTTTGTGCACCAATTGACATGAGCATCTTTTTGAGATTACGTCAAATTATGTTTTATCCGAGAGCAAATCTTTTTCACGTCTAAATAATCATGCAATTGATTTGGGATGACCTTCACCAACTTCGTCATTGAGCAAATGGCGGCCACAATTAAATTCCTTGATAATCCACGTCGAAAATCGTAATAAATCATTGCACAAACATTTTCATTAGTTAATTCCATATTCTTGTTGAGACACAATTTTCAAGTTACTGTAAACAAAAAGAATGACGCTCTATTGACAAAATGTCTGAAGTAGATTCTGGTCAACAATGTCAAACTTTCCATTGGAACCGCCAGATGGCACCTACAACATGCAGTGCTGCTAAGGCTCAAAATATAAATGGTCCTCTTTGTATGAGGGTTGGAAAGAAATAAGTTGCAACACTGCCTGCTCAGGGAGTTTTGTTTGTGTTTCAGTCGACAATATATTCAGGCTATTCTGTAACGTCTGGTTGAAGCTGAACCGCTTGTTAAAGCAGCCAACCACTGGCAATGTGCCATTTGTTATTCTGTTACAACATAGCTATAACTTGTTGAGAGGAAGAAAGTTATGGTTAAGGATAACAAGAGGCAAGACCACGTTGTTAGCAGCAGCAATACTGCTTTTCGCTTGCTGAAATTTGATTTAGAAGCATAAAGGAATGAAGAACACTGCAGGGATAGATAACCTCAAGTTATTCGTACATCATAAAGTGAAACCATAAATTTGTGTGTGTGAAAATAATGAAAAGTGTGTGTTTACATGAGAAATACGTAAAGAGTTTCCTAAGCTAACTTTTGACCTCTTATCATTTGCACGGAAGTAAAGAACATCTTGAAGAAATGTTTGCTCTGAGATTCATTTCTCCGTCAGAATTATCTTGTAATCAAGCATTCACAATTAATTTTCTGCTGTACAGCTGTTGGAATGCTGGTTTAGGTCAGAAAGTCCTACAAACTATAACTTCCACATTCCTTTAGCAGCTGATTGCAAAGCAAACAAATATCCAAAATTAAAGCAGTTTCTTTCAAATTAAATGCTAGAAGATAGAACTTGTATATTATGAAATCACCAGAACTTGTATTTCAGTTCAGTACTGATTACAGATTGTTATAAGAAATTGTACTGTCCTGTAATTTATAACCTTTCTTCACGGTATTGTGATCTGAAAGGTTATGTTAACTATTTTCGGTGTGGTAAATTGAATCGTATCAATCTGTCCATTTTTCTCTATCACATAAGGTTTTCTTTCAAATCACAAATAATAATTTGAAAGTGGTGTTTTTATGTAAAGATCGTGCGTTACAAAATGAATACAAAAATGAAAATGTCTGAGTAATAAATATGTAGAAATACCTGCATATCTGTAAAATTAGGTGTGAAGTTATATTTCCTTTGGCCGAAAATTGTATTGCGCTGATCTATGTTTAAGTTGTGATAAAGAAACTTCTGTTTTCAAGTACCAACAGTAGTCTGCATTGTTCAATTGGCCGTGATATCTCCTGTCAATCTCATTGATTTCTTGCTGAAATCATTCACCTTGTTCATTTCTGAGGGATCCAAAATTATCAAGAAAATAGTTTAGCTAAGAGTACAAGTAGTGAAGCTTTAAACTCATATTTCACCCTGAAGCTAATAATAGCCTTTGTTGTATATTTCTCATAATTTTTTCCTATTGCAGGTAGTGTATACGAAATTTATTGAGTATCTATTTGAAAGTATATCATGGTTGCAGTTCTCTATCATTTATGGTTCACCAGAACTGGAAGAGTCTCGCAGGACAGTTATTAAATGCAAAGTATTTCAAATATTTAGCTGTTACTTTGTGTTTGCATCACTTTGCAACAATTGCTTAAATATTAATCCTGGTAAAGTGAAACTATATATGTATGTGTTAGGTGTGAATATAATGTCCAACCATCGTATGCTTGAGTGGAAGAATTTCCTAACTAAACTCTGACCAATTACATTAATTCCTAACGGAGAAATATAACTTTTATATAGTGCACAATTATTTGAATATTTGTAAAATGGTAGATTTTTTCAGCTGAATAGAAGGTTCATGCTAGGATGCACTAGAGCTTATACTTCATTCCAGTACTGGTTGGAGACTATTACAATGAAAATATGAAATTCAATTTTAAGTATGCTATTAGTACTTCAAGAGGTACCAAGTTATTGCGCAGTAAATCATTGATATACCAAACAAATAAAAATTTAAAATGATTAGTTCATATTAGACAATATTTACTAAAAATTATGTACTACCCTAAAAAACAGCATCTTTTCTTATATTTATAAATCATTATGCCGAATTAATAATGGCATTACTTCTGCAATCATCAATTTATATTTTGCATTGCTCTTCTGAGGACCTTGTAGGTATCGCAATTGCACTATTTGAACTGGCGCGTTAAGAGCGGTGGAAAAGAACATGCCTGCAAAGCATATGAATTTGTAATGAGTCGCTCCAGGTACTTAACAACATGGTTGAGAAGATCCGTCGCCATAACAAGGATGGCCACAAAATATGAAAGCCTGCCATACTTGTTAACGCTCAGTTGTTTGCCGTAACAATTCTTAGCAGTATTCTTAACCAGAAGTTACAGAGTAGCCTGATTGTCACATTTCTTTCCAACTCTCTTAGATAGTGGTTCTATTAAAATCATAATTCCAAGGCTTTTCCATTTTCTCGAATAGTCAATGCCATGTAGTTAATAGATCTGCTGCAAGAGAATTGCTACTTGTTTTGTGATATTTAATCAGTGTTTGTCATGTGGTTTAATATAGAAATCTTTTGAAGTGAGTAACAGGTTAAAATGGTGACCATGACACTGTACGAACATGGCTGATTTGGTTTTGAAACCCTCTAGTCACAGAACTTGTGAATGATACTGAGTCATGGAATGTGTACATTTACTTTGTTGAAAGATAGTACTGTAATTAGCCATTTATGAAACAGTATCTGTAATTTTTCTGTAGGTATGTTCTCTCAAGCTTCCGCGGAGTTTTATAGATATCTTGGCTGCTAGATATTCACTGTCATATTTTGTAAAACCAGTGTTTTGACCACATTTCTTTCACCTGCCACAATGCAAAGAACAGCTGGCCAATCAGAGCTCACACCCTCACCTGCCGGTCCATATAAAAAGGGTCTCGCTGCTTTTCTTGCTTTATGTATTTTGGTAACCAACATATTCATGGTAGTTTTGGATTATCTGTTTTAATTTTGTTTAATTCTTTCTCATTGATTAATTTACATCTTTTTAAAGTTTTATTTGTGGATTCAATGCAGTAATTTAATGGGTTAGTTTCCAGTTTTTTGTAATTACTATCCTTTTAACAGGTCTTCTATCCTCTTTGTATATTCCCCGTTTGCTTTTAAGTAATCTCATGGTGTGATTATTAATGTTGATTTTATGTTCATTCTTGATTTGGTTTACTATTTTGGAGCATTTGTTTCTTACTGTTTTTATTTTCATTTAGTGTTTGAGTAGCAATTTGGATGTCTGCTATGTAGTCTTCAAGTTTTTACGCCTTGATTAGGTACATATATTCAACTCTGGCATTATGAAGGTTTGGTTGGATAAGTTAATTTACATTGACAGTTGATATATTTGCTTGATAAGTTAAGATTGTGTTTTGTTGGTTGGCTTTTCTCCTAGTTAGCTGTTAATGAAAATTTGTAATACTAAACTAAAAATAAACTAAATGGAACATTAATTGGAAATTGTAAAAGCAGGCCCCATCTCAATTATGTAGTTAAGCTTTGAACCTAAGTTAAAATACTGTCATCCTTGTGGGCATTAAAAAGCATTGTGAATAGTTTTGCTGCTTGTATTTAATTTTGGTATAAAAAAATAATGAAATACTTTGAAGTTGGAGTATCATTTAGTAGTATTACTACAGCAAAGAAAGTCCCAGAGGAATGACGCACAAGGGGGGTTAGACATGGTACCAACTCCTAGCCTGGTAGTGTTTGACACTCGGAGCCCGTTCAAAAACATTCTGACAAATTCTACTTTTGTGAAGAAACCCTCTTGGTTTTAGTGTAGTGAGTGAATAGGGCCATGCTTTTTTAACGGTTCTATTCCTTATGTAGCATGCCCATAAATTCACCGTCCTTGTCTCACTATGTAAGGGTGGCACATTCCTGTCAGGGACTTCCTTTGCGTTTTTTAATTTACATCCTCCAACATTAAGTCATATCATATGGTGGATGAATTGGTTGAAATGATGCTCAAATGAATCCAGGGTCCATGGAACTCAGAGTTACCCAACATTCATCTTGAAAGATAAGGGAAAACCCTGGAAAAACGTTATCCCGGAACTCACCTTAACCGAGATTCAAACTCGGGACCTCTTGAATGTGAGGCAGACATGCTACCATCTACGCTACCGAGGGTGAACAGTACTTGGTGGAGAAAATATGGACATTTGACACTTTTTCTTTTAATGTGTTATGTGCTTTTAATTAAAAGATGACTGCTAAATGCAGAGAAAGCAAGGAGATTTCCTGAAATCATTGCTGTGACATACTTTGCACTTCTCTTGCCACTATAGCAAAGTTATTGGTTGCAGAATGTTAAGGCTTATCTAAGATATCTTCGAATATTCACATAAATTATATTACTTCCATTGTTTTTATTTAGAATTTGAACCATGGCTTTTAAAATGAGCGAATGATAGTATATTAGTACATACAGTATTACATATGTGTAGTTTGAGAATTGGTTGGTTTCATTGGTGTGAAAGTGTTTGAAAAGCAGCATTATTTTAACGGTTTGAATTACATTATATTTTGTAGATATTGACTCTAAATGGCTCTGTGTTTGAGGGAGTGTTTCGCACATTCTCAAGCTCTTTTGAAGTGGTGCTTGAGATGGCCCATAAAGTGGATCTGGCCAACCCTAGCAAGATAAATGTTGATACAGTAGTGGAAAAGCTTATCTTCAAACCGGAGGATATTATTACTATCGAAGCACGAGATGTTGACTTGGAGTACGCTACAAAAGGTAAGGATAGATTGTTCAATTTGAGAAGTAGGTTTATAATAATTTGTAGAATATGTTGAAGTTAATATTTTAGCTTGAATGCTTGGAATTTCAAATAATTTGAAATAATTTCACATAATCTTGTTCTGCACAATGCAACATTGTTATCTGTCATTGTTTTGTTAAAAGCATTTATGTTATTCAGTTATGTTTGTAATTAAATACTCCTTCCTCCCCCTTGCTCTATAAGTTAGAAAAAATAGGCTCTATTAAGACCTCCATGCTCCCTGTTGCTCTGTAAATTAAGTAGATGTGAGATTCCAAACAACACATGTTTCTGTAGTACCTTGAAAAGCAGAGTCTTGGAATAATGACTTGGAATAAGATAAAGGTGCCTTTTTTGTGTGTGCTTAAAAGTTGAAACAGTTATTTTAGATTTAATTTTATTTAAAATTATTTGTGATTGTAGTAGATAGGGAACAAGGCTAAAGATAACAATTGAAAGTGTGAAAGTGATCAGATAGAAGAAAAGGAAACTGAATATTATTCATGATTTTAAATAACAATATTATTGTAAATTTTAAAGAAATATTATTTTAGTACTAAATAGTGTGAAAAAGTGTTTTAAAACAAAAATTATAAAAATATTAAGTATTACCAAGACATTATAACTGGATGTGACGATCACTAGAAAGATGTTGAGTTGCCATAGCAATGGCAGGACCAATAACTTGAAATTGGTTGAAGCAAGCTTCTTCTGCTTTCAGCCGCCTTAGAGATCAGACGTGAGTTTGTAAGTCAGAAGAAAGGACTCAGTGGAGAGAACATTGTACAAGTAATACAGTTGCTTTAAAAATATTTAATATTGACGTTCATGAGTGATTATTGGTTCAGTGTTTCAAAGAGTTTTTTTTTAAATTTTTTTTTTTTTATTTTTTTAAATAGTCTAATTAAATTAAATATTAATTTTGGAAAAGAAAGTTATAAAAATTATTTAATCTTCCTACAAGTCCATCACTGCTTCTCATCCGCAACCACACCTTGAAAAATGGATCATCATGCTGACATAAGAGCAGCTGATGTAAGTTCCAGAATCCATTGCAACTGAGAACCGGGTCCAACTTTGAGATAGTCTACGACCATCGTCTCATCCCTACATATGAAACATTTTCATTTCAAAGTTCAGCTGTTATTTGTATTCTACCAAAATGCTTGTTTTGAGGCACCCTAACAAAAAAAAAAACATTAGCTTTGGGTTTCTCCACACCTGGTATATTAATGTTAGCAAGAGGCTTGTTAAATAAATTCAGTTAATTTTCTTAATTTAAAGTTCAAAGCACCAAAAACTGTCGTATTAACAGGATCAAAGATAAACAGATAGTGTTAATATTAACATTCTTTTTACAACATTGGACAAACTACCAATGCAAATGAAACAAAACAATACATTAAAGTGGGTGGTCCTATGTTAGGGCAAAGGATTTAGAGATTTTCCTTTAAATTCCAAATGTTATTTTTGTGTGTCATTTCTTATGATATTTAGGTTCCAAAAAGAGAGTTGTCCATTGACTTTCTTTTCTTTGTTGAATTGGATGGTTTTCTTCTGCAGATTGAGAAGTTCTAATGCATCATCTAAATTCTGTTAGGAACTGTTGCAATGATGTAAACATATGGGTACCAAACCTTGAAGATCTGTGGGAATGCCATTTTTATTTGTTTCAAATGATCTCATCAATAACTTTGCCAAAAAAGTGTAAGTGCTGCCCAATCTTAATACTACAGAATTTTCGTTACTCTTATCAGTAAAGTGAATTGGAATTTCCTGTGAAATTGGGTTAAAATGTGCTACAAAGCAGAAAAAAATTGTAATCATCTACAGATCATTTACTATTTCAATTTATGTTTCAGATACATTTCAGACAGACACAGCCATTTCTAAGTTTAATGGTCAAGTAGGAGAAAGAGAGCTAGAGCCATGGGTAGGCCCAGGTTGCAATGGTGATGAATATGACTTGGAATCAAGTGCTGTAAGTATTTTAAAATGTAAATTGTGATAATTACATACTTAAGTAACATTAAATTGCAGGTGTTTTCTGTGATATTGTGATTTTTGGTCCATCTCACAAAAATCTGTTTTTGTGTTTTGTCACACTAAGTTTTGTATTGAGAAAGAGAGGGTAGTATTTGGTACACACAAAATATAGAGCTCTTTGAAATACACCATCTGTGTCAACACTGATATTAAAAAGGCATTTTAAATATTCATTGTTTTATGTTTTCATAGCTGAAGCCTAGCTTACGATGCTGTGCTGTGAGTATTTGATTTTTTCCTGTTTTCCTCCCACATCAGCTCATGACAAGAAAACATACTAATGATATAAATAGCTGACTAGTTGGCATATTGTACATGTAACCAAGAAGGAATAAATGTAATTAATATGCAAAGATAATTTATCATTACAATGTTAACATGATCACTTGAGGAACAGTTACTTTTAATATGAATAGGTCAATGTACATGGCATTACTCAGCTAATGATTTTAGTTAATTGATGGAAATTAATCATTACTTCACACTAGCTGTATATAGGCTGAGGTTTTTTTATAGATAGTCAACATGAAAAATTCAATGCCATGGCTGGGATTTGAACCACGGATCTCCTGATTTCCATCCAGTCGCTCTAAGCCATTGAGCTACCATGGCCAACGTGCTGTCCTGACATTAAATTCTCCATTTGACTTGTATATTTCCCTGGTAAACCACTAGGGGCTCTCGCATCCGAAATACACCGTTTGTGGCGACTTAATATCATAAGTACTTGAGTCCCAGGCTTCATCATTTAACTCTTATTATTTTAGTTAATTGATGGAAATTAATCATTTCTTCACACTAGCCATATATAGGTTAAGGTTTTTGATAATCAACATAAAAAATTCAATGCCATGGCTGGGATTTGAACCATGGATCTCCTGGTTTCCATCCAATCGCTCTAACCCATTGAGCTACCATGGTCAATGTGCTGTCCTGGGACTCAAGTACTTACGATAGTAAGTCACCAAAGCAGTGTATCTCGGATGCGAGAGCCCCTAGTGGTTTACTGGGGAAATATACGAGTCAAAAGGAGAATTTAATGTCAGCACGGCACATTGGCCATGGTAGCTCAGTGGGTTAGAGCAACTGGACGGAAACCAGGAGATCCGTGGTTCAAATCCCGGCCATGTCATGGAATTTTTCATGTTGACTCTATCAAACTCCTAATGAATTTCACTGCGCAAGGAATATATTGTAAAAAATTTGAGATAGGAAACCATTCTGGCAAACCATTAAATAGGTATGGTAGCCTTATACATTTTAAAAAGGGAGTAAAACTCTTTTTACTGCAACATTCATTTTATTCTGTAAATGAGTTTTTAAATGTTAATTAGTTTTAAGTGATTGTAAGTAATGACAGTGGCCATTAATGTAATTTTTATACTTTGATGTGTCTGATATCAATCAAAAGGACAAAATAAATTGAATTAAATTGAATTAAATCATGAAGTAGAGTAAACTCCACATTTGCGAACAATAACTTTTATATAGCATTTCTGTATGGTCTTTATATAGTTTATATTTATTTGCTTTTTCTACTGTAGACTTTTGTTGGATCCTGTATCTGTTACAGTTGTTAGTCTTATGTAACTTTTTTATTTATCTTTGTATCTTGAACTGACGCGTCCTATAACATATGTATTATGTTCCAAAGGATGAAATAAATACAAATACAAATATTCAAATGTTTTTCTCCTAGAATGGTGCTTGTGAAAGACTGAAAAAGGTAATGTTTCACCTCCATTTGAAGACAGTATCAAGAATTGTCAATTCTGAGTTGACAGGATAGCTAAGGAATTAGTACAATACTTTGAAACTGAGTTTTTATTTATGGATGCTCTGTAACTACTGTTGCTCTTAATGTTCTATACCACATCTACACAGTACAAGTAAAATAATTCTATCTTTAAATTGAAGTTCATTAACAGTAATTGCATTTTAAGATTAGGGATATTTCTAAAAGGTTGCCTTTGTAGCTTTATAATGATGCATGTGTTACAGTGACACTTCTTTTGTGTTGCAGAATGGATGGGATGTAGACGAGATGTTCCGAAAGAATGAGCAAATATATGGTGTGCAGACATCATTCCAACCTTCACTGGAAGGTTACACTTTACAGCTTCAGAAGAAAGACACGAAGGATTACAAGTAAGTGGATAATTTCTTTTTATTTGGAGCATTGTTGCAGGAGCTTTTTTATCACAGGTTGGCTGTTATACCCAAACAAAACAAGTTCATTATTTCTGACAGTGCCTGAGCTATTGATCTGTTCCAAGTTCCAAAATGCGACAAATATAATTGTCGTTAATGCTCTAAAGGGAAGGATGTTCACTAATATAGCTTAATTAGTTACATAGTGCTCTATGGATGTGTTAGATCAGGAATTACAGGTTCAGTTTCCTAATTGAGGAGCATTTTTTCAAAACTCAATAGATGTAGAATTTTATGAAATTGAGTTATATATGGCATCTGCCTAATTTTCACCTTCTGCATCATTGTGTGAAGTCAGATTTTGCAAAATTCGATTCATGTCCTGTGTAGAAATTAGGGAATATTAGCAGTTGGTTTATTGTGTAAGTGACGAGTATCAATAAACCAACTACAAATAGTTTTTCAGATTAATTTTGACGTCACTGTTTCTAAATTCCTCCAAACACATATATGAATATTAGCAGCTTTTTCAAAACTCGTTAGATGCACTTGTTCAGTTAAAGCAAAAGTCGATAGATGCAATTTTAAGATATTAGGATCCAGTGTGTAGCAACCTTAATTCTATGAAACACATGTTGGCATTGTCTGCCATCTCAGTGTTGTGATTCTTGGAATTCTCAATCATTTCTGCAAGCTTTATACACTGCTGCACCGTTGGCAATAACTGCGAACTCAGGTTGTGTTCATGTATTTCATATTCATTTCTGAAAGCTTTGTTATACTTACATGGCATTTTTATTCTTAGTTGAGGCATTGTACAGTACTATGCACAATGGACGGGAGCTCAGATTCTGAATGTGTAGAATGTGCGGGAGGTAGGAATTGCAAAAGTGTGTGTGTATTTAATGTTCAGAATTTGATAATAAAATCATTTTTCTTCTTGCTTCCCAATATTTGGAGACTAGATCTTGATTTTGGAGAGTTTCACATACAGTTAGGTGATCGATGTTCATTAAATTGTCTTTACCACATAAACAGCACTGTGGAGAAGTTGTTAATCCAACCTTGAATAAATGTTCATTCAAACAATATAGAAAGAGACATAAACATAGTTTATTGAGCAGGTTTCAACCGTTTCTTATGGACACCTCTATTTTATAAGTAGGCAGTTGAATTGTTCCTTCTTAACCCTCATATTGTGGAGGGAACACACCTGTCGTTGGTCTACGGATCTGCCGGATCAGGCTTGGCAAATCATTATGATATCACCAGCCTTTCCTTCATTTGCCAGATGGACGTTCCTACTACCATGACAGGTCAGCAGTAAATTTATAAATGGCATTTCCTCCATTTTGATGGAACAGTTATACCGCTGTAGCTTGGTCCCCAGAGCCTCATCTGTTAAAGCAGGGTGCACCACGGGCAGGAAGAGGATGAGATTTGGATAGGAGAGGCTATAAGAGGCGCATCACTATCCCTTACACCCCTGGAATTTCAAAAGTAAGGAAAGGAAATCAAATGCAAGTCAAGGAAAGCTCATACTCCAGCAGTTTCATGTTCACATGGTCTCGAGTGCACTCCGCGAAATCCTAAAAGTAAAGGGCATAAGCACTGTGAAATAGCCGATTTGACTTATGACATAAGTGGCTTTCATCAACATCTTTTCGTGTTCAACAAAATAGATCAAGATAATTTCCTTATGAAATATATGAGTATTACATCTTCTAATCACAGAGTGGTGAAGTAAGAAGCTGCAAATAGAAAGCAGACTGTTAGCATTAAATACAGACTAATGATGACCGAGTATTATCAGTATATACTGCAAACTTCCAAGGAATCACAGGGGTATCATAAGATAGATTATCTCTTCTGGCTAGAAAATTTCACTTATCTGTGAATGCGCCAAAGGAAACCAGAGGAGGTGATAGAACAGGAATATTACAGAAGGGCATTTCTGCTACTATAAAGCAAGACATAAAGAAGTACAGATATAGAGAAAGCCATATGGAAGAGCAAAATCAAGGAGAGGAGGATATTTACCTCCAGAACTTAATATCAGAAAAATGTGGACCAACTTTTGCAACGAAAGAAGATTAAGAAATATAGCAGTCTGTTCATTTTCAAAATATAAATACATATTCCTTTCTTGGAAGTGTTGAAAACAGTGTTGTTATGATAAATTAACTTTAAAGAGAGTCGATTAATGACACTAAACAACACTTGCTTTTAAATTTTTCCGGAACATGTTTCTGAGGCTTTGCCTCTATCATCATTAGTCGAGGGCCGGCTGATGATAGAGGCAAAGCCTCAGAAACATGTTCCGGAAAAATTTAAAAGTGTTGTTTAGTGTCATTAATCGACTCTCTTTAAAGTTAATATAAATACATATTTTACAACTTCTTCAATCTTTCATTCCATACACCACACACTGAACATGCTCAACCTGCAAAATGAAACTGATGAAGATTAAGACAGAGGCAGATGTGGAAAAGAAAAATGAACTAAGAACCATGTACAGACTGTTCAAGCTGCATTCAAAAAGGTTTTATCAGCTATTGAAAGAGGAAAACCCGAGGTAATCACTATTTGCTTTGATATGCACCAATCAACCACTGCCTAAACTTTCTGGTAGCGAGGTATTCTATGCAAGGCAGGTGTGGCTGTATAATCTATGCATAATGATTCCATATAGAACCCAGAACAAAGAGTACATTTCCTTGTATACATGGTTGGAAGCTGAATCTGCTGAAGGCTGTAACCAAGTTGCCTCAGCTTTGCACTACTTCTTGTTGGAACTGGAAGAAAGGAT
Organism: Mantis religiosa; assembly: GCA_030765055.1. Classification (NCBI taxonomy): domain Eukaryota; kingdom Metazoa; phylum Arthropoda; class Insecta; order Mantodea; family Mantidae; genus Mantis; species Mantis religiosa. The sequence goes on along the minus strand of CM060959.1, from coordinate 138,984,344 downwards.
GTCCAGCAACACTCCTACCATTTGTTTATTTTCAGACTTGCTCTAGTCAGAACAGTAATAGTGTGATGATCATGCTAATTGCTCTCCAGGAGAAGAGCAAAAAAATTTCCCGCATTTTACATGTCTACCCAATACATGGGCACAGTTATATGCCTCGTGATAGTTTTCGGCAGAATTAAAAAAGAGTTAAGAAAAGAGAAGAATATCCTGAGTCCTGACGAGTACCATCAGATATTACTAAATCACGGCTCTGTGAAAGTGTTGTTCAAAGACTGGAACATTAAGGACTTGAAAGAAAGTGCAAAACAAGCACTGAAGTCAAAGCTTTCTTTCAAAATGAATACTCAGCGAATCAGAACATATTCCAAGCAATCAAAGGAAGACTATAAGGTATGTGTGGAAGTTCAAAATACATATGCTGCTTTGTCTGTGGAGGTGAATGTGATGAAATCACGCAGCAAGTCCTGCAGCGAATTCCTGCTTCGATCTGAAAATGTTCCCAAAATTAATACTGAGTAAAGAAAAGAAAAAAGTTGTTCAAAATCTAGCTAATTTTTTTGAAATTCCCGAAACTGCTAAAGAATTTTATAAAGATGTATTAGAAGATACTAATAAATGTTGTTGACTAATGTCACTGGGTATTAGTTGATTTGCATCATTTTCCCCCAAGCTTCCCAATATAAAGCATGTAGGTTCCCACTTTTGAGACCATTACATTTGTCCAAATGGTGTTTGTTCATGATGACATCCTCTTTACAGATAGTACATTTGGGTGTAGGTATGCAGTGTATTTTATAAAGGTGTTCTGCAAGACAATCATGGCCAGTTTCCATTCTAAATAGGGCCACTACAGTTTTCCTTGGTAGTTTTTGTATGTCAGTTTTGTCTCCAATGTTCTTATAATCCTTGTCTTTTAGTTCATCTTCATCAAGTCCCTGCTGTCTTTTAAAATGTAGCTTAATGTTATTTAATTGTTCATTAATTTCAGTTTGTCTTACCGTTTTTATATTTTGAATTGCACCTTTTTTTGCTAGTTGGGTGGCATGTTCATTACCTAAAAGTCCAACGTGGGCTGGAATCCATTGCAGGGTGACATGGTTTCTTGATTCAACAGCTTTAAACTTATTTCTTTGATGTTTCTTGTTTTGTTTTTATAGTTTACAATCCCATCTATGACTGATTTTGAATCTGTTAAGATAACTATGTTTTGCTTTATGTATGGTCTGTACAGGACATTCTGCAGTGCTGCTTTTATGGCTGTTCTCCATCATAATGGTTTGAAGTTTCGACTAGTGTTAGATACTGTGCAAAATGTTTGCAGTATACTCCTGCACCAGCATCTTGTTTGTTTATAAAGGATCCATCTGTATATATTCAGAGCCATTCTTTTTCTGGATATCTTTCATTTTCTGTGGCTATTGCTATTGCTCTCATTTCATCTGGTAAATTGTTTTGCTTATGTATTGCATATAACAGGTCATTCTTATAATGTATGTGAATGTATTCTGTTGGGCTTGTTTCCTCTATTGTTGTTATTATGTTCTTGTGTTTTGAGTTATTGATGTATGTTCTGAAGCTTGCTTGGGTTTTTAGATTGCTTATATTATCTGCTGTGCTATACCACTTGTGTCTGTTTTTGTTAACTAGCAGTTTTTGTGCTAGGGTAATTGCCTTTAGTTCATGTTCCAGTTCTATGGCCATATTTTTTGTGAAGCTCTGTAGTATGGCAATTGGTGTTGTTTTCACAGCTCCTGTTATTATTCTTGTGAATTTTTTTGTGAGGTTTCTATTTTCCTTTTTTGAGTTTCTTGCTTACTGTTGCCAGCAGTTCTCCAAATAGTAAGTTGGGTTTTATGTATGTTTTATATGTGTTATTAAGGAGGTCCATATTTCCACCCCATTTTTTTCCTGCTAGGCATTTTAAGATGTTCTTTTTGTTGATCTTATTTGTTACATTGTTTACATGTTCTTTCATTGATAGTTTCCGGTCTAGTTCTATTCCTAGATATGTTGTTGTGGATGCTTCTCGTAAATTTTTGTTATTGATTTGCAGACATATATTTTCTGTTTCGTGTTGCATTGTGAACAGTTGAATTGGGTTTTTTCTGTGTTTATCTCCATATTGTGGGGCGCCGGGGTAGCGCGGTGGTTTCGTTCGCGGCTCCCGTTCTAAGGGTCCCGAGTTCGATTCCCGGCTCTGGGGTTGGCGATTTTAAGTCGGCCCTATCCACGCCTTCACCTCTGTCTAGCACATGTGAAGTATCCCCTACGCCCAACGTGGTTCGGAGTCCACGGTAAAAACTGTAGGTCCTCTCACCTCACCGCCATCTTCACTATCACCCTATCATCGGAGGTAATGGACACCGCCCTCTGGGTGCCTCCACCTGAGAAATGGGTCCGGTCATCACTTGGTGGGGTGAGGTTACCCCGAAGGCCAAGGTTGCCATGTGGGGAGTGTTAGTAACTAACTATCTCCATATTGTTATGGTTAGTCCATTGTTCCAGTATTATAATTGCATTCTCCATTGTTTTTTGTAACTTTTTATAATGTTTCCCAGAACTTATATTCTTTTCCGAGGTCCATATTACTAGGTTGTCGGCATACATTCCCACTTGTATGTTATCTAGTTTCTTCAGTGCATTGGCTAGGTCGTTTATAAATATATTAAAGAGAATAGCACTTGTAACAGATCCTTGGGGTAATCCAACTCAGGTTTGTTTCCATTTGGATGTGGCTGTTTTGTACTGCACTGCAAACCATCTTTGAGATAAGAAGGCTTGAAACCAGCTTAGCATGTGACCTGATATGCCATATGATTTCATCTTGTGTAGTAGCATTTCTCGCCATACTGTGTCAAATGCACCTTTGAAATCAACAAATAGTGCTAGAGAAGTCTTATTTTTATTAACATTTTGTTTAATGTCTTGTGTAAGTCTTACGACCTGATGTATTGCTGAGTTATCTTTCCTAAACCCGGCTTGTTCTGGGACTATTATGTTTTGTGTTTCCAGGTAAAATGTCAGTCTTGTAGCTATCATTCTTTCTAGAAGTTTTGCTATGTTTGAAGTTAATGATATCGGTCTGTAGCTATCTATCGATTGTGCCAGTTTTCCTTTCTTCTTGATGGGTATTATTTTTGCTTTTTTCCACAATGTTGGTATATTATTTCTGGTGGTCCAAATGTTATTGAAAATTTTGAGTAGGGTGTGAAGTGCTTCATGTCCTACATTTTTTGGTAGCTCCGGATGTATATTATCAGGACCTGGGCTCTTTTTATTTTTTAGTGTCCTTATTGCTTGTTTTATTTCTGGAAATGTAAAAGGCTGAATGAAGATATTTTGGAGGTTGGATGTATTGTCAAGGTTATTGTTCCTTAGATATTTGTTAGGTTTTTAATTTTTAATGTACTAGTTTTGGAGTATGTTGCTAGTTTTTCTGCTATAAGGGTGTCTTCATATATTTTTTTATTATCAATAATTAGTGGCTGACTTTGTTGGTCTTCTCTTTTTATTTGATGTAGTTGTCTACTTTAGTACTATTTGTTCTATAATCTAATTTGTTTATAAATTCTTCAAAGCTCTCTTTTTTTGGTAGTTTTATAGCTTGTTTTAACTGTGCATTTGCTTTTTGCCATTCTATAACATCTGCTTTATCGTGACCTTTCTGCTCTTTCTCTGGCTTTGTCTCGTTTTGATTTGAGCTGTGTTAGCTGTTCATTCCAGAAAAGTTTATATTTATGGTTTTTTCTTCTGGGAATACATCTTTTTGCAGCTTTTAGAATTGCAGCATTTAGATCTTTTATTACTTTGCAATTCCTTTCTTGGAAGTGTTGAAAACAGTGTTGTTATGATAAATTTAAAGGGAGTCAATTAATGACCCTTAACAATACTTACTTTTAAATTTTTCCGGAACATGTTTCAGAGACTTTGCCTCTATCCTCAGTCGATGGCCGGCTGAGGATAAAGGCAAAGTCTCTGAAACATGTTCCGGAAAAATTTAAAAGTAAGTATTGTTAAGTGTCATTAATCGACTCCCTTAAAATTTAATTTTATTACTAATTTATAGATGAGGCGTACTTATTACACATCTGCTTCACTTACGTACCTATTTTGAGGACATGTTTTGCAAATCTTCGTTTGCATCTTCGGCTCTTATCTAGCTCTTATGCTAGATTATATGGTTTGCCTAAAATACACAAACCCAACATACCCATGAGACCCATTGTAAATAATATCAACACTTCTACTTACCTTCTGGCAAAATGGCTGTCCAAAAAATTTCAGTCCTTTCCACAATTCCATACTCTGAGCATAAAAAACTCTTTAGACCTGGTAGAAAAAATTCAAATTCTTAAACTAAACCCTCATGACACTTTAGTATCCTTTGATCCCTCTTCTCTAGCATTCCATTAGACAAACTTTTGATTCAACTTAAGAAAATGGCTAAATTCTATTAACCTAGATGCCAATGCAATAGAAGAATATTTGGCAATGACTGAAATATGCATACATCAAAATTATTTTGTTTTCGATGGAAAATATTATAAACAAATTTCAGGACTAGCTATGGGAAGCCCGCTATCACCATTTTTGGCCAATTTATACATGAGCTTTTTCGAAACACATATAACTAAAGCCTTCCCTCATATTTTTAAAACATGGTACAGATACGTAGACGACATCTTTGCAATAGTGTCCTACAAACAAATAGATGATGCTTTGAAACTACTCAACCTGCATGAACCCAGCATATAATTCACAGTAGAACTGAAGAGGACTGTGCTCTACCTTTTTTGGACCTTAAAATCACAAAAAGCAATGAAAAACTAGAATTTGGTATCCATAGAAAAGCAATACACGCAAATAATTACATCAAAGCAAATAGTTTCAACCCAATTCTACACATACATGCAACCATCAACAGTCTCACACACAGATTGGTGAATCTACCCCTCAGCCAGCAAGAATATCAAAAAGAATAACATCAAATCTTAAAAACTGCAATTCAAAATGGATATGGAAAAAACCTTGTAGATAAAAAACTAAAATTATTCAAACTTCAAAATAGATTAAAACAGATCACAGCTCACACACCAATAAAACAAGAAAATAGATTTGCTAAATTTACTTACCATCCTTGGGCCACGAAAAAGTTCCAAAAAATATTCAAGAAATACAATATAACCAAGGCACCAAAAAACAATTACAACATTAAAAACCTACTTAACAGTAATAATACTGCTAAGATAAAACCAGTGGAAAAGTCAGGCATTTACAAGATTAAGTTTAAAGACTGTGGAAAAATTTACATAGGGAGGACAAAAAGAAACATAGGCACTAGAAAGAAAGAACACTTCGGGCACTTAAGATACAAAAATATTGATAAGTCCGCAATAGCAGCTCATTTCTGTTCTGAAAATCATGAAATTCAAGATAGCACAGAATTACTAAAATACGTACAAAAACCTAATGAACTCGTCATATGGGAGAGAATATACATAGAAAAACATAAAAACCAACTAATGAACTTTGAAATCTCGCCAAAAGAGAATCCCACATTTAAGTTCATCACTAAATCAACAGATGGCAGCAGCAACTCCAGAATTACCCACACCACTGGATCAAGCTTCAGTCGCATAAGAGCCGAAGATGCAAACGATTTGCGAAACATGTCCTCAGAATAGGTACGTAAGTGAAGCAGATGTGTAATAAATACGACTCATCTATAAATTAGTAATTATTTCGCTTCACTGTGGTGTTCCAATACATTTAAATCTCGATATATTAATTTTACTTTACTTATGTTTTATTCTAGTTTAATTTCCTTTAGGAATTTATTTGTTGTCGTTTTATACGCTTCCCAATGTGCCTTTTTGAAGTTCCATTTAGGTTTTATTTTTTCTTTTGTGTTGGGTGGTTGTTGATGTATGTTTGTTTTTGTTATTATGGTTCGGTGTCCACTACCACTGTCTTCAATTACTTTTTTTTTTTGTAGTTTTACCTTTTAGATCAGTTGATATGAATGCTATATCTGGATTGGTTGACTGTCCTGTATAGTGTATGTAGGTTTATGGGTCATCATCCCTTTGCGGTATTTTCATTAAGTTGGTATCCACAAATTCTTCAATGATTACGCCAGCTTTATTGTTATCATTGTAGCCCCACCTTGGAGAATGTCCATTGAGATCGCCAATTATGATTGTCTTGATGTGTGTTTGGAGGAATTTAGTAACAGTGACGTCAAAATTAATATAAAAATTATTTGTGGTTGGTTTATTGACACTCGTCACTTACTTTTTCATATATTTATGAGAGACTAGTTTCAAAGGCCCTGGCCTCCATTTTCAATCTCTTCCCAACTGGCAACTGTTGTTATCTGCTCTCTCTGGTGGTGGAACTATGAACTTTTTTGTCAAATTATCTGCTGGCGGGATTTCAAAGTTCATTACGCGATCCTTATTTTTCCAGATGAATATGTTCTCCCATGTTGTCAATCTATTTTGGTTTATCACTCCTTTTAATAATTTTGGATTTGGATCAATGTCATGGTTTTCATTCCAAAAATGAAATGCTACTGCTGACTTGTCTTCTTGTTTCAATCTGATGTTTCAAAATGTTCTTTGACTCTGGTTTTTAAATTTCTTTTTGTTTGCCCTATGTAGCATTTTTCACAATTCTTGCAATTTATTTGGTATATTCCAGATTTGTTACCTGAAGGAATTTCATCTTTTGTTTTTGAATTTAGTAATTTTAAAATTGAGTATCTATTAGTAGGTGCCAAGATGATATTTTGTTCCTTGAATATCTTTTTAAATTTATTAAATGTTTTTGGATGATATGTGAATGAACTGAATATGCTGTTGCTTTCTTTTTCTTCGTCTGAAGACGAAGGCGACGTGCCTTCGAAATCGATCTTTTCTAAAGAAGAAGAAATTATCAACTTCCTAAGTTAAGTGGAGATTGTTACAAATATTTTTATTTGTGTAAAATATTATATTATTGTGAATGTAGCAGTATTTAATTTCTAAGTTTATAACTAATAAAATAATCCTTGTAAACATTAATATGTTGTTTGTATAGTACATTAGGTATTATGAAAAGCTGAAAATAAAAAGAAAATAAAAAAAATAACAAAAACAGTAACAAAACAGTAAATGACAAAAATAACAAAACTTTGTGTTAATTTCTCGCTCACGCAGAAAAGTTAATCAGCATTTATCAGCTTCTGAAAAAACTCTGCATTTACAAGCCCCAAATTTGCACTAATTAAGCTATTCTATTTGTTTCTTTTCACATTAAATGAGACAGTTTCCAGAAAGAGAATTGAATGACTTATATATGTTCTGTGCTAATCAATTAGTATTGCCAATAAATAGACAAAACTGTTTTTCTCAAACGCCTTTTATGCATCTATCAAGTTTTGAAAAAAAACACTCCTCAATTGATGCAACACTTTTTTTCTGGGAAAAGCCATCACTTGTGATATATAAGGTTCTGTGAGTGTGTTAGTGAGCTTTTGGTTACTGTGGTTACTTAAAATACCACTTTGCTACTTCTAGGAATGAGAATGGGTGGATCCCTAAAATGTGTCCAGTCATACTTTGTGATATGTCAAAAAATAAACATGGCATCCATCAGTGCTGCAAATGTAAAGGATATAAATGACAATTATGTGTTTTTTGGGAAATAAGTAAAAACTAATTAATTATTCAGGTTTTTAATATATAATATGGAAACAAATTAACATACTTTGAATTGTGTTTTATTGATTACATTGCTTTTTTTTTTTTAACCATGACTACTCATACAATGCATTAAAAATTAATGAAATTTAGGTATTTGGAAAGGAGCTGAGTGTAACTTTAAATTTCAAAGAACGGAGCTAAGTGCCATCGTAACTTTGGAGGATATGCAGATTAAAAAGACGAAATAAAGTGAAATATTATCAGAGCTGTTAAAGTTCTTAGGCCATTAATAGTGATGATGGTAGGCAGACAACGGTATTGGTGGGACCTTCAACTTAGGCCACAAAATATGCAGAAAAAGTCTATTTTCTGGATGTAGGAAAGGAAACTTTTTCTGTAAGTATTCTTTCTTCAGAGCAGAAAGAGCAACTTTTGATGGAAGAGTTTCAATTTGCATCTTGGCTATTTTCTCCATAGTGACCCCTGGCTTCAAAATTTTGTAGGACTTGAAATTGCAGAGCTCATTGAAACTATCTCTGATTTTTAAAACACCATGGGCAAATTTCTTGACCATAATCCAGGCCACCTTAGAAATTTTTAGTTTAGACGTGTTGATTGCTTCATGGATATCAAAGAATTTTCCTCCCATACAGAAAATCTTGAATGGCCTAGGTGGTCTTGCTTCTTCAATAGCTGCAGCAACATGTTGCAGAACTCCATTGTTACTTTTAACCTTCCAATGTTCTATTAGGGCAGTGTCACAATCTGTGGAACCAAAACTATGACGCACCGTAAAAAATTTATGCTCTATTCTATCAAAGATTCCTATGGCAATCAGATAAAGGTATAGAAATATGTTTTTCAGCTGACCGCAACAGTTATCACTTCAAATCACCAACTTCTTCTTGGAGGTGATGCATTAAACTGGTAATAGTAGAAATATAAATAAATCAGTATATATACTAATATATTGAAAACATAAAAATGAATAAAGAAAGATAATGAATGACTAAATACAATGGAAAATTACATTGAGCGTACTTGTTTGTAAGTGCCATTTCTTATACTTGTTTGCCACTTGCAGTAACATATCATTGCCCACTTGTTTATTGTGCATTTTCTTCTTACAGGAACCTTTATTTGTGTTGTTAAATGCAGGTGGTTTTTCATCATTTACATAAAAAGGTACACACAAGAATATGTGCGTCAACTCAGCCAGTCTTTCACTGAACACAATCTCTATGACAGAAGAATGTCTCATAGCTCATTTACAAGTCCGAAGGAGTTATGCCATCTGTTAGGGACTGTTAAAACCACTACAAATAGATTCAGAACATAACTCTTTTAGCAATGCATTGGCACTAGTTCATAGCTTGTTTAGGTGTAGAGAACTCCATTTGGAAAATTTTGTCACTTAGCTTCTTTAGGTTTGCAAGGCCTCCATTTATAGTTCACCATCAAGGACATAATACATATTTAAATCACTATAATCATGCAAAAATCACCACATTTGCTTTATACATAGGAAATGGAATTTAGAAGTGTGTGACCATTGTGAATGCTCCAATTGGTTCCTAACTGAAATGCTCATCATAAGGTTAGAATAGTAGTTCCACCATTTCTTTAATTTTTTCTGGAGTATGTTAATGAAACCCTAAATACTTTATTAGCATAATGATACATTTATAATTTTGTTTAATAACAAAAGATCTTTGACCAAATAAATTGTTGCAGCTGTAAACAGTTGAACAAGAAGGGCAGACATGGCATCAATATAAATAGTATGTGAACTGTGTAAATGTGGCATTGATAAAAATGAGTACTCAGGATTACAAAAAGCATCCTGAAGGTAAACTTGAAAAAAGTGATGCAAAGTGTGTTAAGTGTGCTTCACAAGTTAATGGAGTGTCATACTGATGTTGCAGTAAGTGACATTGGTAATTAAGTATTGAGTTACTGGCATATTAGAATACAGTGCTGTGTATATTTGGAGAGAATTGAGAATGATTGGTACTGTTAAAACACTAGAGAAAAGCCTAAACAGTTTTGGGAAATATGGACATTGCAATATGGTCTAAACATAAATGTAGTCAAGGAGTAATGCAGATGAAGAACACTACTGATCATGATGTTGATTCATGTTAAACTTAGGTGATATCATATTCATATTCATATTCATTCATACAGTATTCATCAGTACAGGGTAAGCTCCGATTCAGACTTCAGCATTACTATCTGGATGCTTATGTATTAGAGTGATATGAGTGCAAGTTTCTTTTACTGCATAGAATATTCAGTCTTTATAGTTACTAAGATGTTACATGTTATGACTATGACTTGGCACTCAGCCTAGGCTCATGGCCAGTCATTCTAAACAACACACTTATGCATTGAAACAGGCTCAGTTTTATGCTGACATGCTGTCTGCTTGGTTTACCACCTGGCACCTAAAAGTAAATGCTACTAAGTCCCAAGCTGTTACTTTTACCAGGTTGTAATAAGTTTTCTTATTATCCCTCGGTGAGGCGACTTACCTTCCTCAGGATGTAGAATCGATTATCTCTCCAGCTTCCTTGTCACTGCGATGATGTAGACTTGACGATCTGCTGGCAGCTCCGTCGATGAGCGATGAACTCTGTAATCTAAGGCAGTGGTACGACGCCAGCAACGGAATGGTGGATGGTGGCAACAAAATTGATTTAAAACACTGCTTCACTTTTTGAGAATTTATTTTCTCACTGAATTATTACACAGCCAATGTTTTAAAACATGATTTACAAACATCTTTCCTGATTTTAAAGGCATAGTGAACGCAACAGCATGCCACTCATCATTTACGTATTCTCTTTAGCGACGCGTACTTGACGAGTCTTTTTACTGATAGCTAATCAGTAGATAAAACTACTTCTGTAACTTGCAGGAACCTAGCAGTCCTCTTGCAACTTAATAGTGCATCTGTGTCCGAGACGATATCTATAACACGTCTGACTATATCGAAAGAACTAGAAGGAATGAGACCTTTCACAAGTGAAGATGAAATCAAATTAAAATTTTTACTGAACTCAGATTGGTTCATTCTACAATGTCTTGTTGCTAACGGACCAAAACTTGAATTTGATTGGCTTGACGTCAAAGGTTGAATTTCTGGAAAGTTCCATAACTTGGAATGATAAACCTAGGCAATCTGTTGCGTCACAAACAAAGCCATCTTGGTTTAACCTTTTCATTAATTTCAGAGGGCCATGTTTGCATTACATCTCCATATATGGAAATTTTAACGAATTTCTTGAAATATCTAAAAAATCAGCTTCAAAATGCCTCCATTCAGAATTTGAGCTAATCATCTTCATAACATGTTTATATCTTTTTGGTTCATAAATTCTGAATGTTGCCCTTGAATTAACATTTCTTCATACACTTTGTTAACTTACATTTACATTCAAACTAACTAAAGATGTTACAATGAACACAACATATGTACAGATAACACTTACACAAATTGTGAAATATGAGAACAAGTTTTAACATTGTACACAAAATATTTTTTTTAATATGTAGTGATCTAATAATACAGATTTCAATTGTGTGTTTTTTTTTTTTTTTTTTTTTGCAATGTCATTTAATTTGGGTGTGTGTCTGGTCTCTTAAATGACTTTAATAAAGATTTGTGATATCTTCTGATTGTTTTTCCATCTAATGAAGTTATTTCATATGTATGTTCCCCAAATTTATCCATAATTTTATAAGGTCCTTTATAGATTAAATTCATCCTCCAATATACTTTCCTTCCAGAATCTGAAAGATTAATGGTTTTGACTAGAACTTCGTCACCTAATTGAGGATTCCAAATGGCTTTTCCTCTTAACTTTCTGTCTTCTCTTTTCCGCTTTATCTACTAACCTTTGATAAGGAAGTGCCATTTTTTCTTCTTCTGAAAGATGTTCATTTGATGATTCGATAGTAGTAGGAATTTTTATCACCATGGGTTTGGTCGGACGGCCTGTCATTAATTCTTATGGTGTGAATTTAGTTGTGTTAGGAGTGTGATTAATTACATTTTCTATAATTTCACAAAATTTAAACCATTGTTGGTGGTGGGAATGGCACAAGATACGAAAGTAGAATGCCATATCTCTCAGTATTCGTTCACAAGGATTTCCTTGCGGGAAATACACAGAAGAATTGCACAATTTTACGTTTTGGCTTCGGAGTGCTGAAGTAAATAATTTGCTCCGATGCACGGTAGCATTATCTGATATAATGGACTTGATTATTCCAAATTTTGGAATCCAATCGTTAGTTATTTTTAATACACAGGTTCTGCTCTTGATATTTTTCACAGGATAAATTTTCACAAATTTTGTGAATACATCGAGCATTACAAAAATATATTTATAGTTATATTGACTGGCGGGCATTTCTCCATGAGCATCAATTGCTACGAGCTCATTTTTATTTTCTCTTACGATTACCTGGGGCTCGTAATCGTATTTTGGATTAAGTGGTTTAGCTTTCTGACATAGGGCACTGGAGGATATTAATTTATGTACTTTCCTGCCCAAATGTTTGATATGTACCCTATCTTGGATAGCTAAGGAGGTTTTTTCACTTCCCAGATGTGCCAAGTTTTCATGAAATGACATTATTACTTCCCCTTCGAGGATTTTGGGCACCATTACTTTCCATTTCTTTGGCACACCTCTGTGGAGCTTGAATAATACTCCATCTTTCTTAGCTATTGTATTATTCGTTGCATTCTCTATTTCAGGTACTGCTCGTAACAATGGACCTAATGGGGTATCATTGCTTTGAATTTCTGCAATATTCTTGAACTTCTCCAAAGTCTTGTTCCAATTGAATTCTAGTTTATATATTTTAACCTCATGATGTTGGTGGGAGAGCGTCTCAGGGATTTCATCTCCGATCTTCTGTCGGGATAACAGGCTACTGAAAATATTTTCTTTCCCTGGTATATGACATATCTCGGTATCGTACGAAGTAATCTCGTGTATGTATCGAGATATCTTGGAACTAGTTAGTTTGCATTTCTTTTTAAATGACAAACTTATGTGGTCACTATATATTATAATTTTAGTGTTATATACATATTGACGAAACTTTTGTAAAGTAAAGTAAATAGCGCCAATTTCCAATTCTGTGATGCATGCATTCGATTCTACCTTACTCAAGGTTCTTGAAGCAGTAGCAATCGCATGACTATTCCCTTCATGGTCAGTCTGTGTGTATTAACATGCTGCATAAGCATGAATACTTGCATCAGTATATATATTATATGAATGGTTCTGAAATGGTCTTTCCAGGAGGATGGTGTTTTTAAATAAATTCTTTATTCTTTGGAAAGCCATTTGTTGTTTGTCTGACCATTTCCAAACAGTATTTTTCTTTAACAATTCTCTTAAAGGACCTAGCTCTTTGGCATAATTGATAACAAATTTGCACTCATACTGTAAGATGCCTAGGAACCTTTTCAACTGTTTGGTGTTCTTAGGTGGAGGAATCATTTCTATAGCTTTTATTCATTCTGGGTTTGGTGCCATTCCTCTTTCAGAAATTATGTAACCTAAGGACTAAATTTCCTTGACTAGGAAATGGGTTTTAGCCAAATTTATTGTCATTCCTAAATTTGGAAAAAATATAGTTCAGATGCTCAATGTGCACATCAAAATCTTGATCATAAATCAAAAAATCATCAATGTATTGTAATGCAAAATCATTTACAGTGTCACCAAAAATCTGGTATAGTGCATGGAGTGAGGCGCTACCACTGGTAATTAACCCAAAGCCGCAAGTCTTAAATTGATAGATTTTACCACCGAAATTGAAACCTGTGTATTTTCGTACTGATTTGTCTAAAGGAATTTGCCAATAAGAAGAAACCAAAACAACTTTTCAGAAGTATTGGCCATGCCCCAGTTTAGAAAATAGTTCATCGATTCGCAGATGTCTAAAATGATCAGGTTGTGTGAGGGCATTAATTTTTCGGGCATCAATAGTCATCCGAATTTACCCATTAGGTTTATGAACCCAACACAATGGATATAAATATGGGGAATCCGACACTTCTATAAATCCATCCTCCAGCATTTTATTGATAACATCTGTAGCTTCTTGTCGGATTGATATTGGAACAGGTGTACTCTTATGTGAGTATAGGGCAACATCTTTAACCTTGAATGTATGCACATACTTGTTGCACAGCCCAGGCTTTGAACTGAATGCATCACGATTTTTCAGGATACATGTCTTCAACTTTTCCTTCTGAGCCTCATTAAGATTATAGGTACTCTCTAACTTAGCTTTAAGGTTTTCATAGAACTGATTTTCTTCCTGTTGTCTATCTACCACTTCACTATTACTCACTTGTAAGCCATACAATTGACATTCATTATTATTTGATTTGATGTTCTGAGACATGTTCTCTTTAACATAACACCACTCATCACAATTATCTGTATCATACATTATATTGTCTTCTTGTAAATATATATTCTCGATGAAAAATCTTATATTAATCAAATCATCTTGTTCTTCTCGTACACATGTATCTTCTAACAATTTAACTATCAAAATATTATTATTTACTTAAATTCTGAGCTCATGTCTATCACAATCAATTATACTTTGCCAACTATATAACAAATCGTTTCCAATTATAACATCCTTGGCTAAATTAGGTATTACCAACGCTATGAAGTTGAAATCTGTTCCCTCAACCTTGGCTTCAATTAACCGCTTCGCCGATGGCCATTTAAACCCTTCAGGGGCCGGAAACGGATACCCAATAAACAGAACAGGACATTTAAATTGTTAAATGCTGTAAAAATGCATCATAAATACAATTCCGTATCTTCCGTATTTATTAAGCTATTTAAATGAAACAAAAACTGGTTGAAAACTCATTAAAGGCAGTATAAATCTACAGTAACAATAAAGTAGAGACTACATTAATAAATTGTTGAAATTTCACTACTTTGTTTCACTGTAGCAAAAGCCATTCTTTGTGCCGAACGCGCCTAATATGTGAATCACTTTGTTTTGTGTGTATACGAGCCATAGTATGTATGTATAGCTACATAAGCGACTTCTCAGGTTCAAGTTTAGTTTATTTATGCTATGCCAAGCGATAATATGACGAGAATATGTTGCGTCACACACTCACACACTGGAATGAAAACTCTGTCAGCATCTGTTATTACAGTGTTTCTCAACCAAGGTTTCTGGTAGCCTTATGCAGCAGTTTTCGCTCTGTATTTTAGATATTTATACTCTCTCTTTGTTCAGTGATTTCTTGAAGCTATCAAGAGCTAAATGTATGGCACATTTGAAATTGTTAAATTTCAATGTTAACCATGACTTATCCCGGTAATGTAGCAAATAAATTAGCTTGGGTATGATGTGTACAGGCTTCTGATATTACTGTAGAAAATCTGGAAGATTTGTTGTACGATTATGAAGGAGATGTTTAGGACATACGTAGCAGTGACGTGTACTGGTCTACAGCTGGCATATTAGCTACTCCATTGTTTGGGGAAATGGCGGGTCAAATATGCGTGATACGGATCAGCTATTACCAGCTATCCCTCTTTACGGAAAAGAGTTAAATGGTAAAAAAAAAGTATTTTTGTACCACTGGATGTAACTATGCACAGTTGTTTAGTAATTTTCAGAGCTGTAAAAGACATTCATCTACCTGTACTTGCGCGTATAAAGAGCTCGTAACCTAATTGAGTATTATAATACTCAGAGGCCTCTTTATACTAGGGGGTAGCAAAATTCACCACATCATCCCTCATACTTGAGAGAAAACACTTTCCTAAAAGTATACCACCCACACCCAAAAAACTTGTAACCATTTCGAAAATGTGTAGTGTGTTGCGAAAAAGAAGTTCGCAAGGAAACCAATATTATTGGGTGTGAATCTGCAGATGTGCCCTTGGGTGTTTATCCAGGTTTGGAGGTGTACAATTCAAAAAGAAACCTTTAAGGATACGTTTACAATCCTTATAGAACTAATTTAAATTCATTGTAAAACAGCGAGATTAAAATAATTGGCGTTACATGAGCATTAAATGCATGTATGCGCAGGACGTCTATACACGTCCATATCGGTTTGGGGCCTTTTAACTTGGACGTCATATGACGTCCATATCGGCGAAAGGGTTAATGCTTGATATCTAATACGATCTTTTCTTTTCCCTATGGCTTTGCTACAGTATACATTACTAACATTTAGGTGTTCAATGCGATAATTAGCCATCAACATTTTGAAAAATTCTTCGCTAATTATCAAACAGCTTGCCCCTGTGTCTATTAGCATATTTATTAGCTTGTCCCATACTTTTATGGCAATTTGGTGAGGGTTAATTAATTCGGTTTTCTCTGGGTTCGATATTGAAATGTTGTTTAAATTACTTTCAATTTCTGTTCTACCTTCGCTCTGTGTTGCCATTTCCCCATCACCTCCTAGAGTGTGGAGGGATGATGTAATTAGTTTTCCGGATGGGAATTTCGGACTTCTGTTTCGGTTCTAGGGTTGGTATTATTGACTAGACTTTGAGAATTTGTTATGTTAACCTGTCGATTTTGTTCTCAGGCAACATTTCATTTGCGTTGTTCCCCCTGGAATTATTCTGTAATATATTATGCCTGTGCCCTAAGTTTCCTATGCGGTCACAGTAATTCCGATAAAATCTAATATGATTAATTTGACCTTCACGACCAACTCGTTGGGTGTCGGAATTTGGGTTCCTGTACCTACTAAATAAATTCCCATTTCTAGTTCCTCGAGGCATTACAGTTTCATAACTACGTCTGGAATTATATCCTCTGTCATCTCGTGTTTCTGAGATCTTGTGCCTCGCCCCTGTAATTATTTCTATAATTATCAATTGCTTGACCTCGACCAGAGTTCACTCTGCCGTTGGGTTGAACAGCTGATCTAGTGTTCTTATTCGAGCAATGAGCTTCGGTCGTATTATTATTTACATTAAGTTGGGTGTTATATGATTCAAAAGAAGAAAGTAATTCTATCACGTCAGAGAAATCCACAGGGCTTGCTACAATCAAATGATTTCTTATATGTGGAGGAAAATGCCTAATTAGTGTATTTACGATCTCAGTTTCCGACATTTCAGGATTTACCAATTTACATTTATCTGCAAGTTTCAGGAAATACTCAGTCGAAGTACCTTTCTTTGCCTCGTATTTTCCTGTAGCCAACTCGATTTTCACCCTATTTTGCCTTTCTGTTCCCCAAAATCGGTTCAGAAATAAAGTTCTAAATGTGTTGTACGTTTCGTGTGAGGTTAGGGTTAACCTGAGCCATTCTAACGCATTCTTTTTCAGACTCCTTTTTACTATCATCATTCGAAACTCCAGATTTCCCTTCCATTGATCCATCTCTCTTCCACAGCTATCTTAGCACTTACTGTGTATATTATGTCAACTTATTTTCTATAATGTACTTTGGTATAATATATTATGTCTTGATAATGCATTATAATGAAGTTAAACATACTATCCTGGGAACAAAAGCTGCCCATTTTCATCAACATTATTCAGCATATTTCTCTGAATAAAAGTACATTAGTGACAATGATCTTGTTTGCAAACTTTTGAGTACATAATATATTAAATATATAACATCATAGAGTCTAATCCTGCAATCCTTTATTAATTTTAAAGGAAGTAGAACAAGGAAAAAGGGTATTATGTGTTTGAAATGGGATGGTGTTTGTCCTTGAACCAACTAGGTGAGCAACTATTTGGAATCTTGCTGTGTTGTAATATTGCATTTCCCTTAAGTGGTATGTGATGAGTGCCAACTGAGTCCATCTCTAATAAATGCTATTTGTGCTAAGACAAAAATTCAGATTTTACAAAATGTAATTCATGAGAAAGGTAGAGAATAATGTAACAGTAAAAACCCCATATTTTTGGCTCCAATAGTTTTCCTAATACAAATAAATAAAGAACCAATATATTATAAAAGTGTATCATGACATAAGTACTGTAATGAACATCATCATTGATCGTCATGTATGTATAGATAGTCAACATGAACAATTAAATGCCATGGCCGCAATTTGAACCACGGATCTCCTGGTTTCTATCCAGTCGCTCTTAACCTTTGAGCTACCATGGCCAATGTGCCGTCCTGACATTAAATTCTCCATTTGACTCGTATATTTCCCCGGTAGACCACTAGGGGCTCTCGCATCCGAGATACACCGTTTGTGGCGACTTACTATCATGTTGAGTCTATTAAAAACCTTAGCCTATATACGGCTAGTGTGGAGAAATGATTAATTTCCATCGATAACTAAAATAATAAGAGTTAATGTGTGTTTGGAGGAATTTAGTAACAGTGACGTCAAAATTAATATAAAAATTATTTGTGGTTGGTTTATTGACACTCGTCACTTTTTCATATATTTATGAGAGACTAGTTTCAAAGGCCCTGGCCTCCATTTTCAATCTCTTTCCAACTGGCATCTGTTGTTGTCTGCTCTCTCTGGTGGTGGAACTATGAACTTTTTTGTCAAATTATCTACTGGCGGGATTTCAAAGTTCATTACGCGATCCTTATTTTTCCAGATGAATATGTTCTCCCATGTTGTCAATCTATTTTGGTTTATCACTCCTTTTAATAATTTTGGATTTGGATCAATGTCATGGTTTTCATTCCAAAAATGAAATGCTACTGCTGACTTGTCTTCTTGTTTCAATCTGATGTTTCTAAAGTGTTCTTTGACTCTGGTTTTTAAATTTCTTTTTGTTTGACCTATGTAGCATTTTTCACAATTCTTACAATTTATTTGGTATATTCCAGATTTGTTACCTGAAGGAATTTCATCTTTTGTTTTTGAATTTAGTAATTTTAAAATTGAGTATCTATTAGTAGGTGCCAAGATGATATTTTGTTCCGTGAATATCTTTTTAAATTTATTAAATGTTTTTGGATGATATGTGAATGAACTGAATATGCTGTTGCTTTCTTTTTCTTTAATAAATGTGGTTGCTTCCTTAATGGTTTTCTTTAGTTTAGATTTTCTAATTTTCTTCAACACCAAACTTTTGTTGTATCCGTTTTCTTCTGCTATGTGTATTATTGCTTTTTGTTCCTTAAATATTCTTCTTTTTCCATGGGTATGTTGACTAGTCTGTGTGTAAGGCTGTTTATTATTGCATGTTTATGTGTAATTGGGTTGTGGCTATTATTTTTTATATAATTTTCTGAATGTGTTGGCTTCCTGTAAATTCCAAATTTTATTTTTGTATCATTCCTGATGATATTTAGATCCAAGAAAGGTAGTTGTCCATTGATTTCCTTTTCTATTGTGAATTTGATAGTCCTTTCTTGCAGATTGAGTAATTTTAATGCATCATCTAAATGTTTACTTGGTACAATTGCAAAGATGTCGTCAACATATCTATACCAAACCTTGAAGATCAATGGGAAGGACTTTTTAATTTGTGTTTCAAATGCACTCATAAATAAGTTAGCCAAAAAAGGTGAAAGTGGATTGCCCATTGATAATCCTGATTTCTGCTTGTATGGAAAACAGCGAGTGTCAATAAACCAACCACAAATAATTTTTATAGTAAGAGTTAAATGATGAAGCCTGGGACTCGAGTACTTACGATAGTAAGTCGCCACAAACAGTGTATCTCAGATGCAAGAGCCTCTAGTGGTCTACCGGGGAAATATACAAGTCAAATGGAGAATTTAATGTCAGGACGGCACGTTGGCCATGGTAGCTCAAAGGTTAAGAGAGACTGGACGGAAACCAGGAGATCCATGGTTTAAATCTCAGCCATGGTATTGAATTTTTCATGTTGACTCTATCTATTAAAAACCTTAGCCTATATACGGCTAGTGTGGAGAAATGATTAATTTCCTTCAATTGGCATGTATGTATATTTGTAATTACTCAAAATTGAAGTGTAAACATTTGACATGGGATAAAAGTATTACTTTGAATAAGCCAAACTTGAGAGTAAACAGTACACTTCCTGCTGGCCTGCAAGAATGCTGCATGGCAGGACGTGAGTCATCACATTAAATGTTTGTGTATGAATGGTTTGTAATCTCGATTTACTCTAGAATTCAAAGCAACAGTATTCATTTCGTCTGTTTAAAAAACAGGGAAAAGTGTGTCAGCTGGATCAACTTGCAATTGAAATGAGACATGAGATAATCTGCCTTCCCCACCTTTCCACTGCCAATATAATACAATTGAGTTAATGTGGGCTCAAATTATGTTGCAAACAGAAATAATACGTTTCACTGACATTGAATGACTTATTCACAAAGAAATTGACACGGTAACACAAAACTGGGAAAACTATGCAAGACATGCAGATTAATTACAAGAAGACGACTTTTGGAAAGAAATAGCAAGTTCCTAGAAACTAGTCTTCATAAAAAAAACTTGTAAGTGGAGAAAAGTGTATACAAGGTTGACTCATTTACCTAATTTTAATAACAATGCTGTAATTTATTCGGTCAAGTATGCAAGTATTATACAGGCTGAGTTGCTGTGTCATTATAGAACTCATACTACACTGTCTGCCATCTTGATTATTGTAATCCATTTTGCATCTGCATGCATGTGAGTTTATGCGTGCATACATGTGTGCATGTGTAGAAATTACATCCAGAATACACTGTAGTACATAGTTTTTGTATTACGTAAATTTGTGTGTCACCCATTTGATTGGTGTATCAACTCCAAAGCTGCAAATTATTCAAATTCCATAATGGAATGTTGGCTATCAGTTAAGTTGTTATAAGAAAAGTTGACTCAGACTTCTTCTCACTCTTCGTAATCAAATGTTGATTTAAAGTAGTTTTTTTTTATGATGCATTGTATTATTGTGTTGCATAACTTGAAACATTTTATTTGCATAAACTCAGCAGGCAAAAGAATATCTTATGAATGGCTTTAAAAATAGCAGAGAAGTTAGTATTCCATTATACTAATGTGCCATTTTATTACTCTGTATTTATTCCCCATGTAGCAAGTCTTCAGTGTTTTTAAGAATTAGTGTATCTCTGATAAGGACGTTAAATGCGGTATTACATATTAGATGTTTGCAAATGAAGGGGAAAAAACATGTCATTTGACTAGTAGTGTTTAAACCATGGTTTCCTTTAGCCAGAATTTTCCGTCTGATAAACGGATTGGCCTTCATACCCTTTGACTTCATTTGAGGAGCCAGGAGCATATAGGGTTACCGCTTTCCAAAAAATCTCAGACATACTCTACATTTTTACCTTTTGGTCAGCATCCAGAGGGAATCTCTGAAAAATCTAGAATATACATCATTTCAAAAAATGTAAATGTTCTTTATTTTTAAATTGAGTAGCATCTTAAAAAGGATTAGAAAAATATTGGTTAATAGTAGTGAATTACTTCACAATTCCTTTGGAATACAATTCCAGTCCTGCAATAGAACAGTACAAGTGTTCTGCACTTATTTTCCAGCAGACAAGTGATTGGCGCCATTGATTTCACTTAGTTATTATACTGTTAAGATATAACTTGAAACCTTTAAAGTATGTATAATGTTAAAATATATAAAAGTCAGATGTTATATATAAAATATGTTCTTCACACAAGTATAATTGTTTCAGGGTCTTCTGACACTTTTGCCACTCTTTTGATTATTTGAATACTTAAGGGGACACTCTGGTACCAAATGGATTTTATCCCCTAATTAACCAATTTTAATGACACTTTTAGATTAAGTTAACACCTGCCATGACATACTGATGGTATAAGTTTCACTGCTCTATAATAAATAGTTTTAAAACTAAAAATTATTGATCATGTTTATTATTTTTTTGTTGTATGAATTGTATAGTAATAAAGGGTATACTTTGTGGAGTTAAGAATTAAATTAGAGGCCTGAAATTTGGTATGCCAGTTTTTCAATGCCTATGCAATAAAACTGCACATTATTTTTCCAAGATATTAATATTTATTAGAAATACGATTTTTTTTCTCTTTTGAAGAAGAATAAAAAGAAATATTAATATTTACAAAGAAAAAAATCCTATACTTTTATGTATGAGTGTGATTAACAAACCAATGCACAGTTTTCTTTAACAAGTTATACTCTACATATTCTGAAAATTTCAACTTCATTCAATATTTACTGCAAAAAACTTTACCCCAAAGGATGAACATTGTTATATGGAGAAAAAGCTATTTTAAGTTTTGGAACACACTTATTGGAAATACTGCTCTTCATTCACTCATTATAATTCTCCTGCAGCATACAACAGTCCCTTTCCTTTCAGCCTCAAATCTTCTTTGATGATATTTGCCACTCTTGTTGCATTTCTCCTTTTGATTTCTGTATCTAGTGTCGTTGAACACTCTGCGTGACACAGAGTTCATCTTTGTGTTTACTTATTTTGGTGGAAAGAGGAGAAATTTCTGACTTCTTTGCTGATTCAGTGAAAAGCTGTCCTTGATTTACAAGAGATATAGCTTCTGCCACAACCATGTCAACCTTTTTGGCTGAAACAAAGACCTCCTTGGAGCAAATATTCCAAATTACACTATATAGACTTTCATTTGCATTTTGAGTCTTTTCTCTGGTACATCTTTCTAACAGCACTCTTGAACACAACCTTTAGAATAGGGGTACCATTTTCTCCACTACATTGACATTTAGAGGTATATGGATCTCATTTTTGTGGCTCTTAGGCTAGTCACCTCTTGCAACAGCTCTATCATCAAAGCACCAGGAGCTTTCACGCACTGGACATTATGAATGCATGGGTTTTTCAACTGAGCTGGAGCAGTGGTAGTGTAGCATATCACATATAATGTTACCATTTTCTTGTTTATATTAAAAGCACCTTTAGTTTTTTCAGTGGTTTTACCTTTTCTTTTGTTTGAAAAAGTTTCATACAAAACAACCACAGGCTTGGCACTTCACTACAATCTTCATAGAAAAATCTGAAATTCACAGTAACACATTCCTCTTTACATTCACTTCACAATACTCTTGAAAACAAGTTCTTCAAAACATTACTGTCAACAAGAAGGTAATCTGGCTAACTTCAACTTTACACAGGGGAGCAAATGTAACACTTTCATCTGTAGAGCTATTAGCATAAGATTCTTCACTTTTATCTGCTGTGGAATGTTTTCATCTTGTTTCAGCTAAAAGCTTAGCTTTCTTTTTCTTTATTAACTCACAACTACACATTTTTCCAATTATATTTGCTAAAATGACAAGTATTATAGCAATTGAATTACACACATGGATGCTTAGCTACTTAATAAACAATATAATGTATTTATGTTTTTAATTTTCTGTCAACAGATAGCAGCACTTGTGCAATAAGAGCAGCCAACATCTATATCTTTTAAGATAAATATCTCATTAAAGCCTTAAAAACCACGGTCAGACTTACTGTAGCTGCTATTACTGGAATCTGACATATCTGCTACACCTACTTTTCACTGCAAGGATCTAAATAAATTTGAAATACACCAACTTCCAGGTGTATTTGACACATAATATTTAATGGCCATATTCTAGGCATATTGAAGACATTTCTGCACTATCCACATTTACTATTATTCTGTATTTCATTAAAAGAATCCAATAAGCCTATCTTTGGGTATATCTAAAGCAGTTAGAACTGATTTTGACTACATTTTCAAACACATAGATAAAATAATATACCTAAGTGTAAATACAAATAAGTACAAACTTATAAATAATCAGCAAACTGTATTGCTAGGATAAGCTGTAAGTTCAATAGAAAAAGTATTGTCTGAAAGCATGAATTATATGAACAATATAAATTATATATAATTTTATATATTGTGACTTTGTGGGTTCGTGAAATTAAAAGTCCAATTGCACAGCTCAAAAATGTTCTTTATTTCCACCGAATTACAGTCGGAACACTTGCCGATTACACAGAATTACGTAATGCACAATTACAATTCACCAGTTCATCTGTCACAGGTCCACTGCACGCTCACAATTACGTACAACTCCTCTGATGCACGTTCAATCTTCCGGTCCGTATTTCACTCGGCGCTCCTCACGGCTGCTCGCCAAGAACTGAACTGACTCGCCAACTACAAGCCTTATATAGGGAAGATTGCAGTTTGTGGAAAGTTTGCGGCGCGCACCATTATCCCGAGGTTTCGAGACGTCTGGTGGGAGGGGAAAGAGACGGTACAGGGCTCCCGCCGTTCTCCTAATCATCCCTTCAGTTAGTGACACGAAACAAATGGATAGGCATGGGCTGAATGCTTCCCGTCTGGCCCTACTGCTGGCCGGTTCTATATGGAGTTCCGACGTTCGGGTGACACTGCTCCCTCCTCAAAGCTGGTCGTCCTGAACAGCACCATTGAAGCGTGCCAGGCGATCCAGGTGTACCACCAACATCTTCCTTCGGGGAACCTTCTGGATGCGGCAGACCACGTCGATAATCCTCTTCAGCACCCGGTACGATCCTTTCCATGGCTGCTGGAGTTTGGGGCAGCGTCCCTTGGTCTGGGTAGGGTGGTACAATCAGACCAGGTCACCTTGCTGGAACCCTTGGCTGTTGGCTTGCCTGTCATAACGGCTCTTCATGTGGTCGCTCGCCTTCTGGATGTTCTGGCGAGCCATCTCGTGCATGTCGTGGACCAGGTTCTCCACATATTCGGTCGCTGGCTGTTTCGCTTCCGGGGGGTTCCAAAAGCCAGGTCACAAGGGAGGCGTAACTCTCGGCCGAACATTAAGCTGGCTGGCGTCATGCCCGTGGTGTCCTGTGTTGACGAGCGTTAGACCAGCAAGAACAGTGGCACCTTGACGTCCCAGTCTCGCTGATGCCTGGCCACGACCTTTCTCAAGTGTTCCTCTAAGGTCTTGATGTACCTTTCGACCATGCCATCCGACTGGGGATGTAGAGGTGTTGTGCGGGTCTTATTAACCACAAGTCTTTCTAGTGCCTCCATCAGGTTGGACTCAAAATTGGTGCCTTGGTCACTGTGCAGCTCTAACGGTACCTCAAATCGGCAGAACACTTGCTCCACGAGGCAGTCTGTGATTGTCCTTGCCTCTTGGTTCGGGATGGCATACACCTCCGGCCACTTGGTGAAGTAGTCCACGACCACCATCAGGTACTTGTTGCCTCGGTTGGACATTGGAAATGGTCCACCTATGTCGAAGGCGATCCGTTCGAATGGCGCTCCGACATTGTACTGCTGCATGCGACCCCGGCTCCTAGTCTGGGGGCCGCGACTCACCGCGCACACGTGACACTGACGGCACCATCTCTCAACGTCTGCTCAGAGTCTCAGCCAGTAGTAGCGCTGCCGTAGTTTGTCAGTCGTTGGGTTCGCTCCCAGGTGTCCTGAAGTACCGGCGTGCACTTCCTCTAAGACTTCCGGGACCTTACTCCGGGGAAGTACCAACTGTTCTCTCTGCGTCTTCCCATCGGGTGATTCCCATACCCGGAACAGCGCCGAGACCCTCCTTCGGGAGTTCGGATTGGGTTGGACTCGAGGGGGCAGTGTGTTCCTGATACCCGTGGGAATCGGGTACGTCTTTGGACGGGGTTGAGGGAAGCCATTAATTCTCCCGGGTACTAGCCTGCAAAGCTAGTAGAAAGTATGCTAGATCACCAGGCGGCCCCACCGAGGTTGTTCGGTAGTCTTCACCTTGAGTGTTGACGCGCGTAAGTGGCGTATCCACTTCCATCCCGTCTTGAGTCCATAGGACCAGATGGGGGGGCCTTGTTAGTCTCTAGGTCTTGCCCTATGGAAAGCCCCACGGAGGACGCCGAGTGCCCTTTGGGACAGCTCGGATACTCCCTGGTTGAAGGAGGCCCGGGTCCAGTTCCTACGAGTTCAGGACTAATGGGAGTAGAACCTCTGGGCTAAACCCGGAAGAGCACGTTCTCTCTGGTCTTCAACGAGTCCCATTGGGCCCAGTACGACTTGTAGGTGGCACTCCTCGGTGCGATGTCCTCCCAGGTTGGTCTCGTTCCTGCCTCCACTTCCTTCAAGAGTGGCCCCAAGTCTGCGTCCGCCAGCTGCACCCTCCTCAGGCCTGCGCTATCCCAGCCGTCCGCAGGCACTGCCGTGACTACTCGGACTGCTGCGGCACGCTCCTTCTCTTCCACTCTTGCGCACTGGCTGCACTCTTCTGGACAGGGTCTTCGGGACATGGCGTCAGCGTTACCGTGGCTCTTCCCTCTACGATGTTCCGAGGTGAAGTCGTACTCCTGCAGCCTCTGATCCCAACGTGCTGTCTGGCCTTCCAGGTTCCTAAAGCTCAATAGCCAGTTTAGGGCGGAATGGTCAGTCCTCAGGTGGAATGGCTAACCGTACAGGTACTTGTGGAAGTACTCCAATGTCTAACTACCGCCAGTAACTCTCGTCGGGTGACGCAGTAGTTTTTCTCTGCCCTGGATAGCGCCTTGCTGTAGTCGGCCAGCACCCACTCATGGCTGTCCTGGATCTGCGATAGGACGCCTCCAATGCAATGGTCGCTGGCGTCGGTGTCCACAATGAAGGCGCTACCTGGTTGTGGAAATCCCAAAATTGGAGCACTGCACAGGGTCTTCTTCAGGTGCTGGAAAGCGTCTTCGTCGTTCTCCGTCCACACATAAAGCCGGTGTTCCTCTGTCAGGCGGGTGAGGGGTTTGGCGATGTTGGAGAACCCCTTTATGAAGCGTCGGTAATAACTGCACAGCCCCAGGAAACTGCGCAACTCTTTCTTACCCTTTGGGCGAGACCAATCTCTCACACCCTGTGTCTTCTCCGGGTCTGTGGCCACTCCGGTTGCTGAGACTGTGGCCCAAGTAGTTCACTTGCTTGCGGAAGAGCTGGCACTTTCTCGCGTTTAGCTTCAGGTTGGTCACCTGCAGTCGCTGTAGCACTTTGCTCAGGTTCTGGAGATGGTCTTCAAAAGTCTTACCGACGATGATGTCGTCTAGGTATAGCAGGCAGGGTTCGTAAGTCAGTCCTCTCATCACTGACTCCATGAGGCGTTGGAAGGTAGCTGGTGCGTTGCAGAGGCCAAAGGGCATATCTGTGAAGTGCCAGAGGCCTTGGCCTGTCGATAACGCAGTGTTCTCCTTGTCTCTCGGGTCTAGAGCTACCTGCCAGTAGCCCGACTTCAGGTCCAGGGTCGAGTACCACCGTGCACCAGCTAGCGTGTCCAAGGTGTCGTCAATCCGGGGTAAGGGGAAACAGTCCTTCCGGGTGTCAGCGTTCAGCTTCCCGTAGTCCACGCAGAAGCGTAGCTCGCCGTTCTTGGTCACCAAGACTACAGGGGAACACCAAGGGCTGTCAGACTCTTCAATCACTCCCCTGGATCTCATATCCTCCAGCATGTCTCGTACCGCCCCTTGCTTCGCCAGCGGAACGCGTCTAGATTGTTTCTGAACAGGCCGGGCGTCCCCGGTGTCGATGCGGTAGTCACTATCACCTTGGCTGAAGACGCGCTGGTATCGTCTTAGCAGTTGTCGAACTTTCTCCAGCTGCTCTGCGGTCAGGAGATCGGCCGCCCACTCCAGTAGGCCTTCTAGCCGGTGCTCCAGGTGTTGCGTTGGCACCGGCTCCTGTGTCTAGTCGATTGCTGTTGCGCTCACCATGGGCTCGCACGTTCCCAACTCCGTCCCGGCCTGGACGTCGTGATGGGTGTCCGTTGGATTTAGCAGTCTCACTGGCACCTCCTCTCGGCACGGCAGCAATGCCCTGGCTACACATAGGCCGTGTACAGGCGTCTTCTGGTCCAGCATCATGTTCCTGGTTCTCCGGCCTTCCAGTCGCGCCGTCACCACCTCGCTCCTCGCGGGGACAACCACGTCTTCGTTCAAGATGACCCTGCAGATTCCAAGGCGCTATTTGGGTTGACGGAGTATAACCTCTTCTCCGTTGAGCCGCAGGACCTTCCTGCCGACGTCGACCGTCGCCTCGTGGCTCCTGAGGGCATCCAGTCCCAGAATTACTTCAGCCACCTTCGCGACGATCACCCACAGACATACGACACTCCTTCCCAAGGTCAGCTCCAGCAGGGCCTGCTCCACAGGCAAGGTGTCGTCGGATGCCGTGACAAGCTGGTATGGTCGGCTCGGCTTCCTCGTCGGCAGACCCTTTGCCACGTCAGGTCTGATGATAGTCACGGCTGCCCCGGTGTCCACCAGCACGCTGCACGGCTTCCCTCTCACCCAACCGTCCGCGATGAGGCTGTCACCCATACGCCGGCTGACGGCGTGCAGCGTCACTCGAGTGGTTGGTGGTGATGACACCGACGTGTCCCTCTCCACTACGGCCCTTACTCGTTTTCCGGCTGCTCTTCCTGGTGTGGGCGTTCTCTCTCCAGGTGTCCGGGCTGTCCACACCCCTAACACAGGCCACTAGGTGTTCGCCGGCGTCCCTCGGCTGGTCTTGTGTCTCCGGTGTAGCGGACACTCCTCTTCCTCGACGTCGGGATAGCTGTTACCTTGGCCGCCTCCATTCTTAATGCTGCCGTTAGCGCCTCGTGGATGGTTTTATAATCGCCGAGCATTAGGCGCTGTCGAATCTCCGTGTCTCGTACCCCGTCAACGAATGTGTAGGCAATTTCCCGGGATACGAACTCTGGTGGGAGGTCGACTAGGGCCTTGCTAGGCAGTTCAACTGCTAGGGCAAACTCATGCAGCGTCTCCCCCGGCCTCTGTGACCTTGCCTTTAGCTGGCTGCGGTACGCTGCGGCTAAGCGGTGGTTTCCTAAACGATTCTCCAGGGTCTCCCAGATGTCCTTGGGCACCGCCGTTGTTTGTACCGCGTGCAGAACTTCCGTCCCTGGAGGCTGGCTATGAACTGTGTGGCCTCCTCCTCTGTTGACCATTTGTTGTGCTTGGCCACTGCGTCGAATTGGCGGCGGAAGACCTCAAACGTTGGCCACTGCGTCGAATTGGCGGCGGAAGACCTCAAACGTTGACGCGCCGTCATATTTCGGAGGTTTGACGCGCGCCGATGTGCTGCGTCCCGGCGCATCGGCCTTCAATTCCTTCAACCTCCTGCCGACGACGTCCTCCACCATGGCGTTCAGGGACTTGACGCTGCTGTCGGCTTTTCCTTCCAGGTTAACGCGGTTAGCAAGGTCTTCGACGTCTTCCACCATGGCGTTCAGGGACTTGGCGTTACTGTCGGCCTTTTCCTCTAGGTCATTGAAGTGGTTAGCCAGGTCCTCGACGCGCTCGTCCACTTGGCCCATCCGCCTGTCCAGCTCCTTCACGTCATCCCTTACGCCGGCCAACTGTTCTTCAAATTTTGCGGCGAGAGCCTTGTTCGCCACCTTCATTTGTGGTCAGTTCGGCCATCTTTGCGGTCATTGTCGTGGCCAAGTTGTTGTTTGCCGTTTCCGTCTTCGGTGTTTATTCGGCCTTCATTTCTTCCATCTTCTCGGTGATGTCGTTGGCCGCCTTCATTTGTTTCAACTCTGCAGGTTGTTATTTGTCGCTTCTGTTTTTGCAGCGAGGTGGTCATTCGCCATCTTCATTTCTGTCAGTTCCGCGGCCAGGCTATTATTTGCCGCTTTCATTTCCGAGGTCAGTTCGGCCTTCATTTCCATCATCTTCTCCAAAATCTTTTCCAATGCTGCGTCCATGGTTGTAATGTTCGGTGATGTTGTCGTCCCGCTTCGTGATACCATCGTGACTTCGTGGGTTCGTGAAATTAAAAGTCCAATTGCACAACTCAAAAATGTTCTTTATTTCCGCCGAATTACAGTCGGAAAACATGCAGATTACCAAGAATTACGTAGTGCACACAATTACAATTTACCAGTTCGTCTGTCACAGGTCCACTGCATGCCCACAGTTACGTACAACTCCTCTGATGCATGTTCACAGTATTCCGTTCTTTTAACTCACTCGGCGCTCCTCACGGCTGCTCGCCAAGAACTGAACTGACTCGCCAACTACAGGCCTTACATAGGGAAGATCGCCGTTTCTGGAAAGTTTGCGGCGCGCACAATTATCCCAAGGTTTCGAGACGTCTGGTGGGAGGGGAAAGAGACGGTACAGGGCTCCCGCCGTTCTCCTAATCATCCTTTCAGTTAGTAACACGAGACAAATGGGTAGGCATGGGCTGAATGCTTCCCGTCTGGCGTTAGTGCCGGCCGGTTCTATATGGAGTTCCGACGTTCGGGTGACAATATTCTGAAATATATTTTCTTTAAAGGGAAAGATGGTGATAGGCTGCTGGTGCTACACTACACTTAATGCTCATGATTCAGCACCGTACTGCAAAGGAAATATAGTTCACTAAAAATTTTGATATCAACATTTTATCAGCAATATGCTTTGAAGTCTATTGAGACCAAAATCACATGTTTGTAAGACAGTGAGGGCCCAGAACTCAAAAGCAAAAGGTCAATTTGTTTTTTATTTGTTTAGTTTCTTAAAAATAGCTGTACTACTGTTTAATTAAAACATGTTTGAAGATATTTATAACATAATGTACACATGTAGAATTTCCTCTGAAGGCCTATGAAGTTAGCTTCATTCACTACAAATTTTTGCAAACCTTCATATGGTTGGCAAACCATAAGCATTAGACAAAAGTTCCAACACAAAAGATGTAAAGGTGATCTGGTCTAACAGGTAATAATTTTTGTAGCATTAGCCATTTTTAAAATATTTGTTATACATTTTAATTTTCTTTACTTAGACTACCATGCAGCATCTGTAAAGTATCTTTGAAACAATGCAGTTTGTTTTTTCCTGCACATGTACATATATTAATTAGAGGAAATATAACAATCACCCAAATATATGTAGGGATTTCACCATAAATACAGGTTATTCAGACATAGATGAATGTAGAGAACTCTAAGCTCCATGGACCCCGGACTCATTTGAGCATCACTTCACCCATTTCATTCATTGTCCGATATGACTCCAAGTTGGAGGATGTAAATTAAAAAAAAAAAAAAAAAAAAATCTGAGTTAAAAACATACATGTGCATTTGTCTCTGAAGAGATAAAAATAAATAAAGAGCCCGTTGAATATCAAAATTAATTAATATCATTTTGTGCTTCATTGTATCATAGTCCTGACCAAAATTAATATTTAAATTCAGTGTATTCTGAGGATGCAACATAAGATTTTGAAAAATAAATCTTGTTTAGAGAGATAATTTGTCAAATTTTTATCTGCAGCTATCCATTGCCAAGAGATTCTTTATACTTATGGTTTGAATTTTCAAACACTTACTCGTATAAGTATAAACTTGTCGAGTACCAGTTGACGATAAGAGCAAAAGCTCTTGAAACATGTCCTGTGAATAAACAGTGTGAGTGAAGCAATGTGCCAATATCTTCTCGATTCACTTTTGTGCTACTTACACTTTTCTTAAATAAGTTGTTACTCATTTTTTTTCCTCCTGGTCATGCAAAAAGAATGGAATTTCAAAGCTATCAATAGCGACCAGGTCTTAATGTTTTCACTAAGGTGCAAGACTACTGTATTTCCCTATCCCCATTCTACCGCAAGGTACCTTTTTACAACTATCTTGATTAACATAAATAGAAAAATTAACATTTATAAGAATTATTAAATTTTAGATGAGTCGCAGATGTGTAAAAAATGCGACTCATCTAAAATTTAATAATTTTTCGCTTCACTGTGGTGTTCCAATACAGTTGAATCTCGATATATTTATAAGAATGTTTTATATGAGTAAGTAGAGAAAGTTGTGATTTAACACACTTTTTTTTAATATGAACATGATCACTCAATTTATAGGGATGCTGAAGCACGAGCAGCGAAGATAGCAAGTGAGATAGAAGCAAATCCAAGTTATAAAGCTCGTATGGACTTAGAAAATGGAGACGAGGAAGAAAAATATGCAGCTGTGATTCGACCTTCAGAGAACTCTGGCACTGTAGAAGGTGGAAAATATATTCCTCCTGCAAAAAGAAAAAACACCCAGGTAAGAATTTAACAGTCTATTGATATGTTTAGAAGAAGAAATACAAGAAAATAGACAAATTGTAGGTTAATAAGAATGTGGTGTTGATGTATTCATTCATGTATTTATTAATTTTTTAACATAAAAAATTTAAAAATTTAAATATCAAAAAACTGTTAATGATATTTCTAACTAAAAAAATAAAAGACAATTATAATTTTAAAATATTTACTTCCCATCCTTGGGTTAATAAACATTTTCAAAGAGTTTGGTATAACTTTAGTCCCTCAAAATAAATATAGTATTAAAAATGTACTGCATTTCTCTAAAAAAGATAAAATTCCTAATAAAAAAAAAGTCTTGGTATTTATCAGTTTAATTGTTTCGATTGTGATAAGGTTTATATTGGAAAGACAAAACGTAATTTGCAAACCAGAACAAAAGAACATTTTTGTAACATTAAGTACAGACTGATAAATTGGAAGTAGCAGATCATTTTTAGTCATTTAACCATGAAATAAATCCAGAGGTTAAATTATTAAAACAATTAAATAGTCCGATAGATTTACTGGTTTGGGTAAAGATATTTATTTTAAAAAATAAACTTCGTGTAAGGAATTTTGAAATACAGGCAGTCGATTCTGTTTTTAAATTTGTTTCATTTTCAGATTTTGGTAGTACTAACAAAAATATAGTGACATCTAGCGATTGTAGCATTGATGATGAGGTTGTTTATGACTCTGGCTGATGATGTGAAAAAAATTTTCACGAAATTATGATCCTGATCAATTTATAAGAAAAGTTTCATCATTTCTTATAAGTTTTAAATTACAAATTATTATATTTGTATATATTTGCTTGCTTCACTGTTAATAGCTTCATATTTTACGTATTAATTAACCTGGCCTATATTTGATCTGTCAGGCAGTACAATGAATTCATTATGGAACATGGCAGTAAATTAAGTTTTCTCTGAATTTGACTATCTAGACTTAAGAGCATTGTTGGCTATGTTACTGGGCACAATATTCTGTTTAGACACTTACGCATGAAGTGGCTTATAGAATCTCCCTTACAGGAAAAGTGTGGATTTTGAAACCCCAACATACAATATGTGAATCTGAAGCATTCACTGCACATAGATATGTATTCCTACTTTTATTTGAAGCCTGAGTACATATTATGTACCCACAACAAGAAGGCAAGAGACGAATTAAGGGGAGAGGGGTTTTAACTGTTTATCTGCTCTATTAGTGAATCTGTTTACTAGGAAATGAGTGTGAGAGTGCACATGAGGCATCCATGCTGCCAAATATAATGTTTGTTGATGTAACTGTAGTGATAGGTATTATGCATGGGTGAGTTACGTAAAAACACTTGCACATTTTAAACAAATGTAGCATCCTTGTCATACTGGGAAGGCAAGCATAAACACTGTAGGGACAGCAAAAGTGATTGTTACACATTCCTCTAGCTTGCCTTCTTGTGGTGGGCACAGTAAAAAGGACAGATATCAAGAATATTGTCCACTTTATTTGAACTGTTGGGCTTAAGTAATTGTTTTAAACAAGAATCACTAAGGGACCTAAGAACCTATGTGCAGCCCTCGAGTGAGATCTCTATTTTCTAACATCATAATCATCAACATATACAGAATTGTAAAACTTTTCCTAGCTCCTGATTGCAGCCAACATTTTCTATCAGCTTTTGAGACTAATGTTAAAGTATAAAGCAACATTATTAAGAAGATACATTTTTTTGTTAGGGGAGGGAGAGAGAGAGAGAGAGAGAGAGAGAGAGAGAGAGAGAGAGAGAGAGAGAGAGAGAGAGAGAGAGAGAGAGATATGCATGCATATGTTCATTCTTCTTGCCTCCAGGCTTAAAGTGGGGATGCACATAAACATTGTGGTTTGTGTCACGCCACCAATGAACATGTGGTTGAAGCTCTCAGCTGTTTACATGTGACGCTTATTGCAACCATTACATCTTTCTCTGCAGCAGTGCAGGGTTAGGAAAGCACTCGTCTCATATTTACTAAATAAACTGAATCAAGTAATTAAAGGAATTGCTAAGGAAGAGTTATGAAATATAACTTTGTAAGTAAAAACTTACATAAATCTGAATTAATATCCCCCATCAAAAAATGCATTATCACTGCAAATATGAAAAATGATGTGTGGCTTACCTTTGTTGGATTATGAAAACCTTTGTAAAGCCCAGAAAAAAACTGCATCTTTCTTTGACTCTGCAGTTGTCTGTCCATGCCTTTGAAGTTGCATATCCTTCACTTACCCAGGTTTAGTCTAAGTAATAAACTGTGTGCCCTTCTGCATGAAAATGTTTCATATTTCAGGTAATGTCTTTTCCACACCACATTGTCTTCCCAGTCAGTTATGTTAATTTTGTTTCTTTTTGAAAACCAAAAACTTGATGTTATTCTGCTAAGTGTGGAACATGGTTTTCTTAAAATCTAGAAAATATTCCCTACCTTATGTACAGAAGGAGGCTTGTTCAATTTGAAACAAATATTGCTTTTAACAAAATCATCCACTGGCTCTGAAACAGTAAATGGCCTTTCCTTTTTCTTTTTACGAGTTTTTACAGTACCTGTTCGTTTAATTTCAATTCTCACATTTGAAATGGTATTCACGGATACACCAGTTGCGTCAGACATTAATTTAATTACACCTTTCTCAGCCAGAATGCATAACATTGAAACAAAAAGCAAACATTTAATACAATATCCTTTTCACCGTTTTTAGAGGCTTTCCACTTTCTGCTTCTGTACACTATCTGAGGAACCGACCACTCCACCATAGTCACATGACATGTGCGCACACAATACTAACAGAACGCATGGCAAAGCAACGCTTTACTGAAGTAAACACAATGCATTCGGGGAAGTACTGAATATATATGACAATAAATGGAAGTAAAATGTTTTAGCTCATGTTTAAATTAAATTTAAAGGGAGTCAATGACACTAAACAACATTTACTTTTAAATGTTTTGTGGAACATGTTTGAGACTTTGCCTCCATGCTCAACTGGCCATCGACTGGTTCTCATTGGTGTAGTTGATATTTTGTCATAGGTCTCCTCTGGTGGCGGTTCAAGCAACTTGTTGAACAAATCTTTCTGGGGAATGTCGAAATTGAATACTTAGTTCCTATTTTTTTAAATGAAGATTTGTTCCCATGTGTATAGTTCTTGTTTTCCTGATGTATGTTTTAGTAGTTTGGTTCTGGATTTATGTTGTGATTTTTTTCCCCAAAAATG
Source organism: Mantis religiosa (assembly GCA_030765055.1). Taxonomy (NCBI): domain Eukaryota; kingdom Metazoa; phylum Arthropoda; class Insecta; order Mantodea; family Mantidae; genus Mantis; species Mantis religiosa. Next base: position 138,949,426 of record CM060959.1, on the reverse strand, counting down.
CGTGGCAACTGCTGATTTTTCTAATTGTTTATATTTTAAGTTTCTAAAGTGTTACTTTGCTCTTGTTTCTAAATTTCTTTTGGTTTTTACAATATAAATTTGACTACAGTCAGTGCATTCAATTTGTTATATACCAGATATTTTGTTAGATGGAATGGCATCTTTGATGTTTCAGCAAATTAGGTTTTTTTAAGGAGAAATGGTTGACTGGTGCTAGATTAATATTTTGTTTTTTTTGAAGACCTTTTCGAATTTATCATAGGCCCATGGATGGTAAGTGAATTTGTTGAAAATCATATTAGTTTCTGTAGCTGAGAGGTTTGTGGTTTCCTTTATTAGCTTCTTTTTTGCTAAGTTCACTTTTTTTGTCTACTAATGATTTAGGAAAGTCATTTTGTTGTGGTATTTCAATAATTTTGTTGTATTCTGTTTTGTGTTCTTCTGCTGTGAGAAGACTGTGACTGTGTGCTAAACTATACATAAATAAATAAATAAATAAATAAATAAATAAAATCTGAAAACCCTATCCCGGTTCCTAATTTCTTATACTGGGACATGATTTCCAAATTCCTATTTATTAAAATTCAAAAATCTACAAAAACTACAATTTACAATAACAATTTCTCAGATAATAAAACAAATAAAATAAATTTAAGAAATAAATAAAATACGAAACATGCTACCAACTATCAAAATGAAACATAATACTGGGATCCAGTATTCATTTAACTGGTATCCAGTTAAATTAAAAACAACTACTTATACCGGTATCCGGTATATTATATATTGGTAACCAATACATTCTAAATAACATTTAAATATAATTACATTAAAACATCTTCCAAATCTATAAAGAGAAAAAAACAACCTTTTTTTAAATTTAACCAAAAACATATAAATACAAAAACTTTAAATTTTTTAAATTTAAAACATTTCAAATATTTTAAACAATCCTTTTACTTTAAAAACAAAATCAATTCTTAAAGATTTTAGAACTTTTTAAAACACTTTAGAATTCATATAAACAAATAAAAACATTATAATAATACAAACAATTTATATCTAGACAATCTTACTAACATCATTTATCAAATAAACACTCAAAACATTCATATTATCTTAAATATAAACTACTTTATACACCAATTATCAATTACTCACATTTAAATAAACACTTAACATCTATAATAATTACACTTCCCCAATATAACATCATAATACTCATTTTAACACAAACTTTAAATATCCAAAAATATTATTCTTAGTAATTTTAATCAAAATATAAATATGGAACAAATTCCAAACCATCATTAACATATAACCATTCCAAAATAAAATAAATCATTTCATTCTAACAACTTATTAACTCTAATAACAAAATACATTTCCCCTATTTTAAACTTTTTAAAATATAATATATAAACCACAAGAATATTTAAACTTTAAAACCCATCTCCTCCTACTTCAAGCATCTACTTCAATCCTATCAACTATCACCCAAACATTATCATAATCCTTTTCTTACACTTCAAATATCCACTTCAAAACATTAAACATCACAAAACCACAAAAATCCTAACAACCTTAAAAAACCATCTCTTTCTACTTCAAACATCCACTTTAATTCTTCAATCAAAAACCCTCCTCTAACAATTCAAACTTCCACATAAATCCTTTTAAAAATAAAAATCACAAAACTACAATTAAATCCTTTAAAATATATCTTAAATCCATCACCTCCTACATGAAACCATCTACATTCAATTCTACAATCATTTAAACACTATCATAATCCTTCTCTAACACTTTTAAACGTCCACTTCAATCCTTTAAATCTCACAAATCCACAAAACTTTAAACCATATCTTAAATCCATCTCCTAATTCAAAAATTCATTTCAAACCTACATCACATCACAAAAACACAATCAATTAAACACTATCTGTTAACCATCTCTCCTACCAAAACAAACACTTAATTCTGAAAGTGTAGAGCCAGACTGAAAAATCCAATGCCATAGCCGGGATTTGAACCACGGATCTTCTGGTTTCCATCCAGCTGCTCTAACCATTTGAGCTACTATGGCCAACGTGCCAACATGACATTAAATTCTCCTACTGACTCGTATTTCTCCTGGTAAACCACTAGGAGTTCTCATAAACACATGAGGCGACTTACTCTGCTGTAAGTACTTTAATGCACGGGCTTTATAGTTCGGACCACTATTAGGTACAATTAATGGAAATTAATTGTTCTTTCACACTAGCCGTGTGTAGGACGCACTATGAAAGTGTAGAGCCAGACTGAAAAATTCAATGCCATAGCCGGGATTTGAACCACGGATCTTCTGGTTTCCATCCAGCTGCTCTAACCATTTGAGCTACTATGGCCAACGTGCCAACATGACATTAAATTCTCCAACTGACTCGTATTTCTCCCGGTAAACCACTAGGAGTTCTCATAAACACATGAGGCAACTACCTTAATGGTGACTTACTCTTCTGTAAGTACTTTAATGCCCGGGCTTTATAGTTCGGACCACTGTTAGGTACAATTAATGGAAATTAATTGTTCTTTCACACTAGCCGTGTGTAGGGCGCACTATGAAAGTGTAGAGCCAGACTGAAAAATTCAATGCCATAGCCGGGATTTGAACCACGGATCTTCTGGTTTCCGTCCAGCTGCTCTAACCATTTGACCTACTATGGCCAACGTGCCAACATGACATTAAATTCTCCAACTGACTCTATGGCATTGAATTTTTCAGTGTTGCTCTACACTTTCATAGTGCGTCCTACACATGGCTAGTGTGAAAGAACAATTAATTTCCAAACACTTAATTCCTTTAAATTCAAAATCAACAAACAAAAACAAACTTTTTAAAACAAATTAAAAAAAAAAATTTCACAAAAAACCAACTCCTTCTATTCTTCAAATCCACTTATCACCACACCAAATCTTCAACACTTCACACCATTACTTCAAAATAGACTTAAACCGGGGAGAAAAAATTTCTCCCCTAAAAAAGGGAGGGGCAAAGCATAAAAACATAAAAACCTTTAAAAATACAAAAACCACTTTTTACCCTCCCCTTAACCCATTTACCATAAAACTGTAGAAAATGAAAAAAAAAAAAAAATCACTGAAACACTTCACTATATTAACTGCCGCATTTAGAAACTCTTCCTCAAAACTGATGAATGACGCGATGCTGTTCCTAGACTCTGGTTGTGGACCTGGATCGTCTATATAAGATCCTCCTCCTCGTCCGAGCTGATACATATTGAATAAACTATGATACATGGCTAGCCCTTGGTTGAGGATCCGGATCGCTCGCAGTCTCCTCCTACTCGTCGGAGCTGGTGGATGATATGGAATGTAGAGTGCTACGTTCATCAAGCCTCAGTTTAAAATCCCCATAGGCTTCATCAGGTAATCCTGCCGGTCTGATTCTCCGTCACTCTCTGCAAATGCGTCTTCCCATATAAACCAAACACCTTCATCTTCTGTTGATTGATTATAAATTATCAACTTATATATCACCGTTGTTAATAATATTTCTATTTATCCTGTTGGTAAGGATTCTTTCAGATCTTCTTACTTCAATAACAACTGGAACATCTTGTCTAGGTAAGGCTTCATTTAGTGGAATCTTCCAAGCTAATTCACCTACTGTGTTTGCCAGATTAGATAATATTTTGTAAAGTTCTGGAGATCTAATTATATTCCATAAATTAATTCCATTTAATGCAGTCCTTTCCTCAGAAATTTGTTCAGCATATTTAGGACATTCAAAGAGAACATGCTCCGGATTATTGCTTACTTGACATATATTACACATGGGGCTATTTATCCTATTTATCTTGTGCCAGTAAGTGCCATAAGGTCCATGTCCTGTTAGAAAATGTATTAAACCCTTTGTAGGTTTGAGATGCGGGATCCTTAATCGTTCAGTTACCGACGGAAAGAAGTCATAGCTTCTTCTTCCAACCTTTGCATTTATCCACTCATCTTGCCATTCACTCAATAAATATTTCTTAATATCTGATTTATTAACACATACTTTCCCAATAATCTTTTTCACTTTATTACCATCACCTTTCTTCATCCAAAACCTAGCTCCCCTTAATCTAATTAGGAAATCGATGGGCCAGATTCCTGCTACCATCAAAAATGCTAGTGTTGAAGTTATACAGACTGCACCAGTATGACGTAACAAGATTTTTCGTTGCGTACTTCTTAATTTCCTTCTTAAAGTTAAATGATTTAATTTTTGAGCCCAAACTGCTGCTGCATATGTAATTATTAATTCAAAAATAGTGTAATGATATGTTATGATATTATTTAAAGATACTTTGTACTTTGAGTTAACAATTCCGGCTAATTTCTGCATGACTCTTTCGGCCTTCGTTCTAACAAACTCTGTGTGTTTATTGAAATTTAACTTTTCATCTAAAATAACATCCAAATATTTGATATCTTTACAGCGTTTGATATTTTCATTATTATATTTGATAATAGGATTCCGTTTTAATGTTCCTTTCACCAGCATTTACATTGATTTATGAGGGGCAACTTGGACTTGGTGCACCATTCAGCTAATTTGGTTGTTAAAAAATTTGATCGCATTTCTAATTGTGATCTTGACTCTCCAGCAATCAAAAAGACAACATCATCAGCATATGCGGTAATTTTTAAAACATTATCATCATTTTCAAATACTTCTAAGAGAGTCTCCCAGAATGTTGGCCCTAAAACTGATCCTTGTGGACATCCTTTTGTAACATTTTTCCAAATCTTCTATTTTCACAATAACTCAAAAGCAATTTATACAATGGTAATGGATAATTTTGCACTCTTAATCTATTAAAGAAGAAAGGCCACCATAAATTATCAAAAGCTCCAGATATATCAATTGATAAAGCAATGATATACTTATGAGCAGAGCTGGTTATACAATCCATAATATTAATTATTGCATCCTCAGTAGATCACCCTTTCCGAAATCCAAACTGTCTGTTATTCATGCCAATCATAGATCTAAATTCAATAATTCTCTTATTAATTAAATGTTCAAAAATTTTTCCCATGGAATTCAACAGACAAATTGGTCTATAGGATTTTGGTTTGGCCAAATCTTTATCAAGGCCTTTTTTGAGGATGATAACTCGTGCCACTTTCCAACAATCAGGAAAATATCCTCTCCATAAACAGTCATTATAAATACTGCATAGTTAGGGTATTAACGTATCCTGGAGGGCAATCAAAACTTCATTTGGGATATTATCTGGACCACAAGATTTCTTCTTTAATTTATGAAATATTTCCTTTATTTCAGAAATATCAAAGGGATATATTACATTATAATTATTGTAATTAATTTTCATATTCAATCTTAGAATTTTATTATGCAGATTATCCATAGTCGCATCATCATCGGGCAAGAGGATATTCAACAATAACTTAGAGGTATCTTCCCAATTTACGGTCATACTCCCATCGTCTCTTTGAAGTGTATTTAAAACTTCTGTGTGCTAAACTATTGAAGATTGCCTATTTGTGGGATCTTGGGTTGAAGCCATTAGCTTTTATGTAGTTGTCTGTCTGTGTTGGTTTTCTCTAAATGCCAAAGTTTATTCTGTTTTTATTCCTCATTATTTTTAGATCCAAAAATGGTAAGTACTCTTCTTTTTCTATTTCTACAGGGAACGTGATGCTTTTTTCTTGGATATTTAAAAGTTTTAGTGCATCACTGATGTGTTTTTTTGGTACTATTGCAAAGATGTCATTTACATATTGTTGCCAGAGTTTGAACATCCAAGGGAAACCTTTGGTGAGCCTTATGTCTAATGCACTCATGTACAGATCGGCCAGGAATGGTGATAGGGGGTTGCCCATTGCTAAACCTGAAGTTTGGTTTTGTTTGAAACTGGAAGAAATTTTGTTCTATGCATAGTTTGGTTAGTTTGATGTAATCTGAAATTTCAGGTGATGACATTCCAAGTGATTTGAGCCATTTTTCTATCAACAGTGGGAGTTGATTAACTGGTATGCTGGGAAACAGTGATTTAACATCAAATGAGACTAGTGTGTCCTCTTCTTTTAGTTTAGTACCTTAATGTGTTCTATAAAGTCATATGTGTTTTTGATGCTTAGGCTGTCGAATTTTGGAAATGAGTTGAATTTGTTTATTAGCCACTTTGCAAGTTTGTATGTTGGTGCATACAATCATTTGAAAAAACAATAGCAAAATCAAGCATAATACCAAATATACAGTTAAACCGGATAACCCAAACTTACCTAGACTTCATGGCTTACCCAAAATACATAAACCATCCATAACAATGAGACCTATGGTTAGCAGTATAAATTCACCAACACACAAACTGAAAGATTTGTTCAGCAAGTTCCTTGAACCGCCACCAGAGGAGACCTATGACAAAATATCGTCAACTACACCAATGAGGAGCAGTCGATGGCCAGTTGAGGATGGAGGCAAAGTCTCTGAAACATGTTCCGGAAACATTTAAAAGTAAGTGTTGTTTAGTGTCATTAATAAACAAACAAACAAATAAGGAATTTAGGGACCAGGGTCCCAAGGCTTTTTAGGGAAATTCCCTCATAAGCCTAGAATTAGCGCGAAGTGGAGGAAGGGGTACAGGCAGTTAGCAGACTTGCTTACGGTCCGTCGTGTGTCAGGATTGGAAAGTTGGGGGAATAGCTTACAGCCTGAACGATAGCCCTTGCGTTGTTGCCTCTGGCGTTGCTGCCTCCTTCATCGGCACTCTTCATGTGAGTACGGCTTTTAATTTCCTGTTGTGGTGTCAGTATTGTTAGTCGGTTTGGCGTAGTTTCATCCAAGGAGCTGGAGTCGAAGTGTACTTGTTGTCTGTGGGATAGTCTGTGCGGATTGTTGGAGTGTGTTGTTCGCCCATGCTGCGTAGTTGTTGGTTGAGATCTAGGAGCTGGTCGAGTTTGGCACTAGTATGCGAGTGACTCTCCTCCAAGCGTGAGAGCTTGAGCTTCACAGAGGTTAATTCGTCGATGCTGCTGAGTTGGTCCATGATAAGCTGAATATAACCCGCGATGTCAGATAAGTTACAGGTTGTTCGCTTGCAAAAACGCTCGGTCTGTTTTTTTAGCTCCGAGTGTTGTTCAGTCTGTTCTGCGTGGAGATCTGCGATGTTTGTGGTGATTGCTTCTTCAAGTTGGTTTAGGCGTGGAGCAATGTTGAGTTCCTCGGAGTGTAAGTCGGCGATGGCGTTCTCAAGTGGTATCATTAATCAACTCCCTTTAAATTTAATTTATTATAACACTGTTTTCAACACCTCCAAGAAAGGAATTGTCATGTTTAAATGTTTTAAAACTTGAATTACAGTAATTATTCACCCTGTTCATTACTTGAATGTATAAAATAAGTGATAATATATGCAATGTAGTAACAAACTTTCTATTTGCGCTTTATTTTTTTAGCTTACTTTAAAAGTTGAGGTACAGCACAATGTTGATATCTGTACTATATGCGCACGATAACTTGAGCGCTGGATTTACAGTGTGGTGCAGGCAGAGGGGAAGAAGTGAGAGCTAACATTCTTTTGTTTCTGTAGTGTGGTCAACTTTGAAAAACACAGTTCAGTAAAATAACGTGTAAGATAAGTGAAGATAGGGGCCACAAGTGTGAGATGTGTGGACAAACAGTAAATTGAACTTGATCCAATAAGCTATATGTTTATATATTTACTATTTATGAAACACATAAAAATTGAAAACAAATATTATGACTAATCAAGGCTTACTGAATTATTCTCACTATATACTATCAAATGATGGGTGGGGCTTGTGCTGCCCTGGCCAATGAGCGGGTGATGATCTGTGATTGGGCCGGTTGGTTTGAGCTATGTTTTCTGTCCGCTATTGTGTTTTCTCGGAAGTTGGTCTTTTGTCCGATGTGACTAGAGTTGCTGTTTGCCAAGGTGTTTACCTGGAGGTCTGTTCTTTGTCCGAGTTGCTGTAATTGTAGGTGTTCCTAATGGCTGTTGTCCACGCACTGCTTAGCTGTGGCCCGCAGTCTCTATTGTAATTCTGTGGATGCAATTTGATTTGGATGGCTTCCTTGATGATTCCTTCCCAATATCTGCCGTATGTTCTAATACTTAAGTGTCTTCAAAGTTAATTTTATGTACTTCTTCCTCTATGCAATGCTTGGCCACTGCCGATTTATCCGTTTGTTGCAAGCGAATATTGTGTTTGTGTTCCTTGCACCTTTCTTCTATTATGCGTCCCGTTTGGCCTACATACACCCTACCGCACTTGCAGGGAATCTTGTATACTCCTGGGAGCTTGAGATGGTGTATACGATTCCCTGCAAGTGCGGTAAGGTGTATGTAGGCCAAGCGGAATGCACAATAAAAGAAAGGTGCAAGGAACACAAACGCAACATTTGCTTGCTACAACTGGATAAATCGACAGTGGCCAAGCATTGCATAGAGGAGGAAGTACATAAAATTAACTTTGAAGACACTGAAGTATTAGAACACACTAACAGATATGAGACAGAGTCATCAAGGAAGCCATACAAATCAAATTGCATCCACAGAATTACAATGGAGACTGCGGGCTACAGCTAAGCCATGCGTGGACAACAGCCATTAGGAATGCCTACAATTACAGCAACCCTGGTCACCCCAGACAAAGCACAGACCTCCGTGGAAACACCTTGGCAAACAGTGAACCAGAGACCGGCATTTAGCGCATCAGGATCACTCGACTCACTTGCAACGACGAGCATGATACTTTACGTAACCGGATGACTTCATAATTCATGGCTCGCCCGCTCGGTCTTGAGAAGACCGGGTCACTAATAGCAGTGAGTGAGTGCTGACTTGGGTGTACCTGCACCCAGGGATGCTCTGGCTTCTCTTTTCTTGCTCTTTTTTTCTTTTTTTTTCTTTTCTTTCTGCCATTAAAGAATCAGTAGGTTCATAGAGGAGTTTGAGTATCACAGTAGGTACATAAAATAAGAAGCTATTAACAGTGAAGTAAACAAATATATACAAGTATAATCATTTGTAACTTGAAAAACTTCACTTATTTCTTAAAAGATAAGTGAAGTTTTTTAATATAATTTTGAGTCGAACTAATACTCAATGCTCCACTTATTGCTATTATTTACCTAGAACACGTTTTGTTAGGATCTTCCTAATATCATCAGCTGTTGTCGACTAATGGACATTGGTTCGGTGAACTCCTCGGAGGTGATAGGTGCGTCTTGTGCTTCATTGTATCATAGTCCTTACACAATGGAATGAAGTTTTTTAAGTTACAAATTTTTATATTTGTATATATACAGTAGGTATGTATATTGTGTAATGTCTTTACTTTAGTCATCAATAATAATAATAATAATAATAATAATAATAATAATAATAATAATAATAATAATAATAATAATAATAATAATAATAATGGCGCTTAGTAAAGAAAACTCTCAAAACTATCACACGTAAGCCTAGAAAGAGTACATGAAAAGAGTGGAAATAATCACATTAAGACTTTGTAAAAATTATGTACCATACAACAAAAATTTAAACCTTGGGAATTTTTGAAACATTACATTGTACAATACAGAACTTTATGTAAAAGAACAAAACTGGCACAGGTTTTTAGTCATTCTATGCATAGGAGAAAACCAATATTCTAAGAACTAACATTGCAAAAACAAACATTTAATTACAAGATTTCACCGTCTCCATGTCTCATATGGTTATTAATGACCAGTAAATCTTTGACATTTTCAGACGAAATGTTTGTTCATCTGTTCGTTATGACAAGTCCGGCTAAACTGAAATTTCTCTCGCAGGCGCTACTTGTCGCAGGTACGCACAACACTTCCTTGGCGACTGAGGAGAGCAGTGGGAATGTTTCTGAGTGATCTTTCCACCATTTCAGAATGTCTTCACAGTTTGAATCACCTGTCGCAAGATAGTGTTACCTCGTCCATGGAAGAACCTCCTTTTCTCCATTTAGAAAATCTTCCACACTTAGGTGGGGAAGCTGCCGAAATTCCTTGTGCATCTTTGGCTCTTATGCGAAGATGCATAAGAGATGCAAACAATGATTTGCGAAACATGTCCTCAAAATAGGTACGTAAGTGAAGCAGATGTGTAATAAATACGACTCATCTATAAATTAATAATTATTTCACTTCACTGTGGTGTTCCAATACAGTTAAATCTCTATATATGTGCAGCACATATTTTCAGATGATTTATTTCCTGAAATAAAAGAACAAAGATGTTAAAATTTGATTGAAGTAGGTGGAAATGAAAATTATTTCAGTTTTGTGCGACAGTATTTACCTCAGAATCCTCCTCTTGTGGTGAGCAATGGTTAATGAGCTCAGATTTCCACAGAACTAATTGCAGGGTCGGCTCATCGGCTTCAAATTTTGCTGAACCCTCTTTGAAGGGATCTGAAAATTCAATCAGTTCCCATACAAGACTTCTGTCGTAGTTCTCCATTTTACTCTCCATTTTACTGGAGTAACTGATTTATAATATCCTCTTCTTGAGTATGCACGGACTTCAAATTTAAGAGACGGGAATTCCAGTGAATGTTGCACTCTTGTTGCAGGGATTTGGTAAGTTTGTTTACAAACCCAGTGCGTTTCATGTAAGCTGTAGTTTCCTTACATGCCAATATGGAGGACCAGACTCTTGGTAAATGTTCTTTCAGGAAATCTTCTTTGAAGGTATTGCGAAGAACAGTGTTTAATATATGGGCTGCACAAAGAAGCCATTGGGCATTTTTCAGGGCTTGATATTACTACCTTGATCTGATACAAACTTAATTTTAATCAAGGTTTCTAAAGGTAAACCGATCAACATCATTCTGTTCTCGATTTCTTTTCTCAAATTATCACCTGATTTGTTCTGATCAGGGAATTTCGCAGTCATAAGAAATACAGATTGGAATTTCCAATTTTCCGAAATGTAATGGCCCATGATAGTTGTATAGCTGATTTTCTTGTAATCATCGGACCACATATCCCGTAGTGCATGCTAGCAAACATTTTCCTGCTGCCTCGAGAACACAAGGAAGTGTGTCTTGTATTTGATCAGCAGTTTCATGTACATTACGGGACACAGTGCATGGATCTGGTAGTACTTTATCAATGTTTCCATATTTAGCCCCGATTTGTACAGGATTCTGTGCCGTAGTACGAAACCCTTTACCAGCAACAGTTTCGAATGGACAAATGTCACTCGTGCACATGAGTACACTGCTGCTTGTGATAGTCTCCTGGTCTTGTTCACTAACACTGACTGTAGCAGAAATGGAACGGGGAACCAAACATTTATGTCTAATCAGGCTTGGCGTTCCTAAGTTGTGAGAAAGCACTTTATTGAATGTTTTGCACTGTGCAAATCTCAGTTTAATTCTTCCATCCGCTGTGTAAATTTCTTTATAAGTCTCCCATACTGAACTGGTACCCAACCTTTCTCTGGTATATACACACCACAGAGCAGTTTGTGTTTAACGCTGTCAGCAGACTCCATTTCCATTTTCAACTTTCGCAATGCAACAGACAGCTGAATAGTCAAGTCACGATCGTGCTTGGTTCGGCTCGGCTCGGCTCGAGTCGGTTCACTCTACATAGTAAACAGCTAGGTAAGCAATGAACCTGCTGCCTTCTTCCCCTCCCTATATATTGACTCGCACTTCCGTTGCATCTGAGCATGGGCATGAGTGATGCAAGAATTGCCAGTCTCTACAGTGAACACTCCTCCCCCCCCCCCCCCCCTGAGTAGAGGAAAAACTCCATTTATAGCTTTCCACTGTGTTGGAAGGCACAGTGGGGTATGTGGGCTTCACCTCAAGGGTACTACTCCACTACAAAACCTCCATCGGATTGGGAAGGAGAAATGTGCTGTGGTACCGCCTAAACCACCTGCACATTCCAGGAGGTGATCTTAGCTGTCTTGCAGTGCGATTCAGCTAGTGGGTTTCTGATGCAGGGATGCGCCTGCACATTCCAGGAGGTGATCTTAGCTGTCTCGCAGTGCGATTCAGCTAGTGGGTTTCTGATGCAGGGATGCAGGCTTAACATGAAGCCCAGCCTGATCCACTGCCTATTTTGGATGGTATTTGATAGGATTCCAGGTGTTATTTGTTGGGAAATTTAGGGTAATTTATCAGGCTGTAGCGCTCTGTCTTAAGTTTAGGTGTTTTATTGTCACTGCAAGTAATACTTGCAAGCATGTCAGTAATAGTCTATTATACCTTACTGCTATCTTGCTAAACCTAAATATAAATCTAGTTTGCATTATCGGCATTTGCCTTTAATGGTCAGTTGTAATTATGTAATATGTTGTAATTATGTTGTAATTATGCCGTCAGCATCGTTAAAGTGTGTGAAAACCTGCTTGGTTGATATTTTAGAGTGCGCACTCAGCGGGTGGCCTACCTATTCAATTGTAGATGCGAGCCTGTGCCACTCACAGGGGACCCTCTTTCCCCGGGGCTGCCTTGGCCAATGATTGGCACAATGACTTGAGGGCTGTGGGAGGTGTGTGGGGGTGGGGGTGGGTGTGGGTGCACGTGCACGTGCGCGCGGGCGATCATCGATGTAAAGCATCTGGAAGGTTAACTAGGTTTTCCAGATATTGTTGTAGGTCTACCTCTGGCTCCTCGAGATTAATTGTTCTTTCAAAAAGAGACAGTGGCCTTGCGTGTTTATCGTGTGTTGTGTCATATTCCCCTAGTGCCCATATTAGTTGATTGTGGTTTATGTTCTTCTCGAGTAGATTGAAGTGAATTTTTTTTTTACCCCGAGTGGAGGAAAAATCCATTTATGGACTTTCACTGTGTTGCAGGGCACATTGGGGAGTGTGGGCTTCATCTCGGGGGTACTACTCCACTAAAAAACCTCCATCAGTTAGGATTTCGTATTGGTTATATGGATTTTAGTGTTAGGTTATTGCGGTCCCGCATAGCACCTGCATAGTTCAAGTGAGAGGTGCGATGCTGCCGCCCGTTGGGTGAGAGCGAGTGGATGTTAAATCTTAGGCATCAGTCATGACTAAGGGTCCTGACCGTGGTTCTAAGGGGCCTCAAGGAAAACATAAGGGGAAATTGCGGCCCAGGATGACCTGGACATGTCTTACTAAATAGGCTAATATGTTAAATCTAATGCGCTGCCTTTTTGGCAGCTGTCGCTTACATCATATATATGCACACATACATACACATACATGTATCGGTCATTAATTTTGTTCCTTGTAATGGAAGGATGTCTATGAACTTAATTCTAATGCTTTGCCTTTATTTGGCAGTAGTCACTTGTCACTTAATTTTGTTCCTTTTAATGAGAAGGATGTCTTAAGTTTAGGTTTTCATACAGTAAATGTAGTCGTTTGAGGTCGTATTGTTTGCTTAGGCTTAGGTAGTAGACTTCTGTCTGGGAGGGGCTCCTTCCAGTGCGTCCTGTAAGCTACTAGCCGGTGGATATATACACCGATTGTATACTCGAGTCCATTTGGCTGCTTGTTGTCCTCTGGTCGCTGTTAGTGCAGGGGAGGCCTTCTCTCCCGGGTCCGCCTTGGCTGTGTAGCTTCGAAGGCTGCTGTTTGGGCTGAAACAAGGAACAGAGAGGTGCTTGTTAGAGGTTAATCGGGTAATTCACAAGATTATCTAGATATTCATGAATGTCAGGTTCTGTGTCATTGAAGAAAAGTCTTCTGTCAAAGAGTGAGAGAGGTCTTTTGTGTTTCTCAGTTGTGTAGGTCCCCAGTGAATTAATTAGTGGATTGTGTAGCTTTGGTAGTTTTTTGTCATGTCAAACGCAAGTTTCTTGATGAATTCTTCTATAGTGTGTATTTTAATTTCGTTGTGAAGGATGTCTGCAGGTGCTGTTGAAGGAACCTTCGAAGCGATCCTTAGGATTTTGTTTTGTAGTGTCTGTAGTCTTTTAAGGTGTGTTTTTGCGGCGTATCCCCATACTGCACAGCATAAGTTAAAATGTGTCGGATGAGTGTTTTATAAAGTGTTACCCCCATCTTGAGGTTTAATTGGTTGTTTATGTTTAGTAGAGGGTATAGCTTAGCCAATTGGCCCGCAGCTTTACCTCTTATTTGAGTGATGTGGTTGCGCCATGTTAGTCCCTGGTCCAGTTGAAGCCCAAGCCACGTGACCTTTGAGGTCCAGAGTATGTTCTCTCCGAATAGAGTGAGAGGCTGTTGGTTGTGTCTTGGGTATCTGGGGTGCCTGCATTTGGTGAATATAATTGCCTGGCTCTTAGGGGCATTCACTTTTATGCGCCATGTTGTGAGCCATCCCTCCATTGCTGACAGTGCGTTTTGAAGACGGGAGTGTAAGAACTTCGGTTTGAAGGATTGCATCATTATGGCTGTATCATCTGCATAGACGTAGAGGGTTGTGTTGTGAGCTTTTGGCATGTCGTTAATGTATAAGTTAAATAGTACTGGACCAAGTATGTTGAGGGACTCCTGCTCTTATTGGTCTTGGCGATGACATGCTGTTGTTTACGATGGATTGAAATTTCCGGTCTTTTAGATAGTTTGCAGTGAACTTTATTAGTGAGTCAGGGATAGGGAGGGAGGCTAGCTTTTTGAGTAGTCCCGCATGCCTTACTTTGTCAAAAGCCCGTTCAACATCCAGGAATAAACCTCCTGTGGACTTTTTATGTTGAATCCGTAGGTGATATTTTCAGTGGCCCTCAGTAGTTGGAGGGTTTGTGGAGTGTCTGGCCCGGAAGCCAAACTGCTCTGGTATGAGTAATTCGTGTCTGATAATGGCTGAGTTCAGCCGTTTTAGGACTTCGTTCCAGAACTTTTCCTAGAGTACTTAGGAGGCTAATGGGTCGATAGTTGTTAGGGTTGGATAGATTTTTATTCTTTTTAGGGAATTGAAGGTCGTGGGCAAGTTTCCATCTTTTGGGGAAAAGCCCGTGTGTTAGGGCATAATTGTATATTTTTGCTAATATTTGTATTACGCCTTCTGGTAGATGTTTGAGTACTACGTTGGGGATTTTGTCAGGCCCCGGAGATTTTCGGTGGGGTAGGTATCTTACAAGCCATTTTATTTCCGACGGGCAGGTCTTTCGGACATGGTTGTGTGCTTGTTGCTGATGCAGATGTTGAGTGTCCCTTTCTGTGTCTGCCGTAAAGCGCGGACAAGAAGGGGCTTCGTTGGGTGTAAGTATTTCCTGCAGTGCATTTGCAAGGGTGCCTTTTGTTGGTCAGTGGTGGCGATTGTTTGGTTGTAGTGTAGGGGAGGTATGTTAACTTTGTCTCTTGTTAGGTGTCTAGTAATGCACCACACAGATTTGTCATGGTCATTGTCTAGATCGTCAAGGGTTTGTTGCCATTGTTGGGCAGTGCAGTTTGAGTTTCGCTGCCTGGCTGAGTTGTTTAAGGCTTGAAAGTTTTCAAGATCAGCTGGGTGGCATGATCTTTGCCATTTGCGTCTGGCTGTATTTCGTTCTGCCGCAAGCTGCAGCCAGATCAGGAGGTAATTTCCCTTGTTCATTTTTGGAATGTTTACTGGTACAGCAGTTATTGTCGCTAATTTGATTGCGTCCTCAAGTTGAATTACTGCATTGTCTAAATCTTCCTTGGAATTGATAGTCGCCTGAGGAAGATTTTCGCCAATGATGCGTTCAAATGTTTCCCAATTTGCTTTAGAGTAATTATGCCGCAGGAGTGGCTGTGTCACTGCTACGGAGCCCTCTAGGAATATAATGACCGGGAGGTGGTCCGATGACAGATCGTTTTTTACCTGTAGGCTAATGCGTTGTGTCAAGTGCCTAGTTAATGCTATGTCCAGTATGTCTGAAGAGGCATTGCTCGCAAAAGGTATATAAGTGGGTTTGTTGGGAGCATGTATTATATAGTCCAAGTGGTTTTCGTGATGTAGGAGCGCTAATCCTGCTGCGTTGCTGGTTCTACTGTTCCAAATTTGGTGCTTGGCATTAAGGTCAACGGCGATTAGAATTTTGTTGTTTAGCTGCGTAAGCTTGTCCAAATCAGATGTGTCTAGGGGGCCTGGAGGGTGGTACGCCGCAATTAGTAATGTCGATGATTTTCAAGTGTGATGTACATGCCAACTGCTTCAATTGACGTGAGTTGTAGTGTAGCTACGTGGTGTGAAATGTTTTGTTTGATTGCTATTGCGGTCCCCCTCTAATGTCCCTGTCATTTCGGTGTAGATGGTACTCTGGTATATTTAGTCTTATAGTTGAGTTTAAGTGTGTTTCGTTTATTAGGGCAATTTCAATGTCATTTGTCAATAGGAAGTTTAACAGCTCAGTCGCGTTGATGTAGGCCTCTGGCATTCCAAGTGAGTACTTTGGTGAGTGGTTTCATGAGCATTCAAGAAATCGGGTGTGGTTAGTGGAAGAAATCTGCATAGGTAGAGATGATGGAGCGGGTTTCATAAGGTTTGTCCAGCAGGCGTTCCAGGATGTGGGTGATGGTTTCCCAGATGCCGTAGGTAGACATTCCCGTCTGGAGTACCTCCTGGTACATAGACCTCTGGAACTGCCGCTTCGGGTCCCCGGCCTGGGGGTCCTTCCGTGTAGAGTTCCTCGTTGGAGATGGTCGGGGGTGTGGCTGTTGTGCTTTGTCACTCTTACCCTTTGACCTGCTTTCCCTGGCAGGCGCCGGGTCCAGGGCAGGGTGGACACGGCTGGCTTGTGGAGCTGCTACTCTGGCGGGCGCCTCATGGAAGCCGCACATTGGCCCACCGCCCGCTCTTAGCCTCTCCATCCCTGAGGTTGCACACCAGGGCTAGTTTCCGCTGGTACTCTGGACATGCCCAGTAGCGGGCCCCGTGGCCCATACCGCAGCAGAGAGCTTATTTCCTCGCAGGTGGGGGAACATTGCAGGAGGCAGACTCGTGCAACTCAGCGCACTTGGAGCACACAGGGACGGCCATCGTGCACCTCGCCGCTGTGTGCCGCAGCTGCTGGCACTGGTTATACTGCACCAGGATCACAGGTCTCCTGTAGGGCTCGACCCTCGCTCTGAAGTGGAGCAGGAAATCCATTCGCTTCAGGCTCTCTAGATCGTCCAATGTGGCTACATCCACCAGGTACATGGGCAGGGGGTTCTCGCTCGGTTGAAGCGACGCATCTGGACTACTCTCTGCACCGAGAGATGAAGGAATTCCAAGGCCCTTTTGAGATCATCCTCCACTCCATCGTAGAGGATATTCTTGATGACTGCCCTGTACGTTTGGTGCCTAGCCTCTGGGGTCAGCTGGAACGGGACCTTGCGCTCTCTGAAGAAGGCCACGACGTGGGCGCAGTTGACAGCTGAGCGGGTTCGGACGAGGAAGTCCCCCGTGACTTGTGCCCGCGAGATCACATATCCTTCATTCGGGGAGGCAACGTCGAATTCCTCCATCAGTCTGCAAAGAGAAGCAGATACAATCTTTGAGATGAGACATAGATTGGAGGTTGGAGTGCCACGTTGAGTGCATCGGCATAGGATCTGTGAGCACGGGGTGGTATGGGTGTTGGGTCTGGTCTGGATGATGGTCCAGGTTGAGGAGTCGGATCAGGTCTGGATGACGGTCCAGGTTGAGCAATTGGGTCAGGTCTGGTAGAAGGACCAGGTTGAGCAGGAGCAGGAGTGGTAGGATGGGAGTGCGGTTGGCGGTCAGGAGAAGGGGAAAGTAGTGCATGAGGGCTCGCAGGCCTGGAGAGGGACGAGGAGCGGGATCTTGGTAGAGGAGTATTGATGGCAAGAGAAGATGGAAGAGTGGTAGGACACAGCTGTAGTATCGCGACTTGATAGCTTACCAACAGGCTTCAGCTGGGGTGCACTGGGCTGGAGGGAGGGAGGATGGATGTGTAGGAGTCGCGGTAGGCTTAGCAGGGTTGCTGACGCAGTCCAGGTTCTTCCGGATGACTTTACCACGAGTCATACGCAGCTCCGAAGGAGAGCATACCACAGGTTTCCCCTTGGACTTAGTCATGGTAGGGCTTGGTAGTTGTCGGTGAGATAGTGTTTGTTATCCTAAGCTAAGTAGAAGAGTAAGAATAAGAGAGTAAAAGCCTATTGGGGGCCCTAACCAGGAGCTTAATACTAGATAGCAAGAGGAAAATAGATTAAGTAAGAGAGAAGAACAGCTAGTGGGCGCTGAAAAGCCCGAAGTACAGTGGACCTGCCCTAGGGCGTCTTAGATTCCAGTCGGAGACTGTTGACAGTAGTCTTGTACCTCTACCCAGCTAATCTGTTAAGTGCTCAGCAAGAACGGCAGGGAGTGGTCATAGATTCTCCGGCTACGCCACAAAGACCCACGCAGGCTCTGATCCCTTCTTCACGTCTGTCTAAGGCTAGTCGGGCTCTTCAGCAGTTTGCTTCTCGTGATGTGTTCTCCTTGAACTCCATCCCCTTGAAGTGAACACAGCAACTCTAGTCACACCAGACAAAAGATCAACCTCCGAGAAAACACAATAGCGGACAGAAAACATAGCTCAAACCAACTGGCCCATTCACAGATCATCACCCGCTCATTGGCCAGGGCAGCACCACCATTTGATCGTATATAGTGAGAAGAATTCAGTCATTTCATCAGATCCTGAAGAAGACCATGAGGTTTGCAATGGCCGAAAGCTCAACGTTTATTAATTTGACATGGCTGATCACCCGCGAAACCTTGATTAATAAAGCTCACCATGAAACCTTCAATTCTTACAAAAATTATGACAGCTATAAATATTCACTCATTTGCTTTGTGATTCTTTGATTTCTGAGTCCATTGCATCAGTTTCATCGCTAGTATTCTCGGATGTGTTGATGATAATTTCATCAATTGCATTTTCTATTACACCATCATTTCTCCAACATTTCATTTCCATCTCCTGGACCTTCTTGCAATATCCTTGCTAATCCATCGCAGTTACAGAAGAGAATGCTTCTGTAGCAAGTTTCTGCAGATTTGTGGCTGACATATCACCAGTAACGTTGTCCTCTGAAAACATTATTTTTGTCCACGCCAGTTCAGTTGCATTCAGATCACATTTATACGGAGGTAGAGGAATAAGTGTGTGTCCCCTTTTGAGACCCATAACATCCATAACATAAGTCTTGCTCCTAGCTTTGTTGGCCTCTATTAAACTGTAGAGTCTAGTTTTCGTCATTTCATAATTACAGGCCAACGTATCATTGTTGCTTTCAGGTCGTATCTGTCAAGGGTGATATGGTGCATTATCAATGACCAAAACTGATGACATTGGAAGGTTAGAACCTGTGAGCTAAACCATTTTTCAAAATTATGTGAATTCATTTGTCCTTGATAATCCCCTTATGTGGACCTGGCCACAAATATTAATTGCTCCTCTTTAATAAATTCTCTTCTGGATCCAACACTGGCAACAATTAGTCTTATAGAGGCACTTCCCCTAGCAGTGACACCCAAAACGTCTTTCTCCTTTTGCCAGCATTTCCCAACTGTCCTATTATTGTCTATCCAAGATTCGTCCAAATAAGATACTTTCCTGTTAGTTTCTCTTACATTCTTTATCTGTATGAGGAAACGAGCATGCCAGTCAACGATGTCTGCTCTCTCCAGCAGTAACATGCATATATTTTGCACTTTCTTCCATACAAAGCGCTTAATTTTAAAGGTTTACGAAGAGAGGTTGCGCCCCAACTCCATTGTATTTTTTCTCTCAAGACAGGAATTAACTTATTTATTGTAGGAGCCACTTTTTGCACTGTGTAGAAATCTTCAATTGTATCGTGAATGACTCGCTTGTCAAATTCGTCAAGCTGCAGTTTTCCTCGAACCCTGGTCCTAAAGAAAAGAGGAAAAATACCAGTATAACTTTGGTAATGGAGGGAAATAGAAAGCAATGTAAAAATATACAAAGGGCTCAGAGCAAGCAATAAAGAAAGATAAAAGAGCAAGATATAAGGAAAAGGAGGAAGGCAAAAAGGAAAGCATTGAAGGGAAAAGAAGAAAGAAAAAAACATCTATATTAGTTATTACCATACACAGATCACAGCCTTACCTGCTTTTTCCTGACATTTTCGGAAATTCATCGGGATGAGATGCAGAAAACGATATAATATGCTGACAGTGCTTACGCTTTTTCCTGTGTAAGCAGCAGCTTGTTCCATGGGTTTGTTGAGTGAGAACATAAGCTGGTTATCCTTTTCTGTATCACAACTTTTGCTATTATTTTGCAGCCATCACTATGCACGATTGTATGTGCGTGTTTCCAAGTTGGAGTTTGTTGCTCGGAAGGTACATATGATGAGGTTGTGTGTCTTTAGCCATAATTACAAACTGGTTAAGCTCTAGTAATTAACCTCGAACTTGCACAAAACAATGCACACAGAAAACAGAGTGCGCGTAGAAGCTTAGCATTTTAGCCACTAGATGTTAGAGTGTACTAGTGTAGTTTACCAAGTTGTCATCTGTGTTTACGGAGTTAGGCGAAACCTACCAAATGAGACTTGGGAGCCGAACGCTCAACTTACAGTGCGCATATAGTACACAAGGTCGAATAGAGTACAGATCTTTATTATTTTTCAGAATTTTACATACAGTATACAGTGTCTATTAAATCATCTTTATCGCATAAAAGCACTAAAGAAGTCATTAATCCAATTTTGAATGAATGCCCACTAAAAGAATTGTGGCCTGTGGTTAATCTTTCAGGAAAGTTTCATTTAGCCAAAGACGAAAATTCTGGCAATGAAACGTAAATGGGTATCAAAGCATTGTTTCATCTTCCATTTTTAATTGCATGTGTGCAATATGTCAAGAATACAGAAGTTTGCCAATTTTACTAAAGAGTAACTTTATATTTAAAATTAACAGTTTGTCATTTCTAGTAAAATGAAAAATTTATAATGTAAGTATGTAAGTGTAGTTACCACCATAAGTCACCTTTAAAGAAAATCAAGTACCTGCCTAAAAAAATATTTTTATTAATGTATACTGTGCCTTATTTTGAAGTCAGTATTTGTTTTCAACAGACAGGAAAATTAGTAAGGTCTACACCTCCGCCACCATCACAACAGCAGCAGTCACAGCAGCAGCCAACCCCGCAGCCTCAACAGTCATCCCCACAACCTTCTCAACAGCAAATATCACCACCCCAGCCACAGACAGCTCAGCAACAGCCACCTCCACCTCAGATGTCACAGCAGCCCCAACCTCACCCACCACCACAAACGCAGCAGGCACCACAATCACAATCTGCCCCCCCACAACAAACTGCACCACCACCAAGAGCTGCAGGTGGTGCATATCTTCATCCTCCTCCGTTTCAGCCTCCTGCTGGAGCACCAACACCTGTTGTATCACTGAATCAG
The DNA here is from genome assembly GCA_030765055.1 of Mantis religiosa. Classification (NCBI taxonomy): domain Eukaryota; kingdom Metazoa; phylum Arthropoda; class Insecta; order Mantodea; family Mantidae; genus Mantis; species Mantis religiosa. The sequence continues at coordinate 138,928,073 of CM060959.1, read as the reverse complement.
CCACCTCCAGGTGCTACTATAATGCACAATGCTGGATATCCCCCCACACAACAGCCTCCACTTCCACAGAGAGAACCCAAGATAAATGGAATGGATTCGAAGAGATCATCTCAACAAATCAGGCCAGGTAGTATAATTTTCTTTTTTAGTATGGAGATCTGAAATAGTAGTGAGAGTTTCAGAAGAAACGCATATGTAAATGTTAATATAAGCAAAATATCAGCAGAGAATTTAAGTACTTTGTTTTATTTTAAAAAAATCACTAGTTTTAAATAACAAACTGAATTGAAAAGCAACATTGAATACTTTTTTTTTCATTAATATTGCAGCTGAAATGTTGAAATTTCACCTAGATGCAGTTTAAAAGCTTCCACTAGGGATGCTGTTCTTCTATTATCTATAGCTCTAGCAAGAACTTGCTAGACTTGAACTATAGTTGCTTAAAACAATAAAAAACATGGAAGTGTGTGGGCTTTCATGGCCGGAGTCATTTGGTAGATAATGATTATCTGGGCTTGTGGGCGGTGGTCTAATGGAAAATCTTCTTCCAGACGTTTCATTCGAAGCTACGTCGAACATCCTCAGTGGTGTGGCTGTAACACTCTCATATTCTTGGCTGCGATGATACCAATATGTGTGTTACAGTCATACAAATGAGAATGTTCGATGCAGCTTCGAATGAAACGTCTGGAAGAAGATTTTCTACTAGTACACAGCCCACAAGCCCAGATAATCATTATCTACCGTATAAAAAGCATAGTTGCTTGAACTATGCAACAGAGAAGGCACACGTGTATCTATTGTTCACTTATGAAGAGCAGTGAGGTATAATACAATTTAGGCTAAGGATTATAACCAGAGTAAAATTCACAGGGAGACATGTATGAAGTATGTATGGAATAGTGTGCATTCTTTTAGGTGGCCATGATAACCTTTGTGATGCACCATGTTCTGTATGGCCGGCTACAGCTGCAAACATGGCTATTGAGGTGGCAATTCTGAACTGGCAAGATCCAATTGTAAACCTTATTGTATTGTGGATGAAACAGATTGGGGAAGAAAAAGATATGTAAATCAGTGTAACAGGCAGGAGAGTGAAGGAATGGCTTGGATTAGAGCGGTATCAATGTGCTTAAGGGGATTAAGTAGCAGTATAGAAATATGTGAATTACATGGAGAAACAGAGAACACAGTTCACATTCTGACAGAGGTCAAAGAGCTAGCAATATGGAGAGAAAGTATGGCAGAAGAAATGGGAAAAGATGCAAACTAGAGAAGATGACGGAAGGGTGACTGTTACTCAGCAATGCTAGAAGGTCTGGGAGTCGAGCAGGCTAGGTTAAAAAATGGCACCAAGCAATTTATGCAACTAGACTAAGAAAATATGTATGTAATGTAGATAAAAATATTGTAAATAGCAAGTTGTGTGAATAAATACTGTGACTTTGTGGGTTCGTAAAATTAAAAGTCCGATTGCACCACTGAAAAATGTTCTTTATTTCCACCAAATTACAATCGGAACACTTGCCGATTACACAGAATTACGTAATGCACACAATTACAATTCACCAGTTTGTCTGTCACACATGTCTGTCTGCATGCAGTTATGTACATTTCTCCGATGCACGTACACAGTCCGTTCCCTCACTGGGCGATCCTCACGACTGCTCGACAAGAACTGAACTGTCTCCAGCCCGGCGCGTTGCTTATATAGGACCAACTGGCCAATCTAGAAGGTTCCGGATTAGATGAAATATCCTGTATGTTTGAGAACTCATGGGGAGGTGAAAGAGATGGCACAGTGATGTTTTTCCAGCCACCCCTCGTTACCGCTATAAGACAAATGGGTGGGCATGGCCGAACGCCTACCATCCGGCCCCACCGCCGGTCGGCTCCACAGAAAGTCCCGACGTTCGGGTGACAATACTATTCTATACAAATAAAAATATTTGGTAAATGTTCTCCACTTAACTTAAGAAGCCGATGACAATACTTCTATTAAGTTAAGTGGAGAATATTTACTAAATATTTTTATTTGTGTAGTGTTTGTTACTCCACTGTAAATAGCTTCATTTTCTGTGTAATAAATACTATTCTATTCATTGTGTCATCCACAATATAAAGTTGTGTAAAGTTAATGCCCAAGAACCTGACAATCAAGAGCCAGCGAGTGATGGCTGGCTTGCATATTTATGGCACAATGCTGTAGAAAGGCATGATGTTCTTCACGACAGTGCTTGTCCCAGTACTGTTCGTGAGAAAATCAACAATTTGGTTGGGAGGTATTCCAGCATTTGGGAGGTACAGTCCAGATCTAGTACCATCTGACTTTCATTTATTCGGTCCCATGAAGAAATTCCTGGCTGGTAAAATGCTTTGTGTCAGATTTAAAATTGAAAACAGCAGCTCACAGCAGCTCCAACCATGAAACTATGAACAGGGTGTTTTGAAACTGGAATCATGATGAGAAACTTGGTGACTATATAGATAGAAAGAGACTAAAATAAAATAAAAATCTGCATACTATATCCCGGTACCGAATTTCTTAAACTGGGGTCAATACTCAGACTGTTATTAATTTATTAAAACATCAAAAACATATACAAAATATACACAATTTACAGATTATAAATAAAATAATATAAATAAAATATTTTCAAATATTTTATAATTTTACTCTCATCAAACAACACAACATTTCTAAAAAAAAAAAAAAAAAAAAAAAAAAAAATTCAAAAATATAATTAAAAATCAAACATTTTTCAATTCCATCCCTTTCAAAATTTTATAAATTTAACTAAAAAATTTACAAGAAATTCAAACATCATCCCCAATCAAATAAACTTTTATAATTTATAATTATAAAAATAGATATTTTAAAAGAAAAATATTTTATTACTGGTTTCCAGTAACACATAACTTGTATTCCATTTATTAACTGTATTGTGACTTTGTGGGTTCGTGAAATTGAAAGTCCAATTGAAAGGTTCTTTATTTCCACCAAATTACAATCGGAGCACATGCCAATTACACAGAATTACGTAATGCACACAATTACAATTCACCAGTTTGTCTCTCACAGGTCCACTGCATGCAATTACGTACACTTCTCCGATGCATGTACACAGTCCGTTCCCTCACTGGGCAATCCTGACGACTTCTCGACAAGAACTGAACTGAACTCACTCACTGCAGCCCCCTTTTATAGGTATATCACTGTTTCTCGAAGTCTCTCGTTTCAGTGAATCACCGCGAAGGTTCCAGACGGCCGGGGGAGGGGGAAGAGGTGACCAGTGACACTTCCCTATTCATCCCCTCAGTTAGTGACTGAGATAAATGGGTGGGCGTGGCCCGAAAGCCTCTGGTCCCCTACCCAGCTGTCAGTTGGTCGTGCTTTCCGATAATTGGGTGACAGTATTTTAAAACTCTTCATAAAAATTTTGCCACTGGTAGCCGGCGGCTACCTTTATTACTGGTATTACTACTTTACTACTGTACTTTACTTGGTACACTACTACTTTACTAAACAAAAATATTATATCCACACAAAACTTTCAATTACAAATTAATTAATTACCCACTACAAATTTTGGATATAAGCAATTATTAATTTAATTTTAAAAAACGATTAAAATATTGTGACTTTGTGGGTTCGTGAAATGAAAAGTCCAATTACACCACTCCAAAATGTTCTTTATTTCCACCGACTTACAGTTTAACTCTTGCCAATTACACAGAATTACTTGCTGCACACAGTTACAATTCACCAGTCCGTCCGTTACAATTTCACTTGTCCTCGCGATTACATAAACTCCGATGCACATACCAGTTACGTACAGTCTTCCGTTGCACAATCCTTTCGTTCATTAACACGTCACTGACTAACACTGCCTTCTTACACCAAGAACTGTCCTCACTCACACACTAACCAACTGACTGACTCACTCACTGACTAGCTGCAGCCCTTTTTATAAGCATCTCGCCGTCTTCTAGACATTTCCAGATGATGAAAGATCCCGTAATTTCTGGAACCAGGTGGAAGAGAAACAGACCGCACAATTATGTTTCTTTCCCCAGTCGTCCCTGTCACCACTATAAGACAAACGAGGGGAGGGCGTAGCTAACATTGACCTCCCCCGTCTTCCGCTCCCAGCTGCTTTACAGGGTGTTCCAACGGTCGCGTTACACCGCTCCCTCCTCAAAGCTGTTCGCCCCGAACAGCCCCAACGTAGCGTGCGAGGCGGTCCAGGTGTACCACCAGCATCCGCTCGGAGTCTCAGCCAGAAGTAGCGCTGCCGTAGTTTGCAAATCATTCGGTTCGCTCCCAGGTGTCCTCCTGAAGTACCGGCGTGCTCTTGCTCCAAAACTTCCGGGACCTTGCTCCGGGGAAGTACCAACTGTTCTCTCTGCGCCTTCCCATCGGGTGACTCCCATACCTGGAACAGCACGCCCTCTCTGGTCTTCAACGAGTCCCATTGGGCCCAGTGCGACTTGTAGGTGGCGCTCCTCGGTGCGATGTCCTCCCAGGTTGGTCTCGTCCCTGCGTCCACTTCCCTCAAGAGTGGCCCCAAGTCTGCGTCCGCCAGCTGCTCCCTCCTCAGGCCTGCGCTATCCCAGCCTTCAGCAGGCACTGCCACAACTACTCGGACTGCTGCGGCACGCTCCTCCTCTTCCACTCTTGTGCGCTCGTGGCCGTCCTGGATCTGCGATAGGACACCTCCAATGCAATGGTCGCTGGCGTCGGTGTCCACAATGAAGGCGCCACCCGGTTGTGGGAAACCCAAAATTGAAGCACTGCACAGGGTCCCCCTCGGGTGCTGGAAAGCGTCTTCGGCGTCCTCCGTCCACACATAAGGCCGGTTTTCCTCCGTCAGGCGGGTGAGGGGTTTTGCGATGTTGTCGGCCTTTTCCTCTAAATCATTAAGGCGGTCGTCTACTTGACCCTTCCGTTTGCCCAGGTTTGCGACGTCATCCCTCACGCCGGCCAACCGTTCCTCAAACTTTGCGGCGAGAGCCTCGTTCACCGCCTTCATTTCCGTGGCCAGACTGCCGTTCGCTGCTCTCATTTCTGTGGTTAACTCGGCCTTCATTTCTTCCATCTTCTCGGTGATGTTGTCGTTGGCCGTCTTCATTTGTTTCAGTTCCGCGGTGATGTCGTTGGCCGTCTTCATTTGTTTCAGTTCATCGGTGATGTTGTCGTTGGCCGTCTTCACTTGTTTCAATTCTGCGGTGGTGATGTTACTTGCCGCTTCTGTTTTTGTTATTAACTCGTTCATCTTCGCCAAAAGCATTTCCAATGCGGATTCCATGGCTGTAGTGTTCGGTAATGTTATCTTCCCGCTTCCTGACACCAGTGTGACTTTGTGGGTTCGTGAAATGAAAAGTGCAATTACACCACTCCAAAATGTTCTTTATTTCCACCGACTTACAGTTTAACTCTTGCCAATTACACAGAATTACTTGCTGCACACAGTTACAATTCACCAGTCCGTCCGTTACAATTTCACTTGTCCTCGCGATTACATAAACTCCGATGCACATACCAGTTACGTACAGTCTTCCGTTGCACAATCCTTTCGTTCATTAACACGTCACTGACTAACACTGCCTTCTTACACCAAGAACTGTCCTCACTCACACACTAACCAACTGACTGACTCACTCACTGACTAGCTGCAGCCCTTTTTATAAGCATCTCGCCGTCTTCTAGACATTTCCAGATGATGAAAGATCCCGTAATTTCTGGAACCAGGTGGAAGAGAAACAGACCGCACAATTATGTTTCTTTCCCCAGTCGTCCCTGTCACCACTATAAGACAAACGAGGGGAGGGCGTAGCTAACATTGACCTCCCCCGTCTTCCGCTCCCAGCTGCTTTACAGGGTGTTCCAACGGTCGCGTTACACCGCTCCCTCCTCAAAGCTGTTCGCCCCGAACAGCCCCAACGTAGCGTGCGAGGCGGTCCAGGTGTACCACCAGCATCCGCTCGGAGTCTCAGCCAGAAGTAGCGCTGCCGTAGTTTGCAAATCATTCGGTTCGCTCCCAGGTGTCCTCCTGAAGTACCGGCGTGCTCTTGCTCCAAAACTTCCGGGACCTTGCTCCGGGGAAGTACCAACTGTTCTCTCTGCGCCTTCCCATCGGGTGACTCCCATACCTGGAACAGCACGCCCTCTCTGGTCTTCAACGAGTCCCATTGGGCCCAGTGCGACTTGTAGGTGGCGCTCCTCGGTGCGATGTCCTCCCAGGTTGGTCTCGTCCCTGCGTCCACTTCCCTCAAGAGTGGCCCCAAGTCTGCGTCCGCCAGCTGCTCCCTCCTCAGGCCTGCGCTATCCCAGCCTTCAGCAGGCACTGCCACAACTACTCGGACTGCTGCGGCACGCTCCTCCTCTTCCACTCTTGTGCGCTCGTGGCCGTCCTGGATCTGCGATAGGACACCTCCAATGCAATGGTCGCTGGCGTCGGTGTCCACAATGAAGGCGCCACCCGGTTGTGGGAAACCCAAAATTGAAGCACTGCACAGGGTCCCCCTCGGGTGCTGGAAAGCGTCTTCGGCGTCCTCCGTCCACACATAAGGCCGGTTTTCCTCCGTCAGGCGGGTGAGGGGTTTTGCGATGTTGTCGGCCTTTTCCTCTAAATCATTAAGGCGGTCGTCTACTTGACCCTTCCGTTTGCCCAGGTTTGCGACGTCATCCCTCACGCCGGCCAACCGTTCCTCAAACTTTGCGGCGAGAGCCTCGTTCACCGCCTTCATTTCCGTGGCCAGACTGCCGTTCGCTGCTCTCATTTCTGTGGTTAACTCGGCCTTCATTTCTTCCATCTTCTCGGTGATGTTGTCGTTGGCCGTCTTCATTTGTTTCAGTTCCGCGGTGATGTCGTTGGCCGTCTTCATTTGTTTCAGTTCCGCGGTGATGTTGTCGTTGGCCGTCTTCACTTGTTTCAATTCTGCGGTGGTGATGTTACTTGCCGCTTCTGTTTTTGTTATTAACTCGTTCATCTTCGCCAAAAGCATTTCCAATGCGGATTCCATGGCTGTAGTGTTCGGTAATGTTATCTTCCCGCTTCCTGACACCAGTGTGACTTTGTGGGTTCGTGAAATGAAAAGTGCAATTACACCACTCCAAAATGTTCTTTATTTCCACCGACTTACAGTTTAACTCTTGCCAATTACACAGAATTACTTGCTGCACACAGTTACAATTCACCAGTCCGTCCGTTACAATTTCACTTGTCCTCGCGATTACATAAACTCCGATGCACATACCAGTTACGTACAGTCTTCCGTTGCACAATCCTTTCGTTCATTAACACGTCACTGACTAACACTGCCTTCTTACACCAAGAACTGTCCTCACTCACACACTAACCAACTGACTGACTCACTCACTGACTAGCTGCAGCCCTTTTTATAAGCATCTCGCCGTCTTCTAGACGTTTCCAGATGATGAAAGATCCCGTAATTTCTGGAACCAGGTGGAAGAGAAACAGACCGCACAATTATGTTTCTTTCCCCAGTCGTCCCTGTCACCACTATAAGACAAACGAGGGGAGGGCGTAGCTAACATTGACCTCCCCCGTCTTCCGCTCCCAGCTGCTTTACAGGGTGTTCCAACGGTCGCGTTACAATATTCTTTCAAGAAATTAAAATTTAAAAACAAAAATATTATTAACTTTTTATAACATGTCAAAATTATTATTTACTATCATAAATTAAAATCTTTATAACTTAAAAAAATATATCCAAAATTACTTTAACTTTCTAAAATAACATTTAAAAAATTTTCTCACGATTTATTAAAATTTAAAAACAAAAATTTTAATACTCAAAATTAATTTTCACTTCCAGTTAAAAATTACAAATTTTAAAACAAATTGTTTTAAATTAAAACAAATTGTTTTAAATTAAAACAAATTGTTTTAAATTAAAACAAATTTAAAACTCAATTTATTGATATTCAAATATTAAACATATTTAAAATTTAAAAGTTAATTTCATAAATTTAATATAAAATCAGATATTAATTATTATTTAAAACATTTACATTTACAGACATTTATCATACATTTAAACGTTTGTAACTTTAAAATATAAAAAGGTTATTTAATTTTCTAGAATATTACTTGTGAAGATGCTTCACAAATAATAATTACGGTTTGAAAAAAATACCAACATTATGCAAATTGTTATTCAAAACAAAATAAACCACTTATCTAAACCAACAAATATACAAAATAAGGAATTCCTTTCTTGGAAGTGTTGAAAACGGTGTTGTTATGATAAATTTAATACAAAATAAGTCTCAAACTTTTCCCTACATTTTAACACTTTATCCACTATCATCAATTTTATTATAAAAAGTATGTTAATAAATTCTTTCCTACATGTAATCACTATCCACTATCACTATCAATTTTATTGGTAAAAATATTTTAATAAACTTTTCCCTACATTTTAACACTTTATTCACTATCACTAGCAATTTTATTAATCTATAAAAATTAACACATTATTAAATTTCCTCCCTTCACTTTATGACTCACTTTCACTATCACTTCCAATTCATTCATTCATTATTTTCTATAAATATACTTGTAACAAGTTTCTGACAATGTCAGGAATATACAATTGATTTACATGATAAAATATTTACAAATGAAAGGTAGATAAGTTGCATAAAATACTCATAAATTAATCATAGACTGTAATTAAAAGTCTGTCAGTTTATAAAAACATTTATCAATTAAAAAGTGTTTCATTTTGTTTAGAAATTGTTTAGTACTTTAGTTTAGTACTTAATAGACATTGGTAATAAAATATTTGACCCATTATAAAAACATCCTTACCAGTTGATCTTTTTACCCTCCTTATCCTGTAATAGTAATTATTATTCCTTGTATAACAGCTATGTACATATTTTGTTTTTAGATTCTTCTTATCAATTGAAAAAAGAATAGCTTTATAGAGTGAGTAAATCATAAGTATTATTGCGAACCCAATCGTGATAGCGTGGCTAGGGTACACAAAGAGCCTGGAGATAAGGAGTATGCTGGAACAAATAAAGATAGCGCGAGATAAAGGACTTGCTGGCACAGATAAGGTTTCCCATATGGAACATTCTGGTGATGTCTTGATTGTTTTATGGAACATTCGATATCTTGTTTGTTCCAGAATTCTCTCGAATTTATCAATGAGGTATTTAAGGGAGTTACGACTCGCCAAGAGTCAGTCGCAAACAGAGTACTGCTCTAGTAAACAGTCGTGAACAGATGTAACGAGAGTCGATGTGGTAAACAGGTGTAATCAGAGGCTGTTGTTGTGGTCATCGACCTTGGTAGATTGTGTATGTGATGTAATACTGCTACTGTGAGTGTATTTCTATTGTATTACATTTAGAATTTCGGCAAATTGGACTTTTAATTCTACGAACCCACAAAGTCACAGTATATTATTTTGTTTAAATATATTCGTACAAGAATCAGTGTTCATAAGATTAAACATAAATCTTAATACATTTTTTCTGCAGGATGAAGTCTATCGAGATGCACTTGGACAACAATCCCAAATTTCAATTCCGTATGACAATTACGGGAAAATAATGCCATAATAAAATCATTTTTAATAAATTAAAATCACCTATTGGCTTAAAATGCCTCATTATTAAAATAAATTTACTAAGTTTTTTTACATATATGATAAATATGCGTATTGATGTCACCCGAACGTCGGAACTCCCTATAGAACTGGCAAGCAGGAGGGTCGGACGTGAAGTATTCAGTGCCGCACCCACCCATTAATCTCTGTCACTAACTGAAGGGATGATTAGAAGAGGGATCGCGGGCCACTGTGCCGTGTCTTTCTCCTCCCCCTGGATTCTCGAACGTGCGGGTTGTTTCGTCTAATCCGGAAACTTCTAGATTGGCCAGCTGGTCTTATATAAGCGACGCGCCGGGCCGGAGGAAGTCAGTTCTTGGGATCTGTGAGCAGCGCCCAGTGAGAGGACGGACTGCGTACGTGCGTCGGAGGAATTTACGTAACTACGAGTGCAAGTGGAACTGTAACGGACGAACTGGTGAATCGTAATTGTGTGCATTACGTAATTCTGTGTAATTGGCAAGTGTTCAACTGTAAGTCGGTGGAAATAAAGAACATTTTTGAGTGGTGCAGTTGGAGTTTTCATTTCACGAACCCACAAAGTCACACTGGTGTCAGGAAGCGGGACCACATCATCACCGAACATTACAGCCATGGACGCGGCATTGGAAAAGATTTTGGAGAAGCTGACAGAAATGAAGGCGGCCAACGACAACCTTACCGCCGAGTTGAAGGAAATGAAGACGCCAAATGAAAACTTCGCTGAAAAAACAGAAGCGGCAAATAACAACCTGGCCGCAGAGTTGAAACAAATGAAGACGGCAAACAACAACTTGGCCACGATAATGACCGCAAAGATGGCCGAACTGACCACGGAAATGAAGGTGGCGCACGAGGCTCTCGTCGCCAAATTTGAAGAACAGTTGGCCGGCGTGAGGGATGACGTGACGGAGCTGGGCAAGCAGATGGGCCAAGTGGACGAGCGCGTCGAGGACCTGGCGAGCCGCGTTAACGACCTGTAAGGGAAGGCCGACAGCAGCGTCAAGTCCCTGAACGCCATGGTGGAGGACGTCGTCGGCAGGAGGTTGAAGGATTTCAAGGCCGACGCACCGGGACGCGACACAACATAGGTGCGCGTCAAACCTCCGAAATATGACGGCGCGTCAACGTTTGAGGTCTTCCGCCGCCAATTCGACGCAGTGGCCAAGCACAACAAATGGTCACCAGAGGAGGAGCCCACACAGTTAATAGCCAGCCTCCAGGGACGAGCCGCTGAAGTCCTAAACGCGGTGCAGACAACGGCGGTGCCCAAGCACATCTGGGAGGCCCTGGAGAATCGTTTCGGAAACCACCGCTTAGCCGCAGCGTACCGCAGCCAGCTAAAGGCAAGGTCACAGCAGCCAGAGGAGACGCTGCAGGAGTTCGTCCTGGCAGTTGAACAACTGGCTAGCAAGGCCCTAGTCGACCTCCCACCACAGTTCGTATCCCGGGAAGCTGCCTACACATTCGTGGACGGGGTACGAGATACGGAGATTCGTCAGCGCCTAATGCTCGGCGATTATAAAACCATCCACGAGGCGCTGACAGCAGCATTAAGGATGTAGGCGGCCAAGGTAACATCTATCCCGACGTCGAGGACGAGTAGTGTCCGCTACACCGGAGACAGAAGATCAGCCGAGGGTCGCCGGCGAACACCTAGTGACGGTTGGGTAAGAGGAAAGCCGTGCCGCGTGCTGGTGGACACCGGGGCGGCCGTGACCATCCTCAGAACTGACATGGCGAAGGGTTTGCCGACAAGGAAGCCGAGCCGACCATACCAGCTTGTCACGGCATCGGGCGACACCTTGCCTGTGGAGAAGGAGGCCCTGCTGAAGCTGACCTTGGGAAGGAGCACCGTACGTCTGTGGGTGTTCGTCGCGAAAGTGGATGAGGTGGTGCTACTGGGATTGGATGCCCTCAGGAGCGATGAGGCGACGGTCGACGTCGGCAAGAAGGTCCTGCGGCTTAACGGAGAAGAGGGTATACTCCGCCAACCAGAAGAGCGCCTTGGAATTTGCAGGGTCGTCTTGAGCGAAGACGTGGTTGTCCCCGCGAGGAGCGTTTGGTGGTGACGGCGCGACTGGAAGGCCAGAAAACCAGGTACATGATGCTGGACCAAAAGACGCCTGTACACAGACTGTGTGTAGCCAGGGCATTTATGCCGTGCCGAGAGAGGTGCCAGTGAGACTGCTAAACCCAACGGACACCGATCACGACGTCCAGGCCGGGACGGAGTTGGGAACGTGCGAGCCCGTGGTGAGCGTAACAGCAATCGACAAGACACAGGAGCCAGTGCCGACGCAACACCTGGGCCACCGGCTAGAAGGCCCTACTGGAAAGGGCGGCCGACCACCTGACCGCTGTACAGCTGGAGAAAGTTCGACAACTGCTAAGACGATACCAGAGCGTCTTCAGCCAAGGCGACAGTTACTACGACCGCACGGATAAAGTGCTTCACCGCATCGACACCGGGGGCGCCCGGCCTATTCGGCAACCATGTAGACGCGTTCCGCTGGCGAAGCAAGGGGCGGTACGACTCATGCTGGAGGACATGAGATCCAGGGGAGTGATTGAAGAGTCGGACAGCCCTTGGTGTTCCGCTGTAGTCTTAGTGACGAAGAAGAATGGCGAGCTGCGCTTCTGCATAGATTACAGAAAGGAGAACGCTGTCACCCGGAAGGACTGTTTTCCCTTACCCCGGATTGACGACACCTTGGACAAGCTAGCTGGTGCGCAGTGGTTCTCGACTTTGGACCTGAAGTCGGACTACTGGCAGGTAGCTCTAGACCCAAGAGAGAAGACCGCATTCTCGACGGGCCAAGGGCTCTGGCAGTTCACGGTTATGCCCTTTGGCCTCTGCAACGCACCAGCTACCTTCCAACGCCTCATGGAGTCCGTGATGAGAGGGCTGACTTACGATGCCTGCCTGCTATACCTGGACGATATCGTCGGGAAGACTGTTGAAGATCACCTCAAGAATCTGAGTAAGGTGCTACAGAGACTGCAGGCGACCAACTTGAAGCTGATCGCGAAGAAAATCCAGCTCTTCCGCAAGGAAGTGAACTACTTAGGCCCCATAGTCTCAGCAACATGAGTAGCCACAGAGCCGGAGAAGACACAGGCTGTGAGAGATTGGCCTTGCTCAAAGGATAAGAAAGAGTTGCACAATTTCCTGGGGCTGTTCAGCTATTACCGCCGCTTCATAAAGGGGTTCTCCAACATCGCAAAACCCCTCACCCGCCTGACAGAGGAACACTGGCGTTATGTGTGGACGGAGGACGCCGAAAACGTTTCCAGCACCTAAAGGAGACCCTGTGCAGTGCTCCAATTTTGGGATTTCCACAACCGGGTGGCGTCTTCATTGTGGACACCAACGCCAGCGATCATTGCATTGGAGGTGTCCTATCGCAGATCCAGGACGGCCAGGAGCGGGTGATAGCCTACTACAGCAAGACGCTATCCAAGGCAGAGAAGAACTACTGCATCACCCGATGGGAGTTACTGGCGGTAGTAAAGGCCTCAGAGCACTTCCACAAGTACCTGTACGGTCAGCCATTCCACCTGAGGACTGACCATTCTGCCCTAACCTGGCTATTGAGCTTTAGGAACCTGGAAGGCCAGACAGCACGTTGGATCTAGAGGCTGCAGGAGTATGACTTCACCTCGAAACATCGTAGAGGTAAGAGCCACGGTAACGCAGACACCATGTCCCGAAGACCCTGTCCAGAAGAGTGCAGCCAGTGCACAAGAGTGGAAGAGAAGGAGCGTGCCGCAGCAGTCCGAGTAGTTACGGCAGTGCCTGCGGATGGCTGGGATAGCGCAGGCCTGAGGAGGGAGCAGCTGGCGGACTCAGACTTGGGGTCACTCTTGAGGGAAGTGGAGGCAGGGACGAGACCAACCTGGGCGGACATCGCACCTAGGAGCGCCACATACAAGTCTTACTGGGCCCAATGGGACTCGTTGAAGACCAGAGAGGGTGTGCTGTTCCGGGTATGGGAATCACCCGATGGGAAGATGCAGAGAGAACAGTTGGTACTTACCCGGAGTAAGGTCCCGGAAGTCTTGGAAGAAGTGCACACCATTACTTCTGGAGGACACCTGGGAGCGAACCGAACGATTGACAAACTACGGCAGTGTTACTACTGGTTGAGGCTCCGAGCAGATGCTGAGAGATGGTGCCGTCAGTGTCACACGTGCACGGCGAGTCGCGGCCTTCAGACTAGGAGCCGGGGTCGTATGCAGCAGTACAACGTCGGAGCGCCATTTGAACGGATCGCCATTGACATTGCTGGACTGTTCCCCGTTTCCGACCGAGGAAACAAGTACCTGATGGTGGTCGTGGACTACTTCACTAAGTGGCTGGAGGTGTATGCCATCCCGAACCAAGAGGCAAAGACAATCACAGACTGCCTCGTGGAGCAAGTGTTCTGTCGATTTGGGGTACCGTTAGAGCTCCACAGCAATCAGGGCACCAATTTTGGTTCCAACCTGATGAAGGAGGCGCTACAAAGACTTGTGGTGAACAAGACCCGCACGACGTCTCTACATCCCCAGTCGGATGGCATGGTCGAAAGATACATCAAGACCTTAGAGGAACACCTGAGGAAGGTCGTGGCCAGCCATCAGCGAGACTGGGATGTCAAGGTGCTACTGTTCTTGCTGGACTACCGCTCGTCAACACACGACACAACTGGGATGACGCCAGCCAGCTTAATTTTCGGCCGAGAGTTATGCCTCCCTTGTGACCTGGCTTTTGGAAGCCCTCCAGAAGCGAAACAGCCAGCGACCGAGTATGTGGAGTAACTGGTGGACCATCTCCACGACATGCACGAGATGGCTCGCCAGAACATCCAGAAGGCAAGCGACCGCATGAAGACCCGGTATGATGGGCAAGCCAACAGCCAAGGGTTCCAGCAAGGTGACCTGCTCTGGTTGTACCGCCCTACCCGGACCAAAGGACGCTGCCCGAAGCTCCAGCAGCCATAGCAAGGACCGTACCGGGTGGTGAAGAGGATTAACGACGTGGTCTACCGCATCCAGAAGGTTCCCCGAGGGAAGATGTTGGTGGTACACCTGGATCGCCTGGCACGCTGCGATGGTGCTGTTCGGGACGACCAGCTTTGAGGAGGGAGCAGTGTCATCCGAACGTCGGAACTCCCTATAGAACTGGCAAGCAGGGGGGTCGGACGTGAAGTATTCAGTGCCGCACCCACCCATTAATCTCTGTCACTAACTGAAGGGATGATTAGGAGAGGGATCGCGGGCCACTGTGCCGTGTCTTTCTCCTCCTCCTGGATTCTCGAATGTGCGGGTTGTTTCGTCTAATCCGGAAATTTCTAGATTGACCAGCTGGTCTAATATAAGCGACGCGCCGGGCCGGAGGAAGTCAGTTCTTGGCATAGCTGTGAGGAGCGCCCAGTGAGAGGAGGGACTGCGTACTTGCGTCGGAGGAGTTTACGTAACTACGAGTGCAAGTGGAACTGTAACGGACGATCTGGTGAATCGTAATTGTGTGCATTACATAATTGTGTAATTGGCAAGTGTTCAACTGTAAGTCGTAGCAAATAAAGAACATTTTTGAGTGGTGCAGTTGGAGTTTTCATTTCACGAACCCACAAAGTCACAATAAGATGGATCATAATGCTGTCGCTTTGATGGTGCCATGTATGTTCCACCATACTGATTCACAATGTTATAGCCTCCATTTCTGCACAGCCATTTATTCCTCGCTGCTGAGTGTTGATATATTCGTGCTGTGGGACATCTCTCGTCTGCTGTCCTCTGGAACCTCCCTAAAGCTGTTGGCTGCCAAAATGTTGTTGTGTACGTTAACAAAAGTATATTTAACCTCCATATTTTCTCTAACTCACATTCTTTGTAGATAAATTATACGGCTCCCCTGACAATCTCTTGGGCCTGATTCTCCTTTCAGCCCAATCTTATCGTCCTGTTAATGTGTAATATTCTCTCCTATTATTTATTTCATTATTTTCATCATTTGCTCCTTGAATATCCTCTTCTATATCATCTGAATGCATATTACGATTAATTATATCATCGCCCACATCTTCTTACAGAAATTTCCTTTTGCACCGGAAAAATACTCTTTGTAAAATGTTTATTTAAATTGTTTGTTTACTAATTGTGTTGGTCATGGACTGTAGATGGCAAAATAAATCTTTGTCTCGAATAATATATATCCTATAACCTTGTAATGATCTGTCTTCTTCAATGAAATGTGCATATGTTGAGCATTCATGTTTTAGCATGTCTTGTATGTTACATGTATTGCATATGTCAGTAGGTAGTTTGCTATATGTGCCGTAAGGGGCATGTCCTGTCAAAAAATGAATTACTCCTTTTGAATAATTGAAAGTTTTGTATTTATATTGTAATCC
The DNA here is from genome assembly GCA_030765055.1 of Mantis religiosa. Classification (NCBI taxonomy): domain Eukaryota; kingdom Metazoa; phylum Arthropoda; class Insecta; order Mantodea; family Mantidae; genus Mantis; species Mantis religiosa. The sequence continues at coordinate 138,912,048 of CM060959.1, read as the reverse complement.
TCCTCTGATATTTCCAAAAATATAATATGTTCTCTCTCCTTCTTTCATATTATCCCATTCCTCTTGCCACATTTGTAATTTATTTTTCATTTCCCATGTTTTCTGATAACCATTCAGTATTTCAAATACTTTACTTTGATTTCCTTTTTTTATCCAAAGCATGCTCCGCGATAACGTAGAGTAGTCTATAGGCCAAATGCTTGTAATTACTAATAAGGCCATAGTTGGTGTTGTATTAATAGCTCCAGTAAACCTTAACAATATTTTCCATTGATAACTTCTTAGAGGGATACGCATTATGATAATTTTAGCTCTATGCCCCCAAATCGCTGCTGCATAGGTTGTTATTGAACCAAAGATACTCGGATGATACATGGTTAGTTTATTCAATGGGATTTTGAAATCAAATTGAGCTAACCTAGCAAGTTTAAACATTTTTTTCTGTCTTTAACATAATCTGTATGATATTTAAAACTTATTAAATTATAGATGAGTCGTATTTTTTACACATCTGCTTCACTTTCGTACCTATTTTGAGGACATGTTTCGCAAATCATCGCTTGCATCTACGGCTCTTGTGCGACTGAAGTTAGATCCAGCGGTGTGGGTAATTCTGGGGTTGTTGCTGCCATCTGTGCTGCCCACTTCAGTCGCACAAGAGCCGTAGATGCAAGCGATGATTTGCGAAACATGTCCTCAAAATAGGTACGAAAGTGAAGCAGATGTGTAAAAAATACGACTCATCTATAATTTAATAATTTTTCGCTTCACTGTGGTGTTCCAATACAGTTAAATCTCGATATATTTAAAACTTAATTTCTCGTCCAGAAATATTCCTAAATATTTCATTTCTTTGAAGCATTTTATGGCTTATTGTCAAATTTTATGATTGGATTTCGCTTAAATGTACCTTTTAAAATCATATATCCCGATTTAGCTGATGAAATCTTTATTTTTTATTTTCTACACCAATTTGAAAGTTCATGTAATAAATTATTTCCTCTTTCTTCCAGCATTTTTCTTGAATTGGCTTCCACTAAGAATACAATATTATCTGCATACACCACTATCTTAAGGCACATATTATTGCTCTTAATTTGATCCACTGTTTCCAAAATATCCCAGAATGTCGGTAGGTCCTTGGATTGAACCCTGGGGGCATCCTTTGGTAAGCTTTTTGTAATCTTATTTACGCCAACAAGTTGTACTTTTCAATTTTTACAATAATCCTCTAAGATTATAGCGTTCTTGGATAATTAAGTTGTCAGAGTATGGCAGAAAAAAGGGGCAACCATAGGTTATCGAAAGCTGCAGAAATATCCACAAATATTGCCATAACATATTTGGAGTTGAGGGTAGCACTAATAACAGATTTTATGGCACATTCTGTAGATTTTCCTTTCCTGAAACTGTACTGGTCCTCATTAACCCTTTCACCGATATGGACGTCATATGACGTCCAAGTTAAAGTGTCCCAAACCGATATGGACGTGTATAGACGTCCTGCGCATACATGCATTTAATGCTCATTTAACGCCAATTATTTTAATCTTGCTGTTTTACAATAAATTTAAATTAGTTCTATAAGGAATGTAAACGTATTCTTAAAGGTTTCTTTTTGAATTGTACACCTCCAAACCTGGATAAACACCCAAGGGCACATCTGCAGATTCACACCAAATAATATTGGTTTCCTTGCGAACTTCTTTTTCGCAACACACTACACATTTTCGAAATGGTTACAAGTTTTTTGGGTGTGGGTGGTATACTTTTAGGAAAGTGTTTTCTCTCAAGTATGAGGGATGATGTGTGAATTTTGCTACCCCCTAGTATAAAGAGGCCTCTGAGTATTATAATACTCAATTAGGTTACGAGCTCTTTATACGCGCAAGTACAGGTAGATGAATGTCTTTTACAGCTCTGATAATTACTGAACAACTGTGCATAGTTACATCCAGTGGTATAAAAATACTTTTTTTTTTAACCATTTAACTGTTTTCCGTAAAGAGGGATAGCTGGTAATAGCTGATCCGTATGACCCATATTTGACCCGCCATTTCCCCAAACAATGGAGTAGATAACATGCCAGCTGTAGACCAGTACACGTCACTGCTACGTATGTCCTAAAGATCTCCTTCATAATCGTACAACAAATCTTCCAGATTTTCTATAGTAATATCAGAAGCCTGTACACATCATACCCAAGCTAATTTATTTGCTACAATACGGGGATAAGCCATGGTTAACATTGAAATTTAACAATTTCAAATGTGCCATACATTTAGCTCTTGATAGCTACAAGAAATCTTTCTGAACACAGAGAGAGTATAAATAACTGAAATACAGAGCGAAAACTGCTGCATAAGGCTACTAGAAACCTTGGTTGAGAAACACTCTAATAACAGATGCTGACAGAGTTTTCATTCCAGTGTGTGAGCGTGTGACGCAACATATTCTCGTCATATTATCGCTTGGCATAGCATAAATAAACTAAACTTGAACCTGAGAAGTTGCTTGCGTAGCTATACATACATACTATGGCTCGTATACACACAAAACAAAATGATTCACATATTAGGCGCGTTCGGCACAAAGAATGGCTTTTGCTACAGTGAAACAAAGTAGTGAAATTTCAACAATTTATTAATGTAGTCTCTACTTTATTGTTACTGTAGATTTATACTGCCTTTAATGAGTTTTAAACCAGTTTTTGTTTCGTTTAAATAACTTAATAAATACGGAAGATACAGAATTGTATTTATGATGCATTTTTACAGCATTTAACAATTTAAATGTCCTGTTCTGTTTATTAGGTATCCGTTTCCGGCCGCTGAAGGGTTTAAATGGCCATCGGCGAAGCGGTTAATGAAACACTGGATATAACACCAATATAAATGTATAAGTTATAACAAAGTGTATATTTGTGTTATATCCAGTGTTTCATTTGTGGTTATAACTTTTTATAAATATCCTGATGATGGAAGCAATGCACACTCCCAAAACGTCGATATCTAATTGTCTTTTCACCTGGTTGGTTGCCCGAGAAGAAAGTGAGGATATTTGTCGCCAGGAAAGCTTCAGGTCTTATTTTAAAATATGTCCAGTTTGTGCATTTGTATTTAATGCTACCTATTAAACCTATTTAAAAAGAATTATTGTATGTTGCTTTTGGATCATGCCAAGTATATTTGGTGTTCATTGGCATGCTTTAATTTGTATAAAATTTCAGTGACACTTTAGCTAAAGGTGTTTTTAATCTTTTAAGAGTGTAATAAACACCAGAAAATTTGGGATATGCTTTTGCTCTTTTCATGTAATTTGGGGCAGTCTTCACAATGTGATGGCCGAAAGAAGGGTTGGTTTACTGTGGTATTGATCTATTTCACAGTAATCTTAGCAGTGTTTAAAAATAAATAACTTTTAAAAAAATCTCTGTTGACAGATGATTGCTATTTTTCTGATTATTTTTTGTTTAATTTTTTTAGGACCAAGAGGTGCATTTCCTGTGTCTGAGCCTCCACGGTATCCAGCAGAACCACCTCAGCAAGGACCATTGCCTTCAAGAGTAGAACCTAAGTTACCACATCATGGAGTAGTAACTCCAGGGGGACTTCCTCCAGCACCTTTTGCTACCAGCAACAGCAGTGCTATAGCCCCCAGCAATACCCCAACTGGAGTGCCTCCTCAAGTCCTTGCTGTTCCACCACCTGTAGTGGCAAGTACACCTTCTGTACCTCCTCCATCTGCGGTTGTAACTACCCCTGTTGTTCCAGTCCAACAGCCACAGCCACCTCAACAGCCTCCACAGCCTGTAGTTGACAATATGGCAGCTATGAAGGTAGCTTCACCATCTGAGCAACCTACGATAGTCCAGAAAGTTCAGAATAATGCCAGTCTTAGTAATGTTGTTCCTGCCAACAGGAAGATGCCTCAGCCACAGAGGGGTAAGTAGAAAATATATGATTAAATCAATCACTAATCTCTGTTTCATATAACCTTGCCCCGCTGACATGTTTCACTCCGCGTGCAACTAACTTCCTCCTCATCCTAATTGGCTAATGCTTTCGCGCCATAGGCCATAGGCAGTGCCTTCCAGTCACATTGAAACCTGCAGTAAACATCATAATAATTGCCAGGAAGATAGACATAAGAATATGAAGGCATGCAAAAATAATGAAGTTTATAATGAAACTGAGCAAATTGAAACTGAATAAATGAGCAATGAAACTGGAATAAGTTTATAATGAAAGGCCTTTGGACTTTTCCACTGGGATATTTTTAAACCAGCACACAATGTGTGCCACACATACCTTGCAAAATTGCTTGTCTTTCAGTCTTAAAAGTCGTGTCACACCATACTTGTCTTGTGTCCATTCACCCAAGTCTTGTCAAGGTAGTATATTTTGCGATTTGGACAATTTGATTGTCTTTAAATAATGTCTTCGCCACACAGCATATTGCTCCTGGAATGGTAAGTTTTCCTGTTGTCTCAGTTTCATGTTGCGATGTTCCTACGCATCTAACACACATGTAAATTCAGGGCACAGCTGTTCGACTTCTCTCACTGACAAAGACGGATTCTTCTCTGTGAGTGCATTAAATATATGCAACACAATTCTTTTTTCGCCGCTTTCTAAAGGTTTTGCCTTGCGATGCTTCAGCGAAAAACTGGCGGTAAACTCTGCCATTATACATATAATAAGTACAAGCGCAATAAACGATCAATAAAATAATTTAGCTCTCGCATTCGGCATAGCACACTGTCGAATGGCGATATATGACTAATGCAGTTCAAAACAAGGTCAGTGATAAAAGTGATATAAACAAATATGTCATCACTACCACTAAATCACGTGCTATCGTGCCATGTGCTTGAGAGCAAAGGAACCTCCTCTTTACTTCGTTTAAGAATTAACATGTATTTCAGATAAATCAACTCCTTTGCGTAATATATTTCATTGAAACAGTTACGAAAATATAAATTTGACAATTCTCTTCCAACATATAAAGACATACCACCATGTTAAATGACGAACTAATTTTTACCGGACAACAGTCTGCACCACAATAGCAGCCAATGAGATGTGATAAGGTCACGTGACAGTTAAGAGATACGGGGCAAGCTTACATGAAACAAGGATTAAATACACTAAATCAATGTATGAAGTAGCGACTTTCTCTCTCTCTCTCTCTCTCTCTCTCTCTCTCTCTGTCTCCCTCTCTCTCTAACACACACACACACGTACGCTCACACGAACGCACACGCACACGCGCACGCGCTCACACGCACATGCTCTAACGCACACGCATGCTCACACGCACAAACACACACGCATACGCGCACACACACATGCATACGCGCATGCACACTCACGCGCTCACACGCACGCACACGCTCACATGCACGCACGCTCACACGCACACGCATGCTCGCACACGCACGCACACACGCTCACACACATGCACGCACATGCACACATGCTCACACACACGCACGCTCACACGCACATGCTCACACACATGCACACATGCACATGCTCACACGCACACGCTCACACGCACATGCTCACACACATGCTCACACGCTCACACACACGCACACACGCTCAGACACACACGCTCACACAGTGCTTATAATAGATGTGCATATATTTGTTTTCCTTTGAGTAAATGGTCAAACTATAGCAAATAATTTATCTACCACTAGCAACATTATCATGAAATAACAAAAAATAAGCAAGAAATGAGGACCTATGTTGCTATTGTTTAGTAGCAAAATATGTTCATTTTACTATCATTATAAAGTTAGTTATTGTTTATAAGAATTACATGTTCGTAAAATTTAGCTTCAGTATTTATTTGCTGCTTATTGATTCATACCTTGATATCTTGATCATGACTTCTTTTGTTACAAGCTTCTATCTCTTTCTAGAAGGTGGGAAGCATAAATCACTTTAAACCTAATACTACAACAAAATCAGGAAAATCAGGCTTTAGATAATTTTTCTCCTCCTATTTTTCCTTTTCATTGTTACCCATATTTGTGTTTAACATGTAAATCATAATAGCTGCTATGCCTTCATAACAGTTGCTCATTGGTGGTGATGTTTACTCTTGCAGATTGTGTTAATTTTGGATTTTCTGTTTAACTTACACCATCAGATTTCTACCCAACTCCACAGATTGTTTCTGCAAAAGAATAACTTCAAGTTGTTATAGGCCATTGCATAAATAATTTCATTGTATGAGTACAATTTATTGTAGGTACATTACCACCAAGTGTTAACAGTGTATTGCTCACAACCTTACTGTGATATTACAAGAAATAACTGAATAAATTGAATTTATAAATACAATATATTATGTTGTAATATACAAAATAACTGTACAGGTGTTAATGAACTACACCGAAGTAATTGTGGCAATTGTAGACGTGACTAATATAAGCAAGTTGAGATAGGCAAATGTATTGTCTACGGCTAAGCATTATGCAGTTAATTGTATTAAACCTAATTGAGATCAGATGCTGATAAGTTGGTATTTAAACAAGGTGGGTGAAATTATTGGATTAGAATGTCTGTAAAACTGCTTCCGAGTATAGAAATATCAATTCTTAGTAGCTTGTTATTGGCGTTCTCAAAATTTAATGCCTTAAATATCTCGCAAATCTTGAACTAATCATCTGCCAGTGCGACACTGAATAGCGATTTATGCTGTCCTTCTTGCATCATGTAGCCTACTTTAGTTGGGCTTCTGTAATTGCTCTGGTGGCCCAATCGGTAACGCCGAAAACTGGTGTTGTATAGGTCAGTGTTTCTCAAACTCAAGGACTGCATTATCATCTGTCAACTTGTTTGCGGACCCCCATAGTTTGGCAACTCAGTTTATATGAACAAGTCTACTTTTGGTTCAGTTTTATAATTGGAATTTAAATAATTACTGTATGTATAATTAAGGATATTTTCTTGTATATTTAGTTTTAAATTTCATTAATAATAAATTAAAAATTAAAGTTAAACTAAATAAAATAAACTTGTGCACACAATGTATTTTAAATGAAAATATATATTGTGACTTTGTGGGTTCGTGAAATGAAAAGTCCAATTATACCACTCAAAAATGTTCTTTATTTCCACCGACTTACAGTTAAACTCTTGCCAATTACACAGAATTACGTAATGCACACAATTACGATTCACCAGTTCGTCCGTTACAATTTCACTTGCACTCGTAATTACGTACAATCCTCCGATGCACTCACACAGTCTTCTCGTCGTACACTAGCACTGCATTCTTACGCCAAGAACTGACTCACTCCTCTTGCCCGACGTGTTGCTTATATAGGGTCAGCGGGTCGATCTGGAAGGTTCTAGATTAGATGAAATATCCCGTAAGTTCGAGAACACAGGTGGAACAGAAAGAGACGGCACAGTGATGTTTTTCTCCCAGCCACCCCTTGTTACCGCCACAAGACAAATGAGGGGGGCGTGGCGAGCGCCGACCATCCCCTGCTTGCCCGCGCTATAGGGTGTTCCGACGTTCGGGTGACACTGCTCCCTCCTCAAAGCTGGTCGTCCCAAACAACACCATCGTAGCGTGCCAGGCGATCCAGGTGTACCACCAACATCTTCCCTCCGGGAACCTTCTGGATGCGGTAGACCACGTCGTTAATCCTCTTCACCCGGTACGGTCCTTGCCATGGCTGCTGGAGCTTCGGGCTGCATCCCTTGGTCCGGGTAGGTCGGTACAACCAGACCAGGTCACCTTGCTGGAACCCTTGGCTGTTGGCTTGCCTGTCATACCTGGTCTTCATGCGGTCGCTCGCCTTCTGGATGTTCTGGCTAGCCATCTCGTGCATGTCGTGGAGATGGTCCACCAAGTTCTCCACATACTCGGTTGCTGGCTGTTTTGCTTCCGGTGGGCTTCCAAAAGCCAGGTCACAAGGGAGGCGTAACTCTCGGCCGAACATTAAGCTGGCTGGCGTCATCCCAGTTGTGTCGTGTGTAGACGAGCGGTAGGCCAGCAAGAACAGTAGCACCTTGACATCCCAGTCTCGCTGATGTCTGGCCACGACCTTACTCAGGTGTTCCTCTAAGGTCTTGATGTACCTTTCGACCATGCCATCCGATTGGGGATGTAGAGGCGTAGTGCGAGTCTTGTTCACCCCAAGCCTTTGTAGTGCCTCCTTCATTAGGTTGGACTCACAGTTGGTACCCTAGTCACTGTGTAGCTCTAACGGCACCCCAAATCGACAGAACACTTGCTCCACGAGGCAGTCTGTGATTGTCTTTGCCTCTTGGTTTGGGATGGCATACACCTCCGGCCACTTGGTGAAGTAGTCCACGACCACCATTAGGTACTTGTTGCCTCGGTCGGAAACTGGGAACGGTCCAGCAATGTCAACGGCGAGCCGTCCGAATGGCACTCCGACGTTGTACTGCTGCATGCGACCCCGGCTCCTAGTCTGGGAGCCGTGACTCGCCGCGCACACGTGACACTGACGGCACCATCTCTCAGCATCTGCTCGGAGCCTCAGCCAGTAGTAGCGCTGCCATAGTTTGTCAATCGTTCGGTTTGCTCCCAGGTGTCCTCCTGAAGTACCGGCGTGCACTTCTTCCAAGACTTCCGGTACCTTACTCCGGGGAAGTACCAACTGTTCTCTCTGCGTCTTTCCATCGGGTGATTCCCATACCCGGAACAGCACGCCCTCTCTGGTCTTCAACGAGTCCCATTGGGCCCAGTATGACTTGTAGGTGGCGCTCCTCGGTGCGATGTCCTCCCAGGTTGGTCTCGTCCCTGCCTCCACTTCCCTTAAGAGTGGCCCCAAGTCTGCGTCCGCCAGCTGCTCCCACCTCAGGCCTGCGCTATCCCAGCCGTCCGCAGGCACTGCCACAACTACTCGGACTGCTGCGGCACGCTCCTTCTATTTCACTCTTGTGCACTGGCCGCACTCTTCTGGACAGGGTGCTCGGGACATGGCATCAGCGTTACCGTGGCTCTTCCCTCTACGATGTTCCGAGGTGAAATCGTACTCCTGCAGCCTCGGGACCCAACCTCCTGTCTGGCCTTCTGGTCGCGCCGTCACCATCACCTCGCTCCTCGCGGGAACAACCACGTCTTCGTTCAAGACGATCCTGCAGATTCCAAGGCGCTCTTCGGGTTGACGGAGTATAACCCCTTTTCCGTTGAGCCGCAGGACCTTCCTGCCGACGTCGACCGTCGCCTAGTGGCTCCTGAGGGCATCCAGTCCCAGAATCACCTCAGCCACCTTCGCGACGAACACCCACAGACGCACGGCACTCCGCCCCAAGGTCAGCTTCAGCAGGGCCTCCTTCTCCACAGGCAAGGTGTCGCCCGATGCCGTGATAAACTCGTATGGTCGGCTCGGCTTCCTCGTCGGCAAACCGTTCGCCACGTCAGGTCTGATGATGGCCATGGCTGCCCCAGTGTCCACCAGCACGCGGCACGGCTTCCCTCTCACCCAACCGTCCGCGATGAGACTGTCATACATATGCCGGCTGACGGCGCGCAGTGTAACTCGAGGTGATAGTGGTAATGGCGCCGACGTGCCCCTCACCACGCCGGGCCTTACTCGTTCTTCCAGCTGCCCCTCCTGGTGTGGGCAGTCTCTCTGCAGGTGTCCGGGCTGTGCACACCCCCAACACAGGCCACTAGGTGTTCGCCGGCGTCCCTCAGCTGGTCTTCTGTCTGGACACTCCTCGTTCTCGACGACGGGATAGATGTTGCCTTGGCCGCCTCCACCCTTAATGCCGCTGTCAGCGCCTCGTGGATGGTTTTATAATCGCCGAGCATTAGGCGCTGACGAATCTCCGTGTCCCGTACCCTGTCGACAAAGTTGTAGGTGGCTTCCCGGGATACGAACTCCAGTGGCAGGTCAACCAAGGCCTTGCTAGCCAGCTGCTCAATCGCTATGGCGAACTCCTGCAGCGTCTCCCCCGGCTGCTGTGAGCTTGCCTTTAGCTGGCTGCGGTATGCTGCGGCTAAGCGGTGGTTCCCGAAACGATTCTCCAGGGCCTCCCAGATGTCCTTGGGCGCCGGCGTTGTCTGCACCGCGTTTAGGACTTCCGCGGCCCGTCCCTGGAGGCTGTCTATTAACTGTGTGACCTCCAAATCCGGTAACCATCTGTTGTGCTTGGCCACTGTGTCGAACTGGCGGCGGAAGACCTGAAATGTTGACGCGCCGTCATATTTCGGAGGTTTGACGCGCGCCGATGTTGTGTCACGTCCCGGTGCGTCGGCCTTAAATTCCTTCAGTCTCCTGCCGACGACGTCCTCCACCATGGCGTTCAGTGACTTGACGCTGCTGTCGGCCTTTCCCTCCAGGTTGTTTACGCGGTTCGCGAGGTCTTCGACGTCTTCAACCATGGCGTTCAGGGACTTGGCGTTATTGTCGGCCTTTTCCTCCAGGTCATTGAAGCGGTTCGCCAGGTCCGCAACGCGCTCGTCCACTTGGCCCATCCGCTTGCCCAGCTCTGTCACGTTATCCCTCATGCCGGCCAACTGTTCTTCAAACTTTGCGGCGAGAGCCTCGTTCGCCGCCTTCATTTCCGTGGCCAGACTGCCGTTCGTGGCTCTCATTTCTGTGGTTAACTCGGCCTTTATTTCTTCCATGTTCTCGGTGATGTCGTTAGCCGTCTTCATTTGTTTCAACTCTGCGGCCAGGTTGTTATTTACCGCTTCTGTTTTTGTTGTTAATTCGGCCTTCATTTCTTCCATCTTCTCCGTGATGTTGCCGTTGGCCGTCTTCATTTCTGTCAGTTCCGCCTTCATTTCCATAATCTCCTCCAAAATCTTTTCCAATGCCGCGTCCATGGTTGTAATGTTCGGTGATGTTGTCCCGCTTCCTGACACCAATGTGACTTTGTGGGTTCGTGAAATGAAAAGTCCAGTTGCACCACTCAAAAATGTTCTTTATTTCCACCGACTTACAGTTAAACTCTTGCCAATTACACAGAATTACGTAATGCACACAATTACGATTCACCAGTTCGTCCGTTACAATTTCACTTGCACTCGTAATTACGTACAATCCTCCGATGCACTCACACAGTCTTCTCGTCGTACACTAGCACTGCATTCTTACGCCAAGAACTGACTCACTCCTCTTGCCCGACGTGTTGCTTATATAGGGTCAGCGGGTCGATCTGGAAGGTTCTAGATTCAATGAAATATCCTGTAAGTTCGAGAACACAGGTGGAACAGAAAGAGATGGCGCAGTGATGTTTTTTCTCCCAGCCACCCCTTGTTACCACCACAAGACAAATGAGGGGGCGTGGCGAGCGCCGACAGTCCCCTGCTTGCCCGCTCTATAGGGTGTTCCGACAGAAAAAAAAAATGTTTATATTTAGAGCTTCAAACTAGATTTTTCTTTGTGTCCAATTTTTAGCACTTTTTTAATACTGTTAATACTCCAGGCACTGAAGTTTTCCATGAATTTCTTTAAGCTTATATGTATTTTCCTAGATAAGTTTTCAATAAAAATTGCTATCATTATGGCTATATATTGTTGCATCCAGGGTTGTAGGGGGGATAAAGGACTTACAAACCTAAGCCACAAATAGGAACGTAGCTACTGGAAGGATTGGGGAAATGAGATGGTAGAGCTAATTGGTAGGGGTTGAGGACATGGAAAGGGTTAGAAATAACACATAGTGTCAAATCACATTAACAAAGGTATTCTATAATTTGATAGAGCAGAACAAGGATTACTCCCTCATCTTGAAGAGATCGGAGGTGCAATTGAAATATTATATAAATTATAGCATAATGAACTGTCTTTGGTTCAGGGTTGCGTAGGATCTGAACAAGTGGATGATTCTCTCCTGTATACCTAAGTCCTGTAGCAGTGTTGAGGTCCCAGTTCTTGTCTGGCTCAGATAGCATCAGCGGGCTAACTAAACAAATAAACTATTGAAAAATCCCCTTTTTTACTGATCCCCACTATTAAACAGACCTTTTTCCCAAAATGACTGCTAACTTCCCTTTTAGCGCCTCGTATGACTAATATTGCACAATATTGCTGCTCATGGTGCAATGTAGGTTTACCTGGAAATGACTTGCCTAAACTTTCTGTCGACACAGCAGGAGACCTGACTGCAGTTTCATGACTGTACCTTTGTTTGACCACATGACTCATACCTAACATGCTCCCACATTAAATTTAAAGGGAGTCGATTAACAACACTAAACAACACTTACTTTTTAGTGTCATTAATCGACTCCCTTTAAATTTAATTTATTATAACAGCACTGTTTTCAACACTTCCAAGAAAGAAATGCTCCCACATGTCTAAACTTGCAACTACAAGAAATGAAATGTTAAATTCCAATAATTAGAATTCTTTCCAACATTTGTTCAGACCCTATACACAACAATATCAAAAACTTAATAATGATTGGTATTGAAAACAGAAAATTGAAAAAAAATTCAAGAAAATTCTATCATATTCCTAAAATTTTCGCCTCCAGAACCATTAGACATGGGCAAATGAGTACATACAGTTTTGTAACTATTATCTAAAGGAACCAGAATCCAAAGTTTCAATCACGTATATCAAATATTGTAGAGAATGTAACATGTTTCCTGCTGTAAAGAAATTGCAGCAAAAAATTCAATTATCTTTTTGTTTTGAAAACTATTGTGGATAGAAAAATTATATATATATATATATATATATATATATATATATATATATATATATATATAAAAAAAAGCCAAAGGCAACCAAATTAAAGAGAAAGAAGGTAATAAGATAGCTATATGTCATGCATATGATGCATGGGGATTTCAAAGTAAACAAAGTAATGTTAATATAAAAATTATTTGTGGTTGGTTTATTGACACTCGTCACTTACTTTTTCATATATTTATGAGAGACTAGTTTCAAAGGCCCTGGCCTCCATTTTCAATCTCTTTCCAACTGGCATCTGTTGTTGTCTGTTCTCTCTGGTGGTGGAACTATGAAATTTTTTGTCAAATTATCCCGCCAGTAGATCATTTGACAAAAAAGTTCATAGTTCCACCACCAGAGAGAGCAGACAACAACAGATGCCAGTTGGAAAGAGATTGAAAATGGAGGCCAGGGCCTTTGAAACTAGTCTCTCATAAATATATGAAAAAGTAAGTGACGAGTGTCAATAAACCAACCACAAATAATGTTTATATTAATTTTGACGTCACTGTTACTAAATTCCTCCAAACACACATAAAGTAATGTTATTTCTATCTAAATCTTTAAACTCATTTTTCTCCGCTTTCAATTTTTCAACATTTTTCTATCTTCAAAATGCTCCAATTTCTGCAAATCTCAATGGACTTGTATGAAATTTGGTATACATATTCCTAAATAAATGTTTAATAAAAGTTGGTATTTTTGTTGATTTATATTCAATAGTTTATTATTGAATTTTAAATCAAAAGTGCAAAACAAATAAGGAAAATTTAATATATTCACACATAATTTTTTTTTCTCCAAACTTACTTGATACACACTTTAAAAGTATAGCAACTTTTATAAATAATGTACATAAAAACCTGAATCTAGAATTTAAAGTTTCTAAAAGGGAAACTCTAGACTTGAGACGTTTTATATAGGTAACATACAAAAATTATACTATTAAAAACATTAAATATTTAATTTTTTTTTGTTTTGGAAAAGCTATTTAAGTTAGATGAATTTTGAAAGCTTAATTAGATTCCCTACACCCCGTCTAATGACAAAATTTCTAGTAATTCTGATTTAAACTCTCGATTTTACCATTTTTCACAGATGCCTCCCCTTAAACCACCTTCCATTTAGACATACAGCATGGAAAAGTATTAAGCAGGATTCAGCCTTTGTTAGGAGGAATTGTAATTAATTGCACTGACAAGGTGAAATTACTCCGTAAAAAGCATATATTTATACAGGAATTACAATTTTAGACAAAAATTAAGCAGACTCAAACTTATTAAATTATAGATGAGTCATATTTATTACACATCAGTTTAATGGGAGGTATCTGTGAAAAATGCTAAAATCCAGAGTTTACATCAGAACTGCTAGAAATTTTGTCATTAGATGAGGTATAGGGGATCTAGTTAAGCTTTCAAAATTAATCTTTCTATCTTAAATAGTTTATATATATATATATATACACAGGGTGAGTCACCTAAAACTTGCACCGTAAATATTTCTGAAATGGTATGTGCTATTGATATGCGGTTTTCACGGAATTGAACTATAGGCAGAGGCTCGCATTTTCAAATGAAACACAGATTTTTATAATTTTTAGAAAGTGTATTTATGTACAAAAGTTACATTTTTTTAAATGGAACCATGCGTATTGACATTAAGAAAATAAAAGTAGAATAAATTAGAATGTCAATGGTGTTTTTTGCACGATTCTAATGTAAGTAGTTTACGAGAAATCGTCATTTGTACAAAACGGGACAATGGCTAGGACAAACTAAAGAAAAACAAGTGAATGAAGAAAAATGAGGATTCTGACAAGTAAACAAAACTGTACCCTCAAAGCCTGTGTTCAAAATGAGCACCACCAGCTTCAATACAAGCTTCCAGTCTAGTATGTAAAGATTGCTGTACACGTTCTAGCATTTCAGTGGAAATTTCAGCGCAGGCAGCAGTAATACGCCGTTTCATATCTTCTGGTGTAGTTGGTATGTCCTTGTAGACAGTGTCTTTCAGCTTCCCCCCACAGAAAAAAATCACGATTCTAATGTAAGTAGTTTACGAGAAATCGTCATTTGAAAATTGAACGCACCGGCAGTTGTTTGTTCCATTCAATTGCTTAGTTGCTAGGCTAGGATGTTGTTATGTTTGTTGACAATGTGTTTTGTCTACACTGGCAGTTATTTTGTGATAGTTGAAGCAGTAGGACGTGCTTGGAAGATGGTATTTACCAATGCAGAAAAAGCAGATATGCTCATAGTTTATGGTGAATGTAGAAAGAATGCAGTTCTTTCTTGTACAGTGTACTTGGAAACATATCCGAATAGACGTCAACCATCTCGTCAATTATTTGTGAACCTCTTCAACCAATTACGTGAAAGTGGTAGTATAACGTCTAGAAAACGCACCAGAAACAAACGAGTAACTGGAGAGCAAGGAGAAATTAATGTTCTAGCTGCTGTTGCAGTAGATCCCCACATTAGTTCTCGTGCAATCGCACGAGGAAGCGGCATCAGTCAAAGAAGTGTAATCCGCATCCTCCATCGTCATAAGTTCCATCCGTATCACATCTCTCTCCATCAAGTGCTGCATGGCATGATTTTGAGAATCGTGTGAACTTTTGTACATGGGCATTGAGACATGATACTCCAAATTTGTCATGTATCTTGTTCACTGATGAAGCAACATTTACTAATCATGGCCAAGTAAATCTAAAAAATATGCACTATTGGTCTGTTGACAATCCTCGTTGGCTGCGTCAGGTAGAACGTCAGCATCCATGGAGTGTGAACGTGTGGTGTGGAATAGTGAACCATCACATCATTGGCCCTTTTTTCATAGAAGGAACACTGAATTCACAGAAGTATCTCAACCTCCTAACAGACGATCTTCCACAGATGTTAGAAGACGTTCCCCTTCAGACTAGGAGGAATCTGTGGTATCAACAAGATGGCTGTCTGGCCCATAGTGCACGAATTACTACAGCTTATCTTCAAGGATTGTTTCAAAATCGGTGGATTGGACGAAGGGGACCTGTACCTTGGCCGGCCCGTTCACCAGATTTGACTCCTTTAGATTTTTTTCTGTGGGGGAAGCTGAAAGACACTGTCTACAAGGACATACCAACTACACCAGAAGATATGAAACGGCGTATTACTGCTGCCTGCGCTGAAATTTCCACTGAAATGCTAGAACGTGTACAGCAATCTTTACATACTAGACTGGAAGCTTGTATTGAAGCTGGTGGTGCTCATTTTGAACACAGGCTTTGAGGGTACAGTTTTGTTTACTTGTCAGAATCCTCATTTTTCTTCATTCACTTATTTTTCTTTAGTTTGTCCTAGCCATTGTCCCGTTTTGTACAAATGACGATTTCTCGTAAACTACTTACATTAGAATCGTGCAAAAAACACCATTGACATTCTAATTTATTCTACTTTTATTTTCTTAATGTCAATACGCATTGTTCCATTTAAAAAAATGTAACTTTTGTACATAAATACACTTTCTAAAAATTATAAAAATCTGTATCATTTGAAAATGCGAGCCCCTGCCTATAGTTCAATTTCGTGAAAACCGCATATCAATAGCACATACCATTTCAGAAATATTTACGGTGCAAGTTTTAGGTGACTCACCCTGTATAATACTCTTATAGTATCATTTTTGTATGTTGTACAGAAAGTCCCAGGTCATACAGTTTTTCTTTTAGAAACTTTAAATTTTAGATTAAGGTTTCTCTGTACATCAGTTACGAAAGTTGCTATACTTTTAAAGTGTGTATCAAGTATTTTTGGAGATTTTTTTTTTGTGGGAATATATTAATTTTTTTTTATTTCTTTTATTTTTTTATTTTTATTTTTATTTTTTTATTTTTTTTTTTTTTTTTGCAATTTTGAGATTTAAAATTCAATAATAAATAAACTAATTTAGATCAACAAAAATACCAACTTTCATTAAACATTTATTTAGGAATATTTATGCAAAGTTTAATACAAATTCGTTGAGAATTGCAGAAGTTGGAGCATTTTGAAGATACAAAAATGTTCAAAAATTGAAAATGGAGAAAAATTAATTTAAAGATTTAGATAGAAATTATGCTACTTTCTTTACTTTGAAAACTCCATGCATCTTATGCAGACCCTACAGCTATCTTATTACCTTCTTTCTCTTTAATTCATTTACCTTCGGCACTTTTTGTTATATATAATTTTTCTATCTACAATAGTTTTTACCAAAAATTGATAATTTAATTTTTTGCTTCAATTTCTTTACAGTGGGAAACATTACATTCTCTACAATTTTTGTTATAAATGATTGGAACTTTGGATTCTGGTTCCGTTAGATAATAGTTACAAAACTATATATGTATATACTCATTTGCCCATGTCTAATGGTTCTGGAGGAGAAAGTTTAAGGAATATGATAGAATTTTCTGGAATTTTTCTCAATTTTTTGTTTTCAATACCAATCATTATTAACTTTTTGATATACAGCCATAATGATACCAATTTTTATTGAAAACTTATCTAGGAATATACATATATGCAAAATTTAAAGAAATTCATGGAAAACTTTAAGTGTCTGGACTATAAGGAGTATTAAAAATGCTAAAAGTTGGACATAAAGAAAAATCTAGTTAGAAGCTCTAAATATAAACATTTTTTTCTAAGCTTCAAAACCCTCCTGCACTATATCAAGACCACTCAGCTAGTTTATTATCCTCTTCTTCTTTTAATTTAGTCACTTTTAACTGCTTCTTGACAGATTTAAATTTTCTCAATGAACTTTGAGCACTTTGATTTAGCTTTCACCTATCCCTGATACTGCTAATTTTCTTGCTAACAGGACTTACTTTGCTTGCTGCAACTTTTGCCTTAGCATTTAGTCTATCTTTATAACCCATATTAAATTCACTAACAGCTGCAATCACTGCAATTTTTAATTACAAAAACTTCTTTGTGACATTTACTCCATACAAACTTTCATTAGCATTCAGTGCTTCTCCTTTGATGCAACTTTCCCATAGAATAGTTCTAACTAATCTCTTTATTTTTGTCTATGAGATGGAAATTGTAAGTAGAATAATTCATGCAATTCATACCCATGGTCATACAAAACTTCTACATAGAAATATGACCCTTACCAATGCCCAGAAATACAACCATTCTTCTATTTACATCAAAAGGCGACCCACTAGAATCACTTAACTCTTGGGCTATAATGTTTTCACTTAACATTTACATCAAGCAGAGCATTCTAGTATCATTACTTACTATTGTGGCTAGATAACCTTAAAGTTTCATTATATTTTGCTTCGAAATAGTCACTGTACTCCTAACCTAACCTGGTATGTATCATATACCTACTGTTGCAACAAGAAAGCAATACAATGTTAAATCAGGCTTTATTCCTATTCTAATCAATAGTAATTTAATAAAAGCTGCTATCCACAGCTTTCACTTGCATGTAAGCCATATTTCACAAACACTACCTGCCAGTGGAAATGTTTGTTTACTTTCGAAAGTAGTAAGTGGGAAATAATATATAAAAATGGTAGCAGACAGGTTCAGTAGCTTTCACAAACATCCAGAAGATGTCTCTGCACATTACCACAGTGTATGGAATCAAACTGCGTAGTTTAAACGTGAGAATTCCATCAATTTCTTTGCAAGACACTAGCAAAAGCAATATAAATGGCCACGCCCACCCACACATGGGCATTTAAATGATGACATAGTGGCTCTTTAAATGGCGCTAGGGCCTGACTGACGGTAGATTCTGAAACTACAATGTTTAAACATAATTTTAATGCAAAAATCGGAAAATATCGATTTTTGTTCATTTTTGACGAAATTCTACCGATGCCTCCCCTTAATTTACGTACCTATATAGAGGACATGAACTCCAGAACCACCCATATCACTGGATCAAGCTTTAGTCACATTAGAGCTGATGATGCAAACAATTCACGAAACTTGTCCTCAATATAGGTACATAAGTGAAGCTGATGTGTAATAAATACAACTCATCTATAATTTAAGGGCCCAAATGACCTTGTTGTCGACGGGCCCTAAAACACCACACACTCACTCACTCTATAATTTAATAATTGTTTCGCCTAGGGGTCCCGGGTTCGATTCCTGGCAGTGGGGTTGGGGATTTTTCTCCGACCAAGATAATTCCCCATGTTCCCCTGAGTCTGGAAGTATGAATGAGAGTGTGAATGTGTGCGTGATCTAATGATTAAAAACCAAAAGATAACGAGTCAGCACCTTCAGACAGGCCGCTTGTATGACCATAGCAGTTAAAGGCTATGGAACAAGCAAAAAAAAAAAAAAAGTTTCACTTCACTGTGGTTTCCAATACAGTTAAATTTCGATAGACTCAAACTTGTTTACCTTTCATTTGAAAGCTAATGTCATAACCATTGAGCCAGAGAGAGTGCTCCGACACCTCTCTTCATTTTCGTGTGTTGTGCATTCAAATGGTATCATAGCAGTGGTGTACTGGTACTTCAAAAACTTACAGCCATAGCTTCCACATTTGAACCAACAGACCATAAGTCTCCTTTCTCAAATTACTTGTTTGATATGCCTGAAAATATTTCGGTGTAGTTCATTAACACCCCGTATATTATAATATATTGCTTATATTACTTAATACCAAATGACCTTGTTGTCGACGGACCCTAAAACACCACACCACCTTTTTACTAAAATTAGGCAAGTGAGTCAACCTTGTATATACTTTTCTCCACTTACTAGTCTTCATAAAAAACTTGTAAGTGGAGAAAAGTATATACAAGGTTGACTCACTTGCCTAATTTTAGTAACAATGGCACTCCACTTTCTGAAATACTTCTTTTTATACCACACCACCTATTACTTAATATATTATGGACATTGCATACATATTTTACTTTACCTAGTTGTATAAATTACTTGCTTCCTCCTTTTACACTACTTTACTCAGTTTGCTTGGCGGTCAAGCCTTGTAACATCGCTGAGTAACATGACATGTGCTCCATCAACTAATCTAATTTCATTACTGTCTCTCCTTGTCCCAGCATTTTTTCTTTTCCAGTAGTTATTCTCTCATCCACTTCTCTTTAGCTTTACAAAACAAGTGCCCCATATTACTATTTCTACTTTCATTTTTCCTGTAACCATTCTTATAGCTATCATTTCACTTTGCATGTTTTTCCATTTCTTCTCCCACACATTCTGTTTCCATACTGCTAGTTCTCTGCACCATGTCAAATAACGAACTTTACTCTTTCTCCACGTAATTCACATGTTCCTTTTCGCTTCCTCTTAGCCCTCTTTAGTACATTGATCCTGTTCTTATCCAAGCCATTCTTTCCCTCTGCTGTCTGTTACATTGCTCTATTTTATTACTTTTGACTTTCCCCACATTTCTACAGCATACATCATCTTTGACTCTACCAGTATATCATACATTCTCTCTAACCATTCGCTTGACATATCAAGTTTGAGTTTGCATATTCTTATTCCTCATATTGCTGCCTTTTCTTTGGCTACCTCCTACTTGCCATGTGCTTCCCATTAGCTGAATAAATAGTTATAAGCACTGCAAAATCAAACCAATAATAGCAAACATCTCCAACGGCTGATGCTACAAAAATGTTATTTGAAATAAATTATATGTTACAAAGCGATCTATTTTTTGTGTGCAGAATGTGTTTCATCTGTCTTATAGTTAACCCAATATACAAAATTTCCTCTGAATGAAAGGCATTTTATGGATTATCCCTAAGTAATTGATGACTCATGCTTTTTTCATAATATATGGTACCATTTTGGATCTAAATGGTTAGATTCTTTTTTCAGAAAAATGAAAAACTAATAATTTATCACGTTAGAGTAGTTTAAAGTGAGGATTTTTCAAAATCTGTTACCATCTTCGCAAACTTAAATACCAGTTTTGGTAAGATTTCTCTGACTGTTTTTGACCAGCTTTTCCCAGAAATTTTGACACACAGATGGATCCAAACAGAAGCAGATGAATCTAATTGGGAAAATGAAAAAGAAAAAAACACTATTTGTAGTTGGATTTTAACACTTTGTCACTTACATGGTGGTGGTGGTGGTGGCGGCAGTGGCAGTGGTGGTGATCCAGTAAATCATTTGTACCTTGCACAGTTGACATTGGACATTTCATATACTTAATACTACTTACACTGACTATAATTCATCTAAATTATACAAACACTTATTAATTAAATACTCTTTTAACTTATATTTATAAATTTTTTAGAGCTACTGGTAATCTATTCAATAGAATTGCCCCTCTTGTATAGACATCTTTTTCCATGAAACTCGTATTTGATCTAAATAGGTTAGTTATTTCTTGAATTATGGTTGTGTACTTGACTGTTTCTTATTAATGGTTGTTTTGTTATATACAGTATGGTTCTATAAACCTACAGAGAATAAATGGTTAAAATGGTTAAAAGCATTAACAGTAAATGTTTTACTTAATTTTATTAATTATTTTAAAATTTAAGATATTTTTGGATTTGATCCAAATCTAATTTCATGTGTAAAGACTAATATTGAGTCATACCTTTTAAAACTTGTAACTTCACTCACATCCTTATACAAAATCAGGAACGTTTTCGAGACTGTTGCAGTCTCATCATCAGCTGATTAACTTACAAGTAAAAAAGAGAAACACTGCAGCCGACACAGTTTTTAAAAAATGCCTGCAACTCAAACTATCTCCGATGTTTGTATGTAAAATAGTTTGTTACAATATCAAAGAACCACAGAAAAAGGTATACTAAAATTGGAAATAAAAAAAAGCCCAGTAAATTAAGTCAATGGGAATTAGAGCTATACAGTCTTCATGCATTTCTAGGTAATCACTTATGCTCGCAAGTTTGGCAGAACTTCGATTCGCACTGTTACGAGAGATTGATCAATTTAATGAAATCCAAAAATAAAAAGTTAAACAGGAAACTCAAACAGCTTCAACGAAATCAATAAAAACCCTGGGTCCCCCTATCAGGAAAAACTAACAGCATAACACAAGAAATGCTAAACCTGTCTTCAGAAATGATTTCAAAGTCAGAAATGAATCTATTACAAAAAGGCCTCAATACGCGCATCAGTTTTTCGTCACAGGTAGACGAATACATAGCAGATACCGAAATAGCAACAATCACCTTTCGGAAAGCAGAATAAATACCTAAAGAACAATAACCTTGACAATACATCCAACCTCCAAAATATCTTCATTGAGCCTTTTACATTTCCAGAAATAAAACAAGCAATAAGGACACTAAAAAATAAAAAGAGCCCAGGTCCTGATAATATACATCCGGAGCTACTAAAAAATTTAGGACATGAAGCACTTCACACCCTTCTAAAAATTTTCAATAACATTTGGACCACCCGAGATAATATACTGTGACTTTGTGGGTTCGTGAAATGAAAAGTCCAATTACAGAAACTCAACAATGTTCTTTATTTCCACCGACTTACAGTTGAACACTTGCCGATTACACAGAATTACGTAATGCACACAATTACAATTCACCAGTTCGTCCGTTGCAGTCCTACTGTACGCTCACAATTACGTAAATTCTTCCGTTGCACGCACAAAGTCTTCTCGTTCACTAACACGGTGCTACTTCGCTTCTTGCCAACCACTGACTGACTCCACTCATTCCAGCCCTTTTTATAGGAATATCATTGTCTGCTAGAAGTCTCTGGTTTCCGTGAATCACTGCGAAAATTCCAGATGGCATGCGAAGGGGGAAGAGGTAGCCAGCGACAAGTGACACTCCCCTAATCGTCCCCTCAGTTAGTGACTGAGATTAATGAGAGGGTGTGGCTCGGCTGCCTCTGGTCCCTTCTCAGCTGTCGTTCGTCTGGCGTTCCGATAATTGGGTCACACTGCTCCCTCCTCAAAGCTGGTCGTCCCGAACAGCACCATCGTAGCGGGCTAGACGATCCAGGTGTACCACCAACATCTTTCCTCGGGGAACCTTCTGGATGCGGTAGACCACGTCGTTAATCCTCTTCACCACCCGGTACGGTCCTTGCCATGGCTGCTGGATCTTCGGGCAGCGTACAGTACAACCAGACCAGGTCACCTTGCTGGAAACCTGGCTGTTCGCTTGCCTGTCATACCTGGTCTTCATTCGGTCGCTCGCCTTCTGGATGTTCTGGCGAGCCATCTCGTGCATGTTGTGGAGATGGTCCACCAAGTTCTCCACATACTCGGTTGCTGGCTGTTTTGCTTCCGGAGGGCTTCCAAAAGCCAGGTCACAAGGGAGGCGTAACTCTCGGCCAAACATTAAGCTGGCTGGCGTCATCCCAGTTGTGTCGTGTGTAGACGAGCGGTAGGCCAGCAAGATCAGTGGCACCTTGACGTCCCAGTCTCGCTGATGCCTGGCCACGACCTTCCTCAGGTGTTCCTCTAAGGTCTTGATGTACCTTTCGACCATGCCATCCGACTGGGGATGTAGAGGCGTCGTGCGGGTCTTGTTCACCCCAAGCCTTTGTAGCACCTCCTTCATTAGGTTGGACTCAAAGTTGGTACCCTGGTCACTGTGTAGCTCCAACAGCACCCCAAATCGACAGAACACTTGCTCCACGAGGCAGTCTGTGATTGTCTTTG
Organism: Mantis religiosa; assembly: GCA_030765055.1. NCBI lineage: Eukaryota > Metazoa > Arthropoda > Insecta > Mantodea > Mantidae > Mantis > Mantis religiosa. Next base: position 138,888,706 of record CM060959.1, on the reverse strand, counting down.
CCTCTTGGTTTGGGATGGCATACACCTCCGGCCACATTAGGTACTTGTTGCCTCGGTCGGAAACTGGGAACGGTCCAGCAATGTCAACGGCGATCCGTTCGAATGGCGCTCCGACGTACTGCTGCAAGCGACCCCGGATCCTATTCTGGGGGTCACGACTCGCCGCGCACACATGACACTGACGGCACCATCTCTCAGCATCTGCTCGGAGTCTCAGCCAGTAGTAGCGCTGCCGTAGTTTGTCAATCGTTCGGTTCACTCCCAGGTGTCCTCCTGAAGTATTGGCGTGCACTTCTTCCAAGACTTCCGGTACCTTACTCCGGGGAAGTACCAACTGTTCTCTGCGTCTTCCTGTTGGGTGATTCCCATACCCGGAACAGCATGCCCTCTCTGATCTTCAACGAGTCCCATTGAGCTCATTACGACTTTAATGTGGCGCAATGTGGCGCTTCTCGGTGCGATGTCCTCCCAGGTTGGTCTTGTCCCTGCCTCCACTTCCCTCAAGAGTGTCCCCAAGTCTGCGTCCGCCAGCTACTCCCTCCTCAGGCCTGCGCTATCCCAGCCGTCTGCAGCACTGCCCTGACTACTCGGACTGCTGCGGCACGCTCCTTCTATTTCACTCTTGTGCATTGGCCACACTCTTCTGGACAGGGTCTACGGGACATGGCGTCTGCGTTACCGTGGCTCTTATCTCTGCGATGTTCCGAGGTGAAGTCGTACTGCTGCAGCCTCTGGACCCAACGTGCTGTGTGGCCTTCCAGGTTCAAAGCTCAATAGCCAGGTTAGGGCGGAATGGTCAGTCCTCAGGTGGAATGGCTGCCCGTACAGGTACTTGTGGAAGTGCTCCAAGGTCTTTACTGCCGCCAGTGACTCTCGTCGGGTGACGCATTATTCTTCTCTGCCTTGGAAAGCGTCTTGCAGCAGTAGGCTATCTCCCACTCATGGCCGTCCTGGATCTGCGATAGGACACCTCCAATGCAATCGGTGTCCACAATGAAGGCGCCACCCGGTTGTGGGAAACCCAAAATTGGAACACTGCACAGGATCTTCTTCAAGTGCTGGAAAGCGTCTTCGGCGTTCTCCGTCCACACATAAGGCCGGTGTTCCTCTGTCAGGCTGGTGAGGGGTTTGGCGATGTTGGAGAACCCCTTTATGAAGCGTCGGTAATAACTGCACAGACTCAGGAAACTGCGCAGTTCTTATCCTTTGGGCGAGGCGAATGTCTCACAGCCTGTGTCTTCTCCGGATCTGTTGCCACTCTGGTTGCTGAGACTATGTGGCCCAAGTAGTTCACTTCCTTGCGGAAGAGCAGGCACTTCTTCGCGTTCAGCTTCAAGTTGGTCGCCTGCAGTCTCTGTAGCACCTTACTCAGATTCTCTAGATGGTTTTCAAAAGTCTTACCGGCGATGATGTCCAGGTATAGCAGGCATCGTAAATCAGTCCTCTCATCACTGGCTCCATGAGGCGTTGGAGGGCAGCTGGTGCGTTGCAGAGGCCAAAGGGCATAACCGTGAAATGCCAGAGGCCTTGGCCTGTCGAGAACGCAGTCTTCTCCTTGTCTCTCAGGTCTAGAGCTACCTGCCAGTAGCCCGACTTCAGGTCCTGGGTCGAGAACCACTGTGCACCAGCTAGCGTGTCCAGGTTGTCGTCCATCCGGGGTAAGGGGAAACAGTCCTTCCGGGTGACAGCGTTCAGCTTCCTGTAGTCCACGCAGAAGCGTAGCTCGCCGTTCTTCTTCGTCACCAAGACTACAGGGGAACACCAAGGGCTCTCAGACTCTTCAATCACTCCCCTGGATCTCATGTCCTCCAGCATGTCTCGTACTGCCCCTTGCTTCGCCAGCGGAACGTGTCCATGTGGTTGCCGAATAGGCCGGGCGTCCCCGGTGTTGATGCGATGAAGCACTCTGTCCGTGCGGTCGTAGTAACTGTTACCTTGGCTGAAGACGCGCTGGTATCGTCTCAGCAGTTGTCGAACTTTCTCCAACTGCTCTGCGGTCAGGTGTTCCTCCGCCCTCTCCAGTAGGCCTTCTAGCCGGGGCCCCAGGTGTTGCGTCGGCACCGGCTTCTGTGTCTTGTCGATTGCTGTTACGCTCACCACGGGCTCGCACGTTCCCAACTCCGTCCCGGCCTGGACGTCGTGATCGGTGTCCGTTGGTATTAGCAGTCTCACTGGCACCTCCTCTCGACACGGCAACAATGCCCTGGCTACACATAATCCTTGTACAGGCGTCTTCTGATTATTGATTATAGATGCAAAGGATATATGAATATTAGAGGAGACATGATCGATAATTGAAGCTGTGCTTTCAGTAACACGAGTTGGTTCTATACTTGAGTCTTATATATAGACCTCAATTCTTTATAAATGGTGTCTGTACTATTAATATTTATGTTAAAATCACCAGCAAGAATGTCAGCAGCTTTATTTGGATACTTCTGAAGGAATATTTCAAGTTTTAAAATGAACTCTTGGTGAAGTGGAGGGCGATCTATCGAGAGCAAAAATTATTGTATTTCCCCGACATGATATTTTTATTCCTGCTATCTCAAATAGTTTCTCAACAGAGTAACTTTCCAAATTTATTTGGGATATTTTAATTTCATTTTTTGCAAATGTTGTAATCCCGCCCCCTTTAAATATATTCCTGAAATATGTACCAGCTATTTTGTAATTTTGTAATTAAAAATCTCATCTTTATTCATGCCATGTTCAGTTATTACACAAAGCTCATGTTAGATGTGTGATAAAGTCGTTTGTTTTGATCTAAGATATTGAATATTTAAGTGAAATAATTTGAGATCCTGATATAAGTTATTTTCATGTTCATGAGTAGCATTCTCATTTCCCTTTGCTATGCTACTTGTTTGGGAAGGTATAACTGTATTATTTAGTTCATTCTGAACATTGAGACTGTTTAACTTACATTTATGCAAATTTAACTGTTTGTTATTTACTATGGTTATAGAGTTGAGTTAGCTGCTCTAGTTTAGTTCCTTATGAATTCTTTGTGTTTGAGTTTCTTAATACTGCTTTTGTTTTGTTTTCCAAGTCACCTACTGCTGCTAAGGTTAGTTTCCCTGCACACTGTATTGTGTTATGATACCAACAATATTGTTTATAACTTCACCGAACCTCCATGTGCCTTTGCGCTTTAAGTACAGCCCATCCCTACTCAAACAAGACCAGTCCAGGTATTTGTCCACATCTGCATATAACCTTTAAGTGATTCACATGCTCATGTAATGTTTTCATTAACACTCTGGATAAAGTTCTGACATACACCTTGTCTTTTAATTATACAATTTACAGCGATTACTGCTTTTGGAAACCTTTCTTTTGCAGATCTTATAGTGCTGACTTCTTCAGGCCTCTTTGCTCCTCTTTAAGTCATTATTTCCAATGTGTAGCACTATCACTTTTGCATCTTCCGGGAAGCTTTCACATTTGCACTGTTTTTTCACTTTAGAGGATAACTGGGCAGCTTTTATGCTCTTGAACTCACTCTTGTCACAATTTTTCGGTTATATTCATAATCATTGAGTTGCCAATCACAAGCACACATTTATCACTCATAGCACTGTTAAAAGATAGGACCAGCCATTTCTTCTTTTCTTGACTTTGTCCATTTACTGGTTCACCATGCACAAATGATTTGTTCGCTTTTGCAGCACCTTCTTTAGCACTCTTTTCGCTTTGAGCGGCATTTTCATCTTTCTTCTTTTCATTATTTCCTTTTGGCATGGATTTGTCTTTTTTTCTTTGTTAATTTATTGTCTTATATCTTGATTTGTGTAGTTTTTGCATCTCAGTACCACTTTTAGCTTCTGTTTTGGCATTCATCGTTTTGAATGCTTAATATCTCAAAGCGATTTGATGTTGCAATGCTTTGCATACTTACACGCTTGGTGTTCGGCATCCATTTTGCTGTGGAGTATGATTTATCCACCTGTAATAACTGATTCTTTATTTGAAGTTCCTGTTTTTCTAGTCTTAACTGCTTTACTTCTTCAGCAGCTTTTTAAGGTTCTTGTTTAGTATTTCTATCACTGTATGCAGCGTCGCCACCATTTCCTCTCCACTTGTGCATAATAGTGCTATATGTGAGCATCACAAGGATTAATATTTTCGTACTTACTATGGATGCTGGAAACTAAAAAACAAATAGATGACTGACTCCAATATTAAATAGTTTTTTCCTGTATATAGTTCTTATATGCAAATAACTATTAAACTGATATTTCAGGTCGTGAAGAACACATAGCAGACTTGAAGAAATTTGGACAAGATTTCAAGTTAAGCTCAGGAGAACAAACAGAATCTGTGGTGTCAGAATCGAAAAAGCAAGTGCAAGGACATCCATCAGTTGCAACAGAGAGTTTGCCTCCTAAAGAACACCAAAGCTCAGATACCACGGCTTTAGCAGTGGATAAAATAACCTCTGCACTAAAGAAGTCAACTCTCAATCCTAATGCTAAGGAATTTGTTTATAACCCAAGTGCTAAACCATTCACACCTGTAAGTATCATTCATATAATTTGCATTTTGCAAATAAAAATAAAGCATAATATTTCCCTCATGACTAAAGATTAATTATTTTTGTTATTGCTAATGCTCTTCTAGTTGGATTTTATCCATTTTTCTATGGGCTTTCCTATAATATTGTGACTTTGTGGGTTCGTGAAGTTAAAAGTCCAGTTGCACAAATTCAAAATGTTCTTTATTTCCACCGAATTACAGTTGGAACACTTGCCGATTACATAGAATTATGTAGCGCACACAATTCCAATCCACCAGTTCGTCTGTCACAGGTCCACTCCACACTCACAATTACGTACAACTCCTCTGATACACGTACGCAGTCGTCCAGTCCATTCGCTAGCACTGTGCTCTTCACGGCTGCTCACCAAGAACTGAACTGACTCGTCCACTGCAGCCCTTACATAGGAAGCTTCGCGGCATGGAACATCATCCCACTGCTCCTGATGTCAGGGGGAGGGGAAAGACACAGTACAGTGTCCGTGATACTTTCCTAACCATCCCTTCAGTGCCACAAGATAAATGGGTAGGCGTGGCCTGAATGCCTCCTGTCCCCCACTCAGCTGTCAGTTGGTCATGCCTATGGAAAGCCCCACGGAGGCACCAGATGCCCTTTCGGGACTGCTTGGCTCGGTAACTCCCTGCTCGTCAGAGGGAGGGTCAGTCTTCATTCTGTGAGGATCTGCCCTGGTAGATACCCTCGAGCTTATATATATACAAATACAATATAAATTTGACTACAGTCACAGCATTCACTTTGATACACTGCAGGTCGAAAGTTTTAGGACACTAAGCTCTTGTTACGGAAGTGAAGGAATAATATTTAACAAGCAGCAGAAATGATGAAAATAGTGTGTTTTATGTGATACATATGATTCTACAATATGGAGCATATATTTATCTTGTAATAAAAGCTGACCTAAATAATTTTTAACACAAAATGTGTTTTTGTGCTAAATTTTTTTTTCATCAAAAAATCTACCCTTCACAGCAATCACAATTCTGGACATTCTCCTAACAACTTTTTCACGCACACTCTTCTCCATATTAATCCAGGATGTCTGAAGGATTTCCCATAGTGTGTTTATAGAAGTAATACACTCTTTGAACTTCTCTGTCAAGTTCCTCCCAAAGAAGTTCAATCGAGTTCAGATCTGGTGACTTGAGGTGGCCATTGCATCACCCTTAACTCTCCTTTCTCCTATTCTGTAGGTAGTTCTTACACAATTTGGATGTGTTTTGGATCATTGTCCTGCTGCATGATGAATCCTGGACCAATTAGATGCATTCCTGATGGAACAGCATATCTGCTCAAAATGGAATGGTAGCCATGTTTATTCAAGTTTCCTTCAATTTTGTAGAGCTGGCCCACTCCACTAAATGAAAAACATCCCCAGACCATTAAAGAGTCCCCATCATGTTTCACTGTTTGTGTTATGCACTCAGGATGCATCTTTTCGACAGGAGAACGGCAAATATAACCACAACATTGTTGCCCCAAAAGCTCAAATTTGGATTCATCTGTCCAAAGAACACGTTTCCAGTCTTCAATTGTGCAGTTTTTGTGTTCTTTTGCCCATGCCTACCTCTTCTGTTTGTTTATGGGTCTAAGAAGTGGTTTCTTCACTGCCACCCTACCCCACAAATTATCTGACATCAATTGTCGCTTCACAGTACTGAGAGAGATTTCTTTGGTATGACTGGCATTAAAATCAGACTGTATTTCTGGGGCAGTCAGCCTTCTATTTCTTTTACTTTTCAGAACTATTGATTGGTCTTGTGTTCTGAAAGTACACCTTGGTCTTCCACTTCTTTTCCTGTCCTCGTTAGAACCAAAATGTTGTAACCTGGCAATTGCATAGTTTACAGTGGACCGTGAAATTTTTAGTTTTTTTTTAGATTTGGCGAACAGTATACCCCTCACCATGAAGTGTGTTGATTACTGAACACTTTTCCAAGCCAATGGATGATCCTCAGCCCATTTCTTAAAATAATGTGTTAAATAAAGCCTATTAATAATCTTTTCTTTTGCGGTATTGATTTAGAATGCAAAGAATAAAATATAATAAAATAATGCAATTTATTGTAATAAATAACAGTCAAATACTCACCGTTAATAAGTGAGGATGCCACAATAATATTGATAACACTATTCCGGTTGCAATAAAGCCTTTGTATTCTGTAAGACTGCAATAAGAATCTGTGTGAACTCAGAATGTCAAGAGTAAATGTTGATCCCATATAAGTCTTACACCTAAGACTTATCTATTGGTGGTTGTGATGCTATAAACATTTACTTAAACATCAGCAGTTTGTTTATATAAAGAAGATATCATGCACAGTGATATTTCCCCATGATGAAGGTTCTTAATCATAATCTTTGTTGACATAACCATAGGATGTCTACAAATACGCTATCCTAAAGCAAGTGTCCAAAAACTTTTGACCGGCAGTTTATATACCATATATTTTGTTATATGGAATGGCATCTTTGATGTTTGTGCATTTTAGGATTTTTAAGGAGTAATGGTTGACTGGTGCTAGTTGAATGTTTTGTTTTTTGAAGACTTTTTTTGATTTTATCAAAGGCCCCTGGATGGTAAGTGAATTTTTTGAAGATCATTTTAGTTTCTGTAGCTGAGAGGGTTGTGGTTACCTTTATTAGCTTCTTCTTTTTTGCTAGATTCACTTTTTTGTCTACAAATGATTTGGGAAAGTCATTTTTTGTGCTATTTCAATAATTTTGTTGTATTCTGTTTTGTATTCTTCTGCTTTGAGAGGGATGTTGACCAGTCTGTGTTAAACTATTGAAGATTGCCTGTTTGTGGGATTTTGGGTTGTAGCCATTAGCTTTTATGTAGTTGTCTGTCTGTTGGTTTTCTGTAAATGCCAAAGTGTATTCTGTTTTTATTTCTGATTATTTTTAGATCCAAAATGGTAAATACTCGCCTTTTTTTTATTTCTACATTAAGTTCACTGTAGATATGTTTTTTAACATGGCTGATTGTTTAATTTTTTCTAAATTACTAGCTTCTATATTTTTGCTTCAACTCCAGTGCATCCCAAATGCTTACTTTGAAGTATTTGATTGAATTCGTCCCTCTTCGCTGCTTTGAAATTAAAGCTTTGTGTAAAATAGCTTTTATTATATTTTAATGATTTGGAGACATAACTGAACAAAATTAATCTGATTGCTAGATGTGTAACCCTGCTTTTATTATATTTTAATGATTTGGAGACATAACTAAACAAAATTAATCTATGATTGCTAGATGTGTAATCCTGCCCGACTTTCCAATTTAAAATTTTTGGTTAATTCTGATATTTCCTGGGGTTATATCAATATGAGATGCCACTCCTGCGCAGTTTTCAAAAGTTGGCAGATTGTTGGCCTTATTAAAAATATGTAGGTTAAATTCTGAGATCATTTCTTCCAGCTTCTCTTCTCTTTCGTCCTTAAAGCCACTGTACCACCATTCTGATTTGGCATTTGCATCTAAAGTATTAATAACTTCATAATTTCAGTAATTTGTATGAATTTGTTTAATAAGTTCTCTATATTCAGCCATTTCTTGACTATATTGGCAATAATGATTGGACAAAATAAAATTACCTCTTTCCGTGCAGACTTGGATACAGTTGTGTATCTTTAAATTTTATAATTTTGTTTATTTGTAAATTCGGGTTAGGAACTACTAAAGCGGCCATTGGATTTTCACCAGTACAAATAGCTCTTGCCATTGTTGGAATATTTGTGAGCTTGTTTTTGATAGTATACAGTTCTTGTAGGCATAAAATGTCCAGATCTAATTCTTCTATAGCTTTTCTAATCTCCATAATCACTAATTTGAGCTCTGTGCTTATATTTGACCAGTTTTGATAATTTGGGACCTCTGTATCTGAAAATTGTGGAGAAAAGTCATCATTTTGTCTCACTAGGGTAATATACCCCTATTTGCAAAAAAGTGCTCCTTGGAACAGTTTTCCAGATTCATTGCAGTTACTTCTCTTCAATATTTATAACTCCTACTAGTCCTTACAGGTTTCGTTTTCTTATTTAATTTTTCAAAAGAACTTGCCTTAACTGTTTCTGCTTCATTTTTGTCCTGTTTAGAAGGTTCTTTTATAACTTAATATAGGATTGTCTGTCTTAATGCTTATTGTGTATCTTGAGGTCCTTACCAGAATTTTGATGGGTTTTCTTGTTGGTATCTTTTGATGATACTGTTTTATATATAAAAATGACTTCATATTTTTTGCTTGTTCCATTTATACCCCGCCTTTAACTACTATGGTCATATCGGCGGCCGTTCTCCTTTGGAACATACTGAAGGTGTTAACTCGTTATCTTTGGGTTTATTTATCATTACATCACGTACACATTCACAGTCTCATTCATACTTCCAGACTCTGGGGAAGATGGGGAATTATCTTGGTCGGAGAAAAATCCCCACCCCCACTGCCGGGAATCGAACCCGGGACCCCTAGCACGGTAGGACTTCAGATTTATGGTTACCTTCATCCAGGTAAATAGGGGAAATGGTTGACTTTTGGATGACTATTTTTGGATAGTCTAATGAATCATGCCTATTGAATGCATAGCAATGTGCCATTTTTGCACACCTCTGAATGCTAGTCTACCATAACACAAAACAAAGTGCTTGTAGATTTCTTCTAAATCTAAACTTTTGTTTCTTCTGTTGTATACCTTTTCAACAAGTCCTTGTAGCTCTTGTGGGTCAGTTATAATTAAGGTTTTAAGTTTCATGCGGTCTACTGCATCTGGTATGGGAAAAACAATTTTATTACCATTTTGATGTAATTTCGCAATTATGTCTCAAAGCTGTCCATTAAATTATTTCTTTCTTTCAAGAGGCTCAGTTGCAGAGTTTGTTCGAGGCTATTATACAGCATAGCAACATTATTGCTGACTGGATTTATTTCCGCTTGGCTGGCTCACCAGCTGTCTGCGTGTCCTATATTATTTATTTCTCCATTTACCAATATTTTTTAATCTTCTTTGACTTGTTCAAAATTTATCATTGTATGCTTCCATAGATTTGATAAAAAAATGTTTATTCCTCATATCTCTCGCGTCTTCATCAGTCATACAGGTAACTGAAGTTTTATAACAACCTCATAGTTTAATTTTGGTCTTTTTATTATTTCTAGCAATATTACTAGAGGTTAATTTTTCTTGCAATTTATTTTGTATGAATTTCGTGAAGGAACAACATATCACATGCATAATTGACAATAACATTGGGACACAAAATGGCTGATCTACACAGTGGAATCAATTGGATCTTCAGCCAACACGTGTTTTTGTTGTACAGCCATGTAAAAATGCTAAGAATTAGGTACATTGTTTTAACTTTCACAAATTATGGCAATTTTTAGCTCATAGAGTAATTGTAATGGCAGATGCAGAACAATCTCAAAATACTGTATAAAGCTGTAAAAGGCGTGTAAGGATCTGAGGTGAGGTCTAAGGTTTGTGGTCACTTATTCGTATGGGAAGCTTCCTTTTCAAGGTTGTTTATATATTGCGAGTGGGTTCAAATTCTTTGTGTTCAACTTAAAAAAAAAATTATTACCTTTTGTTTTACTTCATGGAACCTATGATTTGATATGACACAAATAACATTTTTCATAACATTATAGGTGGTTACAAAATACAATAATTGCCAGGTTTTCCAAGGGCAGATAGTTATAAATTTATAGTTCGTATTAGATATTTTATAGTCAGTATTGTGCTTGAGCCATTCAACCAGGTTTCAAACATTTCACAAATGCAAAGTGAAACATACAATTTAAGCATGAAATAAAAACTATTAGATTTAATGTCGTCAACATGCTCTTAAAAACGAAAGCTAACTTCGTAATGTGGTTTACAACACCAGATAGGGTACAGATTATAAGGGTCACAAAGTTAAACATGGTCCCTAATTAAAGATAGCCTTTGGTTTCCCTTTGAAGGCCTAGGGTCTCTCCTACCTGCCTATTGGGTGAGCTTGGCACAACGTATATGATGAGCTAATCCCAGTAGATCCCTAATTATTGGATTGTAATTTCTTGTGTCTTCGTCTCACGAGAACCAGTAGCAACAATAAATAAATTTATAACTTATGTACAGACAATACAGACTAGGAGAAAGAAAATAAAAACCAAAGCCATGTGATGTCATTTTGAACCTAGCTCTTGCATCATCATATTTCAGCAGCTAACCATCGTGGCTAGTTGTCACGTGTTCCATGTGGCTCTTTGGGAAAGCATTCGTTTATTACCTTGCTAGTATTATATGCATGAAAATACGTTGTGTATTTAAGCTTTTCATAGCTTCTCTGTCCCTATTCAGGGCTGTAAGTATTTGTGTGCTTACAGTACTGAACAGAAGAACACAGCTGCAATAAGGGATTTTGTAAATATTAAAAGCAGAAGCATTATTAACAGTGAAGTATTCTTCATATTTAAGTTTGATTTATGAGTCACTATGTTTACACTCAAACTTCACTTACTTGTTGTTGTATAATTGAAACGTTTTCAAGATCATTCGATCTCATCCTCAGCTGTTTGGTGACTCTCCAAACAGCTGAGGATGAGATCGAATGATCTTGAAAACGTTTCAATTATACAAGTAAGTGAAGTTTGAGTGTAAACATAGTGACTCATAAATCAAACTTAAATATGAAGGGATTTTGTTCTAAAAGGGTGAATGTTTTCACATTATACTATAAACTGTGGATTGCATAGACCAGAATAAATAGGGGCAGCTGAGTGACCTGGTATATATATTAAAATAATACAATGATCTTTCAGTTTATGTAAGTGCCAAAACATTAAATCTGGTTTACATATGAATATAATAAAAGGGCTGAACTATGACTGCGATAAAATGTTTAAAGAATACAAGCTCAATTAAATAAATGGTTTAACAACAGTGGATTGTAACTTAACACTTGTAAAACATGCATAATACAAGAGAAACACTGTAAGAAGAGCTTGTACCAATTCAATAAATTATTCAAATACTTAAAATAAATATTGGATTTAAATTTCATTTTTTAAAATTAATAACTAAAAGGAATGATTACATTGTGTACATAATTAAAATATTAAACAATGCTTATTTTAATATGTATTGCATAGTGAAAATAACCAGTCTTCTAAAAAGAAAAATAGTTATTGTTCCATAATGACATAAGATTATAGTATAGTGGAATTCCACTGTTTGGATAGTAGTCGTAAAAGTGAGAAAAAAATGTATATAAGGACACAAACTGGACTTAAACAAGTACGTATAAACCTATTAAAAATAGTCCATTCTAAGTGTATCAAAATATATGCCTGCAATAAATTGCCTATCAGAGTCAACATAATCAAACACTGCATGAAAATGAAACAAAAAGAAGTATTAATATTTTTCAAAATACATAATCTAGTGATTGATTTCCAATAATGCTTTTTAACCTTTAAGATTATGTGTTGCGTAATAAAATTGCTCCTAAGTTATATATATTTAACTGTACATCAAATATTTTAGTTTTGTAACCATTATTTTGGAAGTACTTCTGTTTTGTCATTGTCAGTCTTACATTTAACTAATTGTAAGCAAATGTGATAATATATCTTATTTGGAGACAGGTAGTGCATAATTTAGTTATTGAGCAGCAGGGTAAAATAAACCCATGTAAGGCTTTGTGGGAATTAAATTTACTTATATTGATTAACAAATAAAAGTAAACATTGCTCAAAACTTAAAGTTGCTGTCATTTCTCATTAAGGCAGTAATTTATTGGGTGTATGTGATTCATTTTTGTACAAGAATAATTATCTTTTCAGCGATCACCAAGTACTCCAACACCTTCAAGACCACACACGCCTCAGACTCCTCAGTATTGTGCTGCGCCACCTGGTGCTCCTGCTGGCATGGCTGCTACTGCAATGGTAATGCCAACATATGTTGTAGCTACCAGCCAGCCTCCAACATTCACACCCCCAAATCAAACTGGTCGCTTCCGAAAAGGTGAGCTCATAATACACTAATGCCCAATTTCACCAATAGATGTTAAAGACTTTAGTAGCAATAGTTAAAACAAAAATTGCATTTCACCAACAAGTGTTAGCTTAACACTTGTGTTAAATCTCTTGTTAAACTAACAAGCCAAATTTCTGATGTTAAGTCCTTAACAATTGTAAATAGTCAAGATGGCGGGGTGAATGTAGCCGTTGATGTTGATTTGCTATATTTAAGACAGTTTAAATGGCATTCATAATAGAATACGGCATATGAGGAGAAACGATTTTGAGGAGCTATCAGAAGAAAATTGTCTACAGAGGTATACCTAGACTCGAAACAAGTTGCTATGAAGGTTACTGCGGAAGTATGAGAGGTTAGAACATGCATTGAAAGGAATATGCTGATCTCCCCTTTGCTTCAAGTATTAATAACTTTGCAATTTTATAATTCTCTGTCCACCTCCCTTCTTGAAACGTTCAAGTCACTTGTCCTTCTTTGCTCCTCATTTTAAATTTACGTAATACTGAGTTAGAATATGCATTGAAAGGAATATGCCGATCTCGCCTTTGTGTCAAGTATTAATAACTTCGTGATTTAATAATTTGCTGAATTATGTGTATAATACACTGTCCACCTCCCATCTTGAAATGTTCAAGTCACTTGTCCTTCGCACCTCGTTTTTAATTTATGTAATACTGAAGAGGTTGTTTGGTGCTTGTAGTAGTGACACATGCATTTGAATTAAATTCGTTTCCACTATTTTCCCACGTAATATCTTTCTCTTTTACATTCACCGTCCTCGTGGAAACGATATCTTTACACTTTGTCACCAATTAAATTAACAATTCTTTCTCCATCGATGAGAAATTTGTCTCACGGCTTTTGTTTATGATTTTGTTCACCCGATATTTTTTCAGCTCTGTGCAGGTGCAGACGAAAATGAAAACAAAAGCACATCGCAATACATTCAGAAAATAATACGATTCATCCATAGCCTTCTATAGCTGTAATATTTACAAGTTTCTTGGCGTTAACTCGTGTTTGTAAACATTTTCAGAAAACAGGTTGGTGAAATGCAAGAAATTTAACAGTAGTGTTAGCACTGTGACAATTGTTACATTACATTTGTTAATATCAATTTTAACATCTGTGGGTGAAATCGGGCATAATTTTTCTATAAAAACTTTAATGGTAATGGAAGCAATTAAAGTAAAGCCATTCATAAAAACCACCTATATGAAACCTCACTTCATTGATATGTTATATAACACTGCCTTTATATATATATATATATATATATATATATATATATATTTTAGACATAAGTAGTGTAAGTGTTCTCAAGTATCAAATAGTTAATATATCCATGTTGGAAACTAGTAAAATTTTGTTAGCTTTCTCTCCTGAAAATCTTCTCAGAATATTCTTCAAACTTCCACTCATAAATATGTGGAGTTAGTCAGTTTATTAGTCTTCCACGTTTCATACCCATAAAGCACCATCGACTTGACATTTATATTCAAGATGCATAGTCGGTGTAGCTGTTAAACTTCTTGATTTCCAGATTGATCTTGGCATTGCAAATACCTCTTTTGCCTTACTTATTCCATTACTTATGTCCTCTTTAGTTCCTTCAGTTATGCCTAACTATGCAAGGTGACAGTAAACATTCCTTGTTTGACTCTTATAGTTACTGGGATGAGCTCAAAAACATGCCCTCATAAAACTTGGCAAGTGTAATTCTCCTACATTTTTTGAATCAGCTTTATAATTTTCATTGAAATCTTGAACTCTTTCATGACTTTCTGCATCTTCCACCTCATTACACTATCAAACACTTTTTCAAAGTGTACAAATAGTAGTTACAATAACAATTGCAGCTCCATTGATTGCTCCAAAATTATGCTCAGTATATTGATTTGGTCTGTACAGGAATAACCATTTATAAATCCTGCTTGTACTTTCTTCAGCGTTGCTGTTTTATCTTTTCTCAAATTACTCTTGAGTACTAAAATTAGGCAAGTGAGTCAACCTTGTATATACTTTTCTCCACTTATAAGTTTTTTATGAAGACTAGTTTCTGGGGACTTCTCCCCTATCGTCAGTTCTGTGGTTGACTGATGATGCATCCGGCAGCACGACACCAAGCCAGATGCAGACACCGGATGCATCATCAGTCAACCACAGAACTGACGATAGGGGAGAAGTCCCCAGAAACTAGTCTTCATAAAAAACTTATAAGTGGAGAAAAGTATATACAAGGTTGACTCACTTGCCTAATTTTAGTAACAATGGCACTCCACTTTTTGAAATACTTCTTTTTATCTATATACTCTTGAGTACTTGGTATTGAAAGGAGGGTGATTACTCTCTTGTTATCTTACTTTCTTCTTTCTTCAGAAGCTTAATCAAGTAGAGGTTTGTGGACAGACTGCAATATCTTATGAGCATTACACAGAATGGTGTCGAAAGTTTCAGCACATACAAAGACTTAATTGAAAAACGAAAATGTTGATAAATGCAGCACAAGAATTCAATGTAATTCAGACTGCATATTGTAAGAAATAAATTTACCGAAAGAAATATTATTCCCACACTTCTGCTCGGAATTGTAACAGTTCTCCATAGAAAGGAACAGTTTTCTTCACATCATGGATGACAAAACATGATTCCACTACTACATTCCTATAAGCAAGTGTCAGTGGTGTGTAAACCACCTCTCCAAAGACAAAGAAGTTTAAGGTACTGCCATCTGCCAGGAAGATGATAGCCAAAACGTTTTGGAATGTCGCAGGTGTCATACTGAGGTGGATACTGATAGTGTAAGGCTTGACACATTGTGCAAAGGAATCAGTAGGAAATAGTCAAGATTTCTCACTGAGCCTGTTACTTTCCTTCATAACAATGTCCAAATACTCACAGCCTAGAAGACAATGCTGTTGAATGAAGTAGATACACTGGAACATCTTAAACCATCTTCTCTACAGCCCTCGGACCTTGCTCCAAGCAACTTTAATCTGTTCCTTAACTTGAAGAAGCACCTAAGAGGAAGTGATTCACTTCAGACGAGGAGGTGAAACACTTTGTGCCAACATGGTTGAACAGAAAAAGATAGGATTATTACCAGGAATGAATATTCAAACCACAAGACACGTGGCTAACCAATATAGAGTATGTAGAAAAATAAGCTAATGTATTAAATTATAGATGTGTCATATTACACAGCTATTACAGTTACATTTTGATAAACCTAATGTATGTCTATTAGTTGGCTGTATTGGTTGTATGAAGTAAAATGTACACATTTCACAGCCGTATTTGTGACCTTATTTTGATCACACTTTATTTAAGCACTTATTCCTCTATCTACATTAAGATAAACATTTTATTGCTAATTTTCTTGGTGCAAGAGAATATATGAATACAGCAGTTTTAAGCAATAGTTAAATTGTTTAAATGCACAGCAGGCTGCTATTTGATGACTTTCAGTTCTCTTTGCATGATCAAGAGATAAAAAATGGTTTTCCATTTGAGAAAGGTATAAGGAACAGAAAATCCAGACAAATAACAAGGAATATCTCAGAAATGGTTTACTCTAAAAAAAAGTATAATGAAATAAATTATGTATTTTAACAATCTTTACATTTTTATGTGTATTAAGATTTTGTTTATTTCTTTTTATTTATGCAAAGGTCATCCAGAATGAAGAGGACTTCTGAGGGCTTTCCCAGAAAGTTCAAGACGTTTCATTTGTTATAAAAATATAAAAAACATGTATTTTAATCAAAATTATGACATGGCTCACTAATGATATCAGCAGTTGAGGATTAAGATACATCATAAAGAAAATAACTACAAACAGTTCGGTATAAACCTCATCAACATAGTAAAAGGACAGTATAATCTTGGTACATAAAATACAAATCAATTGGACCGTGAAAAACAGTATTTTAAGATATAGTTACAGCAATGTGCAATAAGTTTTACAGTACACTTCAATCTTGTCCAAGGTCAGTCTGCTATAAATCGGTCCCTTGGTGGACAGAGGAGTTTATGGTAAGGAAGAAAAAGGTCAAAACAACTGAAAAAGAGGATATGGAAGTTGTGGAAGGAGTACTGTACCATAAATTGTTATCTGTGGAACCCTGTCTGCAAACTTGCTTCTTTTAAGATGAAGAAATCAGGCAGCCTGCAGTTGCTGAGGAAATCTGTTAGTTTGTACACAACAGGATTGGTGGATATTCTGAATCCCCTAGTGTACAGGTTCTTATCCAGTGACAACCCAGAGAACGATACCATATACCCTAAAGAAATTAAGAGTTCAAATACTACAACCACCAAATACACATGATGACAAACCATTTACAGCATATATAATTGACATGATTATAAAGAAGTGAATCTTAGCAAAGTCCCTGGTAGAAGATGTAGTTACAAGCAATATAATGTAGCAAGTGTTCAACCAGTTTGCTGTGTATGTTAACAGCAGTATACATTGGGTGCTTAGAAACTAGAAGTTTCCCCAAAATATGGAAATGGGCAGGAAATATACCAATAGTGATACTTGGGAAAGAATCGTCATGTCAAAATACCACCCTAAACATGGTTGGAAAAGTGCTGGAGTGAAGATTCATAAATAGGATTATGCAATGTCTCTACTCTGGTAATATGCTTCATAGTAATTAGTTTGGCTTCAGAACACAAAGGAGCACTGTTAATGCTATCATAGAAGATAAGAAGAGAGCCTAGATCATGACAATTCTTAGTCTGGATGTTGAAGGGGCATTCAATAGTGTCTTGATGGCCAGGCATTCTTGGTGCACTGAAGAATTTGTGTGCATAGCCTATTATGTGTTTCAAATGGGATGATGTTTGTCCTTGAGCGCTGCTAGGTGAGCAACCAATTGGAGTCCGGCAGTGTTGTCGTATTGCAATTTCCGTAAGTGGTTTTTGGCAAGTGCCAAACTAATCAATCTCTAATAAATACTATTTGCGCTAGACAAAAGTTTGATTTTGCAAAAATTGGTCCATGTGGAAGGTACAGAGCACAGATTAATACCAGATTCTCAACTCCGTGGTAAAGTTTGAAGCCGCAATAACACAACCCCTGGTACAGAGTAATGTATCTAACATAACCGCAAAAACCCATATTTTTAGTTCAAATAGTATTCCTAATACAAATAAGTAAAGTACTATTATATTATAACATGCATCGCGATGTAAGCATTGTAATGGATATCATTATTGGTTGGCATATATGCATGTACGTATATTTGTAATGTGATAAAATAATTACTTTGAATAAGCCATGGTATTTGTTATTTATAAATTCAAGTGAGAACAAACAGTACACTTCCTGCTGGCTTGTAGAATGGTGCATCGGTAGAATGTGACTTGTCACACTATATGTTTGTTTATGAATAGTACTTAACCGCTTCGCCGATGGCCATTTAAACCCTGCACGGCCGGGAACGGATACCCAATAAACAGAACAAGACATTTAAATTGTTAAATGCTGCAAAAAGTCTTCATAAATAAATATTCGTATCTTCCGTATTTTCTAAGTTATTTCAGGGAAACAAAAACTGGTTAAAAGCCCATTAAAAGCTGTATGCATCTGCGGTATCATTAAAATAGAGACTATATTAATAAAGCGATGAAATTTCATTAATTTGTATCACGTAAAGAAAGCCATTCTTTGCGTCGAACGCGCCTAATTCTGAGTACTTTTGTTTTACAAGCTATATGTGTATATCAGCTGAATAAACGAAGTGTTGGGTTCAAGGTTTCTAGGTTTCAGTTCATGCTAACACGTAATAATAACTGTTTATATTGCGTTATACACCCTGGAAGGAAACTCCGTCAGCATCCCTCTAATTGCACAACGGAAGTTTATGTTAGCTGACGTAACTTCTTTCTTCGCTCAGTTGACATTGTAATTTAGATTGCATCAGAGTTCCAAGCAATTTCTTTAGCTAAATCACAGTTGAAATAGTTTTCTCAGTGCTAATCATGGCTTCAACTAGTAATGTTGCAAATCAATTAGCTAGTGTAGGACGAGTGCGGGCTTCTGATATTACATCAGAAAATGTGGAAGACTTTTTGCTGTTAGACAGTGATTTGGACATTGATGGCGAGTTTTCAGATTTTGAGGGGGGTGTTGAGGATATAGGTAGCAGTGAGGAGGAAAATGACTCATTTCCGACAGGTGTTCGTGAAGAATCAACATTATGGAGGTGTCAAAATAACTCTAACACTAATAGACATACGTTCACGAGCACAACCTCTGGTGTACAACCGCATACTCAACTAACTTCTGACAGCCAACCAATTGACATTTTCACAAAATTTTTTACTACTGACTTACTGTCTCTCATTGTTTCGGAAACAAATGTATATGCGAGTAGGGTGAAGGAAGACCTGATTTCTAAAGGCAATTTAGGACCTAAGAGTAGATTGCAGAAGTGGACAGAAGTAACAATGAATGAGATTTACAGACTACTTGGTCTAATTATGCTCATGGGTGTTATTCGTAAACCTACGCTAGACATGTACTGGTCTACAGACGACATGCTAGCTACCCCATTTTTTGGGAAATGCATGTCAAATAACAGGTTTACTTCCATTTTGCGCTTCCTTCATTTCACCTGCACAGAAAATGTGAATGATAAACTATCCAAAATCAGACCAGTTTTTGATTACATTATTTCAAAATTCAAAGAAAATTATGTGCCTAGTGAAAAGATCACTGTTGATGAAAGCTTGATGCTTTGGAAGGGCCGTTTAGGTTGGAAACAATACATCAAAACAAAGAGGGCCAGATTTGGCATAAAGAGTTTTGATGTATGTGAAAGTAAAACAGGATATCTTTACAATAGCTGCATATACACTGGCCAAGGGACTGATAACACCGGAGACAAAGATTTGGGGTTATCTGGTTCCATAGTAATGCACCTGATGGAATCTGTACTTGATCAGGGTAGGACTGTATATTTAGATAATTGGTACAGTTCCCCTAAATTATTCATGGCCTTACACAAAAGAAAAACAAATGCAATTGGAACAGTACGCTCAAATCATATTGGTTTGCCAAAAGATGTGAATACGAAGGCTCTAAGAAGAGGAGAAATGCAGGTGCATCAGCTGCCACCCTTGACCTATGTTGCTTGGCAAGACAGGAGGGTTGTTACAGCATTATCCAATTGCAGCTCTAAAATTTTGATGATTGACACTGGAAAAATTGATGCTCGTAACAAAATGTCAATTTTCAAGCCCGATATTATCCAGGAATATAATATGCATATGGGTGGAGTGGATCTAGTAGATCAGGTATTACACGCATATCCCTCTTTGCGAAAAACAATCAAATGGTATAAAAAAGTATTTTTACACCAGCTAGATATAACCATATACAATTGTTTAGTAATTTGGAGAGCTCTAAACCCACGGAAGACAATGACGTACCTGGACTTTCGCATATCAATAGCTCGCAGCCTAATTGAGCAGTATAAAATTCAGAGACCTCTCCATACTGGGGGTAAAAAATCCATCACCCCAGCACCCCTCAGACTTGAAGGAAAACATTTTCCTAAAAGGATACCACCCACAGCAAAAAAGTCGCGTCCCTTCAGAAAATGTTTGGTGTGCCGCAAGAAAGGTGTCCGAAAGGAAACTAGTACGATTTGCCGTAAATGTGGAGATGTGCCCTTGTGTGTTTATCCATGTTTTGAGGTGTACCATTCAAGAAAAAACTTTTAAAGGTAAGCTTTTACTTCTTATAGAATTTATTTAAATTTACCGTAAAACATAAGGTTTAAAAGAATTATAATTAAATACGCATTAAATGCATGTATGCGCAGGACGTCTATACACGTCCATATCGGTTTGGGGCCTTTTAACTTGGACGTCATATGACGTCCATATCGGTGAAAGGGTTAATCTCTATTTACTCTAGATTTCAAAGCAGTATTATTCAGCTCTTCTGTTTAAAAATCAGGGAAAGTGTATCAGCTGGATCAGCTTGTAATTGAAATGAAACACGAGGTATTATAAACCACCTTCCCCCTTACCACTGCCAGAACAATCCAATTAAGTTACTGTGGGCTCAAATTTCATTGCAAACAGAAATAATACTTTTAAACTGACACGCTGAACGACTTATTCACGAAGAAATTGACAAGGTTGTACAAGGCTGGGAAATCTGCATGAGACAGCAGATAAACTACAAGAATGCTGCTTTTGGAAAGAAATAGTATGTGACGAGAATTGGAGCTTATCATCATAAACTTGCAACACTCAGACGATGAAGACAGTGATGATGTATTATCTCTTAACGGAACTGACGTTCATAGCTATATGGATGTGCCGCTGGCACTTTCTTCAGATTAGAAAAATGGGTAATTTATAAACAATTATTTTTTAAACTAAATATTTAAAACATAAGCATAATATACAAATATCCATATTGCAATTGTGATTTGAACAACTGTTATTATAAAGCTTTGGAAAATTCAGTTTTTTCTCTTACATCTAGTACCAAGAAGACTCGTAAGTGTACGAGAGAGAGCGAAATATAAAAAGAGTGGGGGTAACGAGGTGGCAGCGCTGAAGGCTCTAATGCATCTGATTCGCTACAAGGCAGGACACTTCCCATTTGAATCACATAGTAAAAGTTACCTTAGTAGTGACTAGCTACATGGATGGATGGCAGACATCACAAAAATAGTAGACAATAATAACTGTGTACACAAAGACAAAACTGTGATGAAATTGAAATTGACTCACAATTTAACAGAAGTGATTAAGAACATTGGAAGTTCAAAGCATATCTGCAAAGGTTTAAGATTAAGTACAGTTACGTGATAATGTGTAAAGAAATTTAAATGAGTGACATGATGGGAGTGCATCGTATTGAACAAAGAGACATTACAATAGGCAGATACATCCTGAAAATGGTGGTCACTGACTATTAAATAATGATGAAATAATAGACAAATATAGCATAATTTTTAAAAATGTTGTAAATAAAATAGGTTTTGATAAACTTTAGATAAATTAAAACTATTAGAATGGTTTTTCGGGTTTGCAGCCAAGTGATGTTTCCTTCTACCAAGCTTTCAGCCATCTTAACTCTGTGGCATTCTTCAGGGATATCCCTGATAAATGAATCAAGGCCGAGAAAGCTTTAAATCTCTCAAATTAAAACTAGTTGATACAGACTGTAGGAAAACAGAAATGTAATATATGTATAATTAGTTTGTAGAGGAGTAGTACTGCATGTATTATTGTACGTATTGATATTATTTATATTAATTTATTTCATGCTTAACTTCATGCTTACATGATATGGAATCGTCAACATCGTAACAATAGAAATACAATACTATTTACAGTAAATCAATACAATTAAGAATAATGTAAATATAGTCTTAATTAGCCATTTGTTACAGAAGCATCTATTTACATATTCCATAATCAAATTAAATGAATTTTCTATTAAATATGCTTTGAGGTAAAACCTTTTTAAACCACTTCAGGAACTATAAAAAACCTTAAGCTCCTCTTACATTCAAAATTAGGACATGTTTCAAGGACCCCCGCGTCCTCATCATCAGCTGATGCTCGACTAGTTCTTCAGGTGGAACACCTGTACCTTTTTATTTTGGGCAAAGGCCCAATAAACTGGGGATTTGTTAAGTGATAATGCAAGTATGATGATGGATGGATGGATGGATGGATGGATGGATGGATGGATGGATGGATGGATGGATGGATGGATGGATGGATGGATGGATGGATGGATGGATGGATGGATGGATGGATGGATGGATGGATGGATGGATGGATGGATGGATGGATGGATGGATGGATGGATGGATGGATGGATGGATGGATGGATGGATGGATGGATGGATGGATGGATGGATGGATGGATGGATGGATGGATGGATGGATGGATGGATGGATGGATGGATGGATGGATGGATGGATGGATGGATGGATGGATGGATGGATGGATGGATGGATGGATGGATGGATGGATGGATGGATGGATGGATGGATGGATGGATGGATGGATGGATGGATGGATGGATGGATGGATGGATGGATGGATGGATGGATGGATGGATGGATGGATGGATGGATGGATGGATGGATGGATGGATGGATGGATGGATGGATGGATGGATGGATGGATGGATGGATGGATGGATGGATGGATGGATGGATGGATGGATGGATGGATGGATGGATGGATGGATGGATGGATGGATGGATGGATGGATGGATGGATGGATGGATGGATGGATGGATGGATGGATGGATGGATGGATGGATGGATGGATGGATGGATGGATGGATGGATGGATGGATGGATGGATGGATGGATGGATGGATGGATGGATGGATGGATGGATGGATGGATGGATGGATGGATGGATGGATGGATGGATGGATGGATGGATGGATGGATGGATGGATGGATGGATGGATGGATGGATGGATGGATGGATGGATGGATGGATGGATGGATGGATGGATGGATGGATGGATGGATGGATGGATGGATGGATGGATGGATGGATGGATGGATGGATGGATGGATGGATGGATGGATGGATGGATGGATGGATGGATGGATGGATGGATGGATGGATGGATGGATGGATGGATGGATGGATGGATGGATGGATGGATGGATGGATGGATGGATGGATGGATGGATGGATGGATGGATGGATGGATGGATGGATGGATGGATGGATGGATGGATGGATG